>CAKAOJ020000103.1:1200000-1619543 GCA_916701645.2 Sebastolobus alascanus | reverse complement strand
TTATCCACTGATGCCGAATTCTGGAACCAAATATGCAAAAACATCTACTTCATGACTAAAAATGCTAACCTACAACTCATACAGTATAAAATACTTCACAGAACTCACTTCACTGGGCAAAAAAACATTTAAAATGGGATTTTCATCAGAAATTTGTTCACATTGCACACAAAAATGCCCGGATAGTTATGTTCACACCACCTGGCACTGCACACCCGTTAAACACTTTTGGATAGAAATCACAAAATCACTCTCCATCTCCCTGGGCTGCCACATCCCATCATCCCCCTCACTCTGCTTACTAGGAGACACATCAACAGTCAACCTCAACATAACAAACATCCGATCACTCCTGGTAGCACTAACTATCGCCTAGAAAACTATCCTCATGAACTGGAAATCAAGAACGCCATACATATCACACACTGGAAAAACCTTTTTTATGGACTACATCAATATGGAAATCTATCCACCTCCATCACAAACACGGCAATAGCAACCCACTCCATCTGGTCACCCCTCATTAATTTTTTACAAACCTGATTCTATCCATCCTCATAAATATTCTTTTTATTTTATTTCATTTATTAGCATTATTATTATTATTTATTTATTATTATTATTTTTGCCTGTCTACCAAACACAATTTGAATGCATACATACATGCATACTGTACATACATTCTGTACATACATACATATTGATCTTGTCCCTGTCTGTCTAATTATATATTAGCATATCATATTATATTGTTATATTTATTGATCCTATGTTTTTGTTTTATATACACCCAGTATATATTTATATATATATATATATTTCTTTCAGTTGTTTTCATTTTCACTTACTATTGATACAAGTATATGATATATATTATTTTTTACTTTATTATAATTATTATTCTCTTTCTGTTAGTTTCATTTACTTTTTGTCAGTTTCATTAGTATTGGTAACATATTTATTCAATTTTTTCCCTCTGTTATTTCCATATGGTTTATGTTTTGTCATTTTCACTACTACTCCAAATATTACTAGTAATATTGTGCATATTATTATAATTATTATTAGTGGTAGTATTATTGGATTTATTTAAAACACATACAGACCTACATCCACAACACACATCAACTAAAATATATATTTGTTTATTTATTCTTATTTATTTATTTTTAATTATTTGTTTTTTTTTATTTATTTATTTTTTCTCTCTCTTTCTTCTCTCAAGTTGTTTGCATTTTATCATCGCCATAATAGCATACTAATTATTACATAACACCATACTAATTAATAATATCATTCCTTAAGGACAGTGGTAACAGTTGTGACATATGAGGATGTCGGGGTTGTGCCTTGCCCAGTCCCTGGCGGTTGGGGCTCTGCCCGGGGCACTAGGACGGCTCACTCTAGAGCGGGCGGCAGGGGAAGGAAGACTGGGTCAACTTATTCCTCCTTTTCACGTCCAAACCATATGACTGTCCATCCTCGATAAACAGGCCCCCTGTCAGGGAGCTGTTTTTTTTTTTTTTTTTGAGGGATCATGCCCACAATGGGCCAGCCCTCTCCTATAAGTGTCTGGGGGCGGCCCACAGCTGGGCCACTCAGTCAAAAATGGATAAATAAAGAAAAATAAAATAAAATAATATAAAAAAAAAAAGTAAAGAAAGAAAGAAAGAAAGGAAGAAAGAAAAATAATTAAATAATGTATGTGTGTATATGTATAGGAATTGAATATATGCACAAATACAACTTCAAATCAATAAGTTCATTATGAAACAATAACCTGGTTGACCCTGCCGGACTGACCCTGCTGACCTGCTCTGGAGGCCCCTGACGGTGCCCCTGTTGTGCCTCACTGCCGGTGGACTGGGCTCCGCCCCCCCTGACTCTATCGTTGTTATAGCTGTTATTATTAGTCTAACTATTACTATTATTAGAATTAATTATGTTCCTTACTCATTTATTTATTTCCTTCCCTATGCTTCACCTCAGTTAACCTTAGTTGACTACTTCCTGTTTTGTTTATTTTTTATTTTTTTTATTAACCTCTAACATGTATTACCCTCCTCTCTCCATATATCCACTCTATAGACCACACCCCAAAACACATGCTCGCAAGCACACATGCACGCATGCACGCATGCACGCACACACACACACACACGGTTCTCTCATCCTATGGCAGAAATGTGTTAACTGGCCTGTACTCACTGTTCTTGTGGTCCTTTTGTTGTTGTGTTAATGTATTGTCTTTTGTCTTGCAATAAAAAAAATAGAAATAAATAAATACAAAATAAAAAACAAATCTTATGTAAAGTCAAGTGAGTTCTGCCTAAATCAGTCTCCCCCTGACTAAATATTGAGATGTTGTGGTGCAGTAACTGCCTAATTGCCTTGAGTTCCCCAGGGGAAAAACCCTTCTCCTCTACCCCAAACTGGCTCATAAGCATGTAGACTGTCCAAGGCTGCAAGTTGTCTCTTTCCGCACTGACCCCCCAGAGTTAATTAACATCCCCTCGTCAAAAAAAACCCTCTCCAAAATTTATAGAATAATATCACAATCCAATAAAACAATATCGATACCATCAATAAAATGGGAACTAGACTTATCCATCACTCCTGATGCCGAATTCTGGAACCAAATATGCAAAAACATCTACTTCATGACTAAAAATGCTAACCTACAACTCATACAGTATAAAATATTTCACAGAACTCACTTCACTGGGCAAAAAATGTTTAAAATGGGATTTTCATCAGAAATTTGTTCACATTGCACACAAAAATGCCCGGATAGTTATGTTCACACCACCTGGCACTGCACACCCGTTAAACACTTTTGGATAGAAATCACAAAATCACTCTCCATCTTCCTGGGCTGCCACATCCCATCATCCCCCTCACTCTGCTTACTAGGAGACACATCAACAGTCAACCTCAACATAACAAACATCCGATCACTCCTGGTAGCACTAACTATCGCCTAGAAAACTATCCTCATGAACTGGAAATCAAGAACGCCATACATATCACACACTGGAAAAACCTTTTTTATGGACTACATCAATATGGAAATCTATCCACCTCCATCACAAACACGGCAATAGCAACCCACTCCATCTGGTCACCCCTCATTAATTTTTTACAAACCTGATTCTATCCATCCTCATAAATATTCTTTTTATTTTATTTCATTTATTAGCATTATTATTATTTATTTATTATTATTATTTTTGCCTGTCTACCAAACACAATTTGAATGCATACATACATGCATACTGTACATACATTCTGTACATACATACATATTGATCTTGTCCCTGTCTGTCTAATTATATATTAGCATATCATATTATATTGTTATATTTATTGATCCTATGTTTTTGTTTTATATACACCCAGTATATATATATATATATATATATATATATATATATATATTTCTTTCAGTTGTTTTCATTTTCACTTACTATTGATATAAGTATATGATATATATTATTTTTTACTTTATTATAATTATATTCTCTTTCTGTTAGTTTCATTTATTTTTTGTCAGCTTCATTAGTATTGGTAACATATTTATTCAATTTTTTCCCTCTGTTATTTCCATATGGTTTATGTTTTGTCATTTTCACTACTACTCCAAATATTACTAGTAATATTGTGCATATTATTATAATTATTATTAGTGATAGTATTATTGGATTTATTTAAAACACATACAGACCTACATCCAAAACACACATCAACCTAAATATATATTTGTTTATTTATTCTTATTTATTTATTTTTAATTATTTGTTTTTTTTAATTTATTTATTTTTTCTCTCTCTTTTTTCTCTCAAGTTGTTTGCATTTTATCATCGCCATAATAGCATACTAATTATTACATAACACCATACTAATTAATAATATCATTCCTTAAGGACAGTGGTAACAGTTGTGACATATGAGGATGTCGGGGTTGTGCCTTGCCCGGTCCCTGGCGGTTGGGGCTCTGCCCGGGGCACTAGGACGGTTCACTCTAGAGCGGGCGGCAGGGGAAGGAAGACTGGGTCAACTTATTCCTCCTTTTCACGTCCAAACCATATGACTGTCAATCCTCGAGAAACAGGCCCCCTCTCAGGGAGCTGTTTTTTTTTTTTTTTTTAGAGGGATCATGCGCACAATGGGCCAGCCCTCTCCTATAAGTGTCTGGGGGCGGCCCAAAGCTGGGCCACTCAGTCAAAAATGGATAAATAAAGAAAAATAAAATAAAATAGAATAAAAAAAAAAGTAAAGAAAGAAAGAAAGAAAGGAAGAAAGAAAAATAATTAAATAATGTATGTGTATATATGTATAGGAATTGAATATATGCACAAATACAACTTCAAATCAATAAGTTCATTATGAAACAATAACCTGGTTGACCCTGCCGGACTGACCCTGCTGACCTGCTCTGGAGGCCCCTGACGGTGCCCCTGTTGTGCCTCACTGCCGGTGGACTGGGCTCCGCCCCCCCCTGACTCTATCGTTGTTATAGCTGTTATTATTAGTCTAACTATTACTATTATTAGAATTAATTATGTTCCTTACTCATTTATTTATTTCCTTCTCTATGCCTCACCTCAGTTAACCTTAGTTGACTACTTCCTGTTTTCTTTATTTTTTATTTTATTTATTAACCTCTAACATCTATTACCCTCCTCTCTCCATATATCCACTCTATAGACCACACCCCAAAACACATGCTCGCAAGCACACATGCACGCATGCACGCACACACACTTGGTTCTCTCATCCTGTGGCAGAAATGTGTTAACTGGCCTATACTCACTGTTCTTGTGGTCCTTTTGTTGTTGTGTTAATGTATTGTCTTTTGTCTTGCAATGAAAAAAAATAGAAATAAATTAAAAAAAAATTAAAAAAAAATCTTATGTAAAGTCAAGTGAGTTCTGCCTAAATCAGTCTCCCCCTGACTAAATACTGAGATGTTGTGGTGCAGTAACTGCCTAATTGCCTTGAGTTCCCCAGGGGAAAAACCCTTCTCCTCTACCCCAAACTGGCTCATAAGCATGTAGACTGTCCAAGGCTGCAAGTTGTCTCTTTCCGCACTGACCCCCCAGAGTTAATTAACATCCCCTCGTCAAAAAACTCCTCTCCAAAATTTATAGAATAATATCAAAATCCAATAAAACAATATCGATACCATCAATAAAATGGGAACTAGACTTATCCATCACTCCTGATGCCGACTTCTGGAACCAAATATGCAAAAACATCTACTTCATGACTAAAAATGCTAACCTACAACTCATACAGTATAAAATACTTCACAGAACTCACTTCACTGGGCAAAAAATGTTTAAAATGGGATTTTCATCAGAAATTTGTTCACATTGCACACAAAAATGCCCGGATAGTTATGTTCACACCACCTGGCACTGCACACCCGTTAAACACTTTTGGATAGAAATCACAAAATCAGTCTCCATCTTCCTGGGCTGCCACATCCCATCATCCCCCTCACTCTGCTTACTAGGAGACACATCAACAGTCAACCTCAACATAACAAACATCCGATCACTCCTGGTAGCACTAACTATCGCCAAGAAAACTATCCTCATGAACTGGAAATCAAGAACGCCATACATATCACACACTGGAAAAACCTTTTTATGGACTACATCAATATGGAAATCTATCCACCTCCATCACAAACACGGCAATAGCAACCCACTCCATCTGGTCACCCCTCATTAATTTTTTACAAACCTGATTCTATCCATCCTGATAAATATTCTTTTTATTTTATTTCATTTATTAGCATTATTATTATTATTTATTTATTATTATTATTTTTGCCTGTCTACCAAACACAATTTGAATGCATACTGTACATACATTCTGTACATACATACATATTGATCTTGTCCCTGTCTGTCTAATTATATATTAGCGTATCATATTATATTGTTATATTTATTGATCCTATGTTTTTGTTTTATATACACCCAGTGTATATATATATATATATATATATATATATATATATATATATTATGTATATATTATGGCAAGCCGTTTAGGAAATTATTATATATATAATGTGAAATCCTGAGAATATTGAATGAACTCTGAATATATTGAATGAACCCTGAATATATTGAATGAACTCTGAATATATGGAATGAAATCCTGAGAATATTGAATGAACTCTGAATATATTGAATGAAATCCTGAGAATATTGAATGAAATCCTGAGAATATTGAATGAACTCTGAATATATTGAACGAACTCTGAATATATGGAATGAAATCCTGAGAATATTGAACGAACTCTGAATATATTGAACGAAGTCTGAATATATTGAACGAACTCTGAATATATTGAACGAAGTCTGAATATATTGAACGAAGTCTGAATATATTGAACGAAGTCTGAATATATTGAACGAACTCTGAATATATGGAACGAAATCTGACGTCATAAAGGCTCTGCTGCCATCTTGGTTTTAGGGTCATTATCCTTACAGATCTTGGTGCTGCTAGACGTGTGTGTCACTATGAGCGAGTCAGCACGAAATCTAGTATCAGCCATCCTCAGTAATGAGGAGATAATTAACACTCTGGTGAATGTATGTACCACAGACCAAAATAATACTGGTAAACATATTGAATACCGTTCTACAGATGAAGAGTTTATTCACTTTTTCACCCGTGGTCTCTATGTGCGGCCGGCTGTGAGAGAGTGCTCAGGGACCGTCTACAAAGTGCAACGCCGAAAAGAGTTGCTACAAAAATATTCAATAACTTCACTATTATACAGTGTTGATACCAAAATCACTTCACACATCATCGATGGTCTCTTCCTGGTTATACTACAACACTTATTTTGGAAAAATGTGCTTTTGGTGAATTTATAATGGGAAAAATATTCAATGCACTTTGTGGACGGTCCCTGACCACTCGTCCTACAGCCGGCCGCGCATAGAGACCATGATAGGGACCAATGTTATGTCTCCAGCTCGTTTTGATCTAAATAAGGTTGTAGCTCGTTGTCTACCTTACTACGGTTAGAAAGAGCCCTCGTTGGTGTTTAAACAACATTTCGTTTGTGAGTTATTGATCCAGGAAGTTCAAAACTATCAATATCTTTCCAACTTTAGTGAACTAGTTCAGTTCTGCATTACTCTTCCACGACGAAAAAGTGAATAAACTCTTAATCTGTAGAACGGTATTCAATATGTTTATCAGTATTGTTTTGGTCCGTGGTACATACATTCACGAGAGTGTTACTTATCTCCTCATTACTGAGGATGGCTGATACTAGATTTCGTGCTGACTCGCTCATAGTGACACACAGATCTAGCAGCACCAAGATCTGTACAGATAATGACCCTAAAACCAAGATGGCAGCAGGGCCTTTATGACGTCAGATTTCGTTCCATATATTCAGAGTTCATTCAATATATTCAGAGTTCGTTCAATATATTCAGAGTTCGTTCAATATATTCAGAGTTCGTTCAATATATTCAGAGTTCATTCAATATATTCAGACTTCATTCAATATATTCAGACTTCGTTCCATATATTCAGAGTTCATTCAATATATTCAGGATTCATTCAATATATTCAGAGTTCATTCAATATATTCAGAGTTCCTTCAATATATTCAGGATTCATTCAATATATTCAGAGTTCATTCAATATATTCAGAGTTCATTCAATATTCTCAGGATTTCATTCAATATTCTCAGGATTTCATTCAATATATTCAGAGTTCATTCAATATTCTCAGGATTTCATTCCATATATTCAGAGTTCATTCAATATATTCAGAGTTCATTCAATATTCTCAGGATTTCATTCCATATATTCAGAGTTCATTCAATATATTCAGAGTTCATTCAATATTCTCAGGATTTCACATTATATATATAATAATTTCCTAAACGGCTTGCCATAATATATATATATATATATATATATATATATATATATATTTCTATATATATATATATATTTCTATATATATATATATATATATATATATTTCTTTCAGTTGTTTTCATTTTCACTTACTATTGATATAAGTATATGATATATATTATTTTTTACTTTATTATAATTATTATTCTCTTTCTGTTAGTTTCATTTATTTTTTGTCAGCTTCATTAGTATTGGTAACATATTTATTCAATTTTTTCCCTCTGTTATTTCCATATGGTTTATGTTTTGTCATTTTCACTACTACTCCAAATATTACTAGTAATATTGTGCATATTATTATAATTATTATTAGTGGTAGTATTATTGGATTTATTTAAAACACATACAGACCTACATCCACAACACACATCAACTAAAATATATATTTGTTTATTTATTCTTATTTATTTATTTTTAATTATTTGTTTTTTTTTATTTATTTATTTTTTCTCTCTCTTTCTTCTCTCAAGTTGTTTGCATTTTATCATCGCCATAATAGCATACTAATTATTACATAACACCATACTAATTAATAATATCATTCCTTAAGGACAGTGGTAACAGTTGTGACATATGAGGATGTCGGGGTTGTGCCTTGCCCGGTCCCTGGCGGTTGGGGCTCTGCCCGGGGCACTAGGACGGTTCACTCTAGAGCGGGCGGCAGGGGAAGGAAGACTGGGTCAACTTATTCCTCCTTTTCACGTCCAAACCACATGACTGTCCATCCTCAATAAACAGGCCCACTGTCAGGGACCTGTTTTTTTTTTTTTTTTTGAGGGATCATGCCCACAATGGGCCAGCCCTCTCCTATAAGGGTCTGGGGGCGGCCCACAGCTGGGCCACTCAATCAAAAATGGATAAATAAAGAAAAATAAAATAAAATAGAATAAAAAAAAAAAAGAAAGAAAGAAAGAAAGACAGAAAGGAAGAAAGAAAAATAATTAAATAATGTACGTGTGTATATGTATAGGAATTGAATATATGCACAAATACAACTTCAAATCAATAAGTTCAATATGAAACAATAACCTGGTTGACCCTGCCGGACTGACCCTGCTGACCTGGTCTGGAGGCCCCTGACGGTGCCCCTGTTGTGCCTCACTGCCGGTGGACTGGGCTCCGCCCCCCCTGACTCTATCGTTGTTATAGCTGTTATTATTAGTCTAACTATTACTATTATTAGAATTAATTATGTTCCTTACTCATTTATTTATTTCCTTCCCTATGCTTCACCTCAGTTAACCTTAGTTGACTACTTCCTGTTTTTTTTTTTTTTTTGTTTTTTTTTATTAACCTCTAACATCTATTACCGTCCTATCTCCATACATCCACTCTATAGACCACACCCCAAAACACATGCTCGCAAGCACACACTGTAAAACCCGATAAGTTAATATAACTCAAAAAATTTGGTGAAACTGATTACATCGAAAGTTTTAAGTTTCACTTACTCAGTTTTAAGTTTAATAAACAACCTTAATTAAGTAACTTTTACTAGGTTATTTTAAGTTTCACTTACTCAGTTTTAAGTTAAATAAACAACCTTAATTAAGTAACTTTTACTAGGTTATTTAAAGTTTCACTGACTTAATTTTGTAAGTTAAATAAACAAACTCAATTAAGTAACTTTTACTAAGTTATTTTATTTTCACAGTACAAATAAAATCAATTACAGCTAACTTAAATATTTTTACTACCTTCAACATAAACAATTTAATTTGTCTTCAAATAATTTTTCATGTTATATTAACTTACCTTTTTAAGTTCAATGAAGTTGTACAAACTCCCCTATAATTAAAAACTTTGTCTACTTTAAACTCAAAAATGCATTTAGGTAACTTAAATTATTTGGTGAAACTGATTACATAAAAAATTTTAAGTAGCTTTTACTCAAAATTCCTAAATACACATATTTTGAGTAACCATGAAAAAAAACATGTTAACACAGACAATTTCAATGCAAGTCACATTTATTAAGTAACCATAATAATATTTATTTACCTAACATTTATAAAAATTGTTGGCAAATGGAACATGGAGTACTTACAGTGCAAGGGACTTAGGAAATGCCCTGAGGACTATTTTAAACTGTCTTTTAGAAGTGGACAATGTGGATAAAATCCTTCTAAAATCTCAGAATATACATTATATCACAAACACTAATCACTTCCATACATTAAAACATTTAACCATAAATCGTGTCAAACACTGACATCAGAAATATGCACAGTATTTCAAAAATAGTGCAAGACCTAAAAGAAATGGCTCGACTTAAGTTTTTTTTAGACCATCACTTCCGAGTGGATGAACGCATGGCATTTACCACATGGCCCATAAAGACTGAACATATCTGCAAATATCAAAGACAGTGGAAAAATGTTTTCCACTCTGTTTTCCACATCCATACAGTACCAACCCTCCATCAAACTTTAAGTTGAACAATAATACTTTCAAAACACATCTATAAGATGTTCAAAAACAAACCAACTCCTTTCATTGCTCGATGGTATGACCAAATGACAGTGTGAATATGAAAAGTCAAGTCATATCACCAAATCCTAATCAGTTCCATACATTAAAACACTTAAAGGGATAGTTCAGGTGTTTTGAAGTGGGGTTGTATGAGATACTTCTCCATAGTCATTGTATTACCTACAGTAGTTGATGTTCGGCACGCCCCCAGCTTTGAGAAGCAGACAGGAGTTACCGCGCGGAACAAAAGTGTTACTGCAGGGGAGCAAAGCAATGTACTGCTGTGGACGGGGGCAGCAGCAAAACAGATTTTAGCCACCTAAAAAAAATCAGTTTAAATGTATGCTGTATTTAGAATATTTTCACTGTTGTGACGTTACAGTGAAACAGCCGTTTCCGATAGGGAACTGAAGCTGTTGTATCCATCTATGCTTTCGCCAAAGCCACCAGTCTCCGTTGAAAAATAAAACACTTTACCTCGCAGAACACGGGGGTTGCTGGTCTACCGCTGCCTCAATTGGTTAGTTTGTTTGTGTTATTGTGTGACTTTGGTGAATCTGAACTAATCAAAATAAAACACAAACTAACCTATCAAGGCAGCAGAAGACCAGCAACTCCCGTGTTCTGTGAGGTCTGACAGCAAGTTAAACCTTTGAAAATATAGCGAACACTTAAACTGATAGATTGTTTAGATGAGTCTTTCTTTTTGGTGTCTAAAATACTTTTTGCCGCCGTCCACAGTAGTATTTGCTTTGCTCCCGCATTGGTACTCCTGTCTTGTTTCTCCAAACAGACTATGGATAAGTACCTCATACAATCCCACTTCAAAAACATCCAAACTATCCCGTTAACCATAAAACGTGTCAAATACTGACATCAGAAATATACACAGTATTTCAAAAATAGTGCAAGACCTAAAACAAATGGCTCGACTAAAGTTTTTTTTTAGACCATCACTTCTGGAGTGGATGAACGTATGGCATTAACCACATGGTCCATAAAGACCTGACATATCTGCAAATATCAAAGACATGGGTACTGCCGTGTAAACAGAGTGGCAAAATGTTTTCTATACTGTTTTACACATCCATACAGTACCAACCCTCCATCAAACGTTTTCGCTCAGTGAGATTACTCCACTACAAACAGCTCGTTTTTAAGGCTCAACACCCTGGGCCTCAACTTTTCATCATCCAAGCCCATCAGGACTTTCTGGATAAAGTCAAATGTATTGGCCAAGTCTTTTGGGTAACTTAGATGCAGGGCATAAATTAGTGCAAAAAGTATGATAAATGCATCAGCCAATGTGGGGAAATCGATAACTATGTTACCCTCAAGAACGACTGCAATCCTCTCTGGGCACAGGAACGTCGCATCTGTTGAATTGCCACTGAGCAAGAGGAGCCCAACCGGTAGGTCGGCAATGTTTGGTTCATCAGACTGCGACACCTAAAGACAAGAACAGAGAACTGTTACCCCAGATTACCAAAACTATCTCAAAAATCTGTCTGCTGAAAAATGCATCAGTGACACATCAGAAAACGGTCAAAGAGAACCATCAAAAACAATCAAATTCTATAAATATATTTGGTTTCACAGGTGTCATCAATATAAAATGTAAAATAAAACTGATGTTCATCTTCTAGACCACAGCAACTGTGGTAATAAGATCAACCTGAAATATGGTAATTTTACCAGTGTTCAATTTAGCATTATGCAAAAGATTGTGGTCTGAGTTTGATTTAATATTTTCCATCACATCACAGTAACAATAAAATACTGCTTATTTTGATGTAGTAGATGTGATGTAATTTAACTAAATGAAAACTTGTATTTCAGTCTACATCCTTTGTGACAACAGGTCAGTGAGAAATGGCTGCTATGAAATTGTACTATAATTTAGAATATATGAATGATTCAGACCTACACTTCTGTTTTTCCTCTTTTTCTTTACTTTGAAACCTAAAGAGCTTAATTTCCTTTTTTTGGCCCGCCACCACCCCCCCTATAGGGGAACAATTTACTTTGTTTTTATTCTTTTTCAAATTAGTAGCCAATGAGGGATTAGAAAAAATATACTACAAATAATGATAATCGTAATCAAGGATAGGATAACAATATTACTTCATCTTAATAATACTTAATCATAATAATAAAATAAAAATAAAAATAAAAAGAATACAGAGGGGGTGAATAAGCTGGTTACCTTGACGACATACAGTATATGCAAACAGGCAACAGAAAAGCATTCAAGCGTAGAGGACACATGTAAGCAGACAAACAACAACTAAAGAAAAGAAAGAAAAAGATGAGCTGACAGACATAGAACAGACATATATTTAAAAA
Source organism: Sebastolobus alascanus (assembly GCA_916701645.2). Classification (NCBI taxonomy): domain Eukaryota; kingdom Metazoa; phylum Chordata; class Actinopteri; order Perciformes; family Sebastidae; genus Sebastolobus; species Sebastolobus alascanus. Next base: position 1,606,757 of record CAKAOJ020000103.1, on the reverse strand, counting down.
AATAAATAAGTAAGTAAATAAATAAAAAGAGCTTAACTTCAAAGACATCCATAAGTGGACATTATATTCAACACTTTAAGTGTTTGTTTTCTGATTTGTATCTATACTATACCCTACAATAACTATAATTCTTATGGTTATACTCAAAACCTGAATGAAATCTGAGCAGCAGAAGAGATACAACATGTGATGACTTATTCCTCACTGATACAATCTAACAGATGACATTTCAGACTTTTGCAAACAAACTGAAACAATTATCTCTTTGACAAGAAAAAGATTAATTACATGATCAACTGTCACAGAACAAATTCTAAATAATGTATATGCTGACTTACATCCCACAGCTTCAGAAATCCAGAGTCGTCCTCATGTAGATATGCAGGGAGGGCACGGAGGACAGCAGCACGTCTGATATGCACATCAACTTGTTCCTTGAATGAGAACACATTCTTGCTTAACTTTGGATGCCAAACAGCATGGTCACACAATACTATATATCACAAGAAAGAGCCATCATGTCTGAAGAGATGGGGGTTTTAAAAAAAGATAAACCAAAATCCACTGTAGTGTCACTAGCAAGCACCAAGAAGCGTAACCAACTAACCTGGAGGTCATAAGCGCTGAAGAGCTGACCCAGGACGTCGGCCATTTTCCCTGTGCGTGTAGCTTTCTTCCTGAACAAGCTCTGGGCATGTCGGTCCAACTCCGCATAGAAGTGGTTCTTCAGGTTGATGTTTGCAATGGTGTGAAACTCGGCACAAATCTGCACAAACATGAAATCAATGTTGAAGTCAGAGTGTATTGTATATGTGGCCCTGTAGAAAATAAAAAATACGACATATAAACAGCTAAAAAATGTGCTACATTATTGTACTGTATACATACTGTATACTATATACCGTAATACTATACAATATACAGTGTCAGATTTGGAGAAAACATGCAGATCCTTACACTACAGTACTAACACAGAGGAATTCTATTTAATACATCTGCTCAAATACAGTAGGTTTAGGAAAATATGTTCACCTGTGACTCTATTTTAAGGGCAGGCCAACGTTCCAGGATCTCTCCAACAGGAAGGTCATCATTGATGATCTCTTTGCGCCGCAGGGCGAATGTGGTCTGCATCAACTTTGCAATCAGGGGAAGGTTTTTGTCACTCATCTGAACTTCATCTACAATTTTGAGTCTCAGTTGCTCAAGACTTGCACCATCTTCCCCTCTTGGGAAATTGGGGAGAAAATTCACTTCTGCCCTCTTTGGTCTTTTGATGTTCGTGTGGGGCGCTTGTTTGTCTGGATTGTTTCTACTCCTCTTTCCAGAATTTACAGCTACCTCATGAAATCCTGCACGACTCAACTTAGAGCAGTAGTTCCCCATCTTAAACTTCAGACTGTTTTTCCAACCATACCATCCTGTCCGAGATCCTGGCTCTTTTAGACAAGGATGCCTAGTGACAAGTGCTTCTGCTACCACTGAAAACTCCTTATCATTGGGGTATGCTTTGAAACTAAGCATTTTGGCTGAAAGGGTCTCAAGGATGTCATGCTTTTGTCCCCTAGATAACTTTAGAGTTTTCTCTGTTCTCTCATATGCAACACTTCCCTCACTGAGTAGGAGTTCTACCTCGTAGGAAAAAGCAGGCACTGGAAAAACATCAGGCCACCTCTCAGTCCTCTCTGGAGTCATGGCATGGGGCAATATTATTGTGTCATCTGATGCTACTGAACTGGCATCACTCTCAGACCTTATAACTTTGATTACAGCCTTCTGTGGAAGCTCCTCAATGTCTAAAAGGGAACATAACTGCCCATCAAAGTCTGGATCTTCGTATGATAAACTAAAGTCAAAGTCTAGCTTGAACTTTTCTTTCATCATTGTTTTTAGCTCATCCACAGATTCTGGACGTGAAGATAAAGTCATCTTCCTGACTATGTCCATGAAGGTATGGACATGAAGTAGGAAGCTTTGAGCTGACATTTCCTATGCAAGAGAATGGACAAATGAAGAGAACATTCAGATCGGCAACACACAATCAGGATTTGTTCAAAACAAATTCAAAAAAACTACTACTAAAGCTGATTGTGCATCATCAACATACCACACTGAAGTCTCTGTCGAACAGCCAGTGTCATCAGCTTCAGCCTTAAGAGAGAGAAGATTAAAAAGTTAACTGGCTTGCAACACTTTCACAAAAGCACAATGCAAAATATCTTGAACGCACATAACACTTATCAGTTATACAGGCATATTGTGAAATTAACAGTCAACAGGTAGATAATGAACGTATTGCTGAAGCCTCCACTGTAGAATACAAGCTTTGCTAAATTCCAAACTAACATTAGTTATACAGGCCAATTAATGCATTTCACCTGTGTGGCAGAATAAATATCACTAAACAAAGATATAAATAAAAAGCTAATAGTACACTCTCAGGTTGAAAGTGGGGATAACTTCAGAAAACGACCTTATTTTTTAAACTAAATGTTATTTTCAATTGTTTTCCGTAAAACCTCAACTCTGTCAAGAAAGTCAGGTTCACTAACGTTAGACCCTGACTGTGTATTACCGCGCACAGACCGGGGACACTGACGTTAGACCCTGACTGTGTATTACCGCGCACAGACCCGGGACACTAACGATAGACAGACCCGGGACACTAACGTTAGACCCTGACTGTGTAAAATGTTAACTTTACACAACACAAACGCTCCACTTTAAGATGAAAAAAATCTAAAGTTAAATGAGCTAGCTTCCACTTTTCACATACAACGTTACACACACGCGTTATTGCATTAAAGTAATGTAAAGCCTCTATGCAAACCATTACCGCAGGCTAACGTTACCTCTGCTAACATGCCCAGACATGCATGACGATGTAAAATGCGGTGCTGGCCGCCCTTTGTGGTCGTTAAATTAACGTTACCAGAAAATGTTTACAGAAAAAAAATTCCACTTCAAGTTGAAAAAAATGTCGAGCTAAATAACGTGACGCTAGCTTCCACTTCATACAACTTTGTTACAACGTCATTGCATGAAATTAACGTTAATGTAAAACCTCTTTTCAAACCAGTAAAGTTACGTTACCTCTGCTAAAACATGCCCAGACATGCATAACGATGGAAAATGCGGGCGTAGCCCGCATTTTAGTAGTAACTGGTGGCAGACTACATGTATTTGATGCAGAAAATTATAAAACATTAAATGAGATGCTAAATGAATATATAACTCACCAAATTAGCGCGGCCAAAGAGAAGGTCCATATAATGGCGGTCAGAGCAGACAGTGGAGAGAGTTAGCTCATCAGGTTGAGAAAAGTGCTGTATGTAACAGCACATTCTCCTCTAAAATCTTCACCACGGTCCCACGGCGAACTTTCCGAGGGAAAAGGTAACTCCTTTTCGGTTTTCACAGTCCAAATGTTCACAAGTTGCCAACTTCTGTCGCAGTTTCTCTTCCAGCGCGAGTCGCGAGCAATGGCGGCCGTTTCCACAGGCTCGGTGAAGAAGCACGTCGAAGTCCCTCTGACGTCACGTACGCACGTACGTGACGTTAGCGGGATCACTGTCAAACTATTTGAGTACAATGACTAAAATAAGTGAAAATGGTTGCGCACTGTAAACTTAAAATTACAAATCAGTACTAATGACTCAGAAAAATAGTGGTGAAATAACTTTTTTTTAAATCTGAGTTAACACAACCCATTTTCTTTGACAAGCTTGTACTGTTCGGTTTTACAGTGTAACATACATTTCCACACATTTCAAAATGTCACAGTAGGAAAAACACTGGTGTGTAGATGATAAAAATAATGATGGTTGAATTCCATTTAGCTGCTTCAGTTTCAGAGTCCTGGTATTATGCCTGCTGGCTCACTTTCACATTGGGACACTTGACTGGAATGGAGCCTTCATTAATGTTATTAGTAACACCTGTGCTTTTCCTACTATGATAAATCAAAACATCTGTAGACATGAATCACTTTTAAAGGCCCTGCACATCCATGGTAAACTTACACAGGTGATTGTAATTATTAATACCCAGGATAGCACTGCGTGTAATTCTTCTGTACTTACACTTGCTATTTTGAGTGCAAAAGTTTATTCACACTGACAAGTATGGCAAATGCAGTGCACTATGACTACCCGGATGGTGTACTCATAATGGTCAAAAAGTTGAGTGTGGAACGCTGGACACTTTTCATCCTGAGTGGTCGCCATCTTGGCTATGTAGCGGAAGGGGGAGGGACGACCAAACTTGTAAAAATGGCGGTGTATTTTCCACCTTGCGTGAAACGGGGCACATTATGAGTATGAGTATCAGTATGAGTAAAATCAAATTCATCATTATTCAGTTTTAATGTCATGTCAATTGTCAAGTGAGCAAACATGCCAGCAGATATTTTGGCGGACGACAACACTACCCTGTTGAAATTCACGCACTGCACAAGTAAGTACATAGTGTCCATAGTGTACTACATGGAAGTGTACTAAAGGAAGTAATCAAATTGAGATACAGCAGAGGTCTAATCAGCCAAATTAAAAACACCTGTTTGGGTATGCAGAGCCTTTAAGACATAGCAAGCTTAAAATGCGTGGACATGACATTGTCCTTAAAAGTGACGTGCTATTTATTCGCCTTCCCATGAGATCACGTTGAGTAATGTTGAAAAACTAGCAAGAGTACGCTAGATTTTAAAAATGATTCAACCGAAAAACCCAGCCCAGTGTTGCCGACTCTTTTCCAATGAAAGTAGCTAGCAGCACTAGCTCCAAAACCCGCTAAATCTAGTCACAGAGTCGGCAACACTGACAGCCTGCCCCTTCAGGCCTCCCTTCAAAGGCACTCCCCAAAATTTTTATTATGAACTTAAACAACGAACATGACTATTGTTAGTACTCACAGCTGTCATGATAGCAGCCTGTGGAAGACTCCACACAAGATACCAGATTGTTTTCATTTTTATTTTCAAAACATTTGATTTCTTGATTGCTGATGGGATGTAATGAGCATTTCAACAAATAAAGCAAATTTTTTTTTAGAAGAACACTACCAACCCTACCTTTAATGGAGTTGGAAAGAAGAAAAAACAATGATCTGATAGACAAAATTGTCTTATTTATGTTCAAATTCTCTCCTTTTTTTACGAAATATTGGATCATTTTTCCTCATTGGCTACCGAACAGTTATTTAAATGGAACCATCTGAGTAGTTTGAGGAGAATGCTCTCTTTGGTGAAACTGCTGACACCTCATAGACATCTGAAATGTGACAAGATGCACACTAGTCATGAGCCAAAAACTTTGGGGGCTACTGGTTTAATCTGCAATAATGTATGTTTTTATAAGCACATCATTTTTTAAATGTAAAATCTTAATGTTGTTGTTGTTCGTCTTTCTGTTACGACGGATGCCCTTCCTGCCATCCTTCCACAACCCGGGAGGAAACCGGAGTGGAGAACCCAGAGCAAACCCACGCGAACACGGTAAACGCCACACAGAAAGGCCCTGCCCAAACGGGGATCGAACCCAGGACCTTCTTGCTTGCATCAAACCACTGTTCCACCATGCCGCCCAATGTAAAACCATAATCTGAAAGGTAAATAGTAACTATTGCGGTCAAATAAATGTAGTCTGAAATGCCGTGTTGAAGCATAAAACATAAATACTCATGTAAAGTGAAAGTACCTCACAATTGTACCAAAGTACAGTACTTTAGTAAATATACTAACTAAAATAATACATTGTTGTTTATACAGTTAAATCTGTCTGTCATCATACAGGATGTTTCATGACCATGGCCTAGGACAACATTACATATTTATGCTGTCAAAAATCCCAGGGCGTCTGATGTATGTGGGATGAGGTGCGGGGAAGAGAGACGCTGTTGGACGCCAAAGAATCACCACACATGGAACCCATCCGTGCGGCTCTGCAGCCTGGAAACAGTAGGTGCATGTGATGCCCACATGTACAGGCGGAGAGAGAGAGGGAGCTGTAAATAGACAGAGAAAGACCAGGCCTGAATGCCGTGATGCAGCCATGAATAAGAGATGTTTTGAATGCAGCTTTGTTGATGTGCACACACACACACAGCTCAGCGTTCCATTAGAGGAAACCCAGGCCATTAGTAGTTTTATCTTCTTTGTGTGGGACAGCACTGACAAGACTCCCCTTTTCACCCCCCTCCTCTCAGCACACACCGACACACACAGCCAGCCTGTGTGATGCAGATGTTTTGAATGGGTTACTACACTGAGTTTTAAAGGTCTCATATTATGCTCATTTACAGGTTCAAAGATGTACTTTAATGTTCTACTAGAACATGTTTACATGCTGTAATGTTCAAAAATAACCTTTATTTATATCACACTGTCTGCCTGCATAAAGCCTCTTTCAGCCTCTGTCTGAAAAACTCTGATTCAGAGTCTGTCTCCTCGAAGTCTGCTCTGATTGGTCAGCGTTTCCGGGTCTCTGCTGTCAATCAAACGCTTTCAACACAGCGTCACTGCCTTCCCCGCCCTGCAACCGGAGAGAAGCAGGAAGAGAGACTCACTGAGTTTATCAGCATTTTTCTACTGTCAATAATAGACTAATTAAAAGTTTATAAACCAGGAACTTCACACAGCGCATGTTCCCGGAGGAATCTGATCCGAAATCGGCAAGAAATTAACAACATCTGCGGCCAAGATTCCAGGTTTTCCTGACGGTTTTGCTCCGGTAAATAGGCTATTTTTAACTCTGTTTTACGTTTGTCTTTACAGGTCCATTTGTGAGAAAATGACTGACAGAATCATCCCAGTGAAGAAGAAAACATTTGCTGTGAGCAGATAGTTCTGTTTGCATGGGAGATACAGAGGTAACATGTTAGCATGTAGCTACATGTAACGGTGTGTAAACACAGCGAACATCAGTGTGGAAAATAGAAGATGTGAAACAGTAGTCAGTTAATTATTTCTGGTAAAAGAAACCTGATAAACATACAAAAGTAATCAGAGTAATGGTATATTATTTACTGTAGGAGCTGTCTCTGTGTGTTATCATGACTACAGACCAGTTAACTTTACACTTACCGTAGCTTACCATGCTGGAAGACTTTATCCTGTAGTGTCAACATAACTGAAGGTGGAATTACTGATCTTATATATAAAAGCTGCTCAGTAACCACAGTATCATTCCAAAAGTAGCAAAGCCATGACTTGTATGTAAACTGTCCAGATCATGTCCTCCTTCAGAGTAAAGGGTTTCTTGTAGAGTGAAGTTGTGTCAGCTGGGTTTCGGGGTCAGGGCCGAGCATCAGGTCACTCAGATGACCTGTAAAACATGACAGATTAAATGTAAGAATATACTGTCATGTAATAATATCAGGGTGTATAACAGTAACATCATCTTCTAACGTGTAGTTATGGCAACAGCTACAAACAGTGTAAAATGATAAATCATTTTTATCAAGTATGGAGGAAGAAATGGATTACACAGAACTTTTGACTTGAAGTGTATCTTGTGTTGTCTGTATCTAAAGCTAGACCTAGAAGCTTAAACTTTAATAAACTTTTATATATTATTTAGCCAAAGACAACAAAGAAGCTGCCAGTATGGAAAGTAACGGAAGTAATGTTACAGAGACTCCTCTGATCAACAGCTGTCTGCTCTGAGCTCACGGCATCTCTCTCCCTCTTTGTCTCTCTCTCCCTGCTCGCTCGCCCACTAACTGGGTACTCAAACCTACACAAATTCGTACAGTTTGAGTGTTTGTTTTTCACATGAGCTCCTTCAGGACAGTCTGTCTAGTAAATCTACACACATACAACATAGCTGTAACGCATACAGACACACCAGAGCAGAAGGTTTGCGGCTTTAGCCGCTTAACATGCTAACGTTAACAGGCAAACAGTCTGCTAAATAAACAGAAACTAAAACAACATAAACATGAAAAACTTACAGCTTCCAGGTTTGAAGGTGGGTCCCAGACAGCCGGTACGGTTCCATCCTGGGCTTCAGTTTGAAGTGAATCCTGTAGCCTACTGACCCTTGTGTTTTACTGTTGCTGTGAGGACATTTCAGTCAAAAATCACCTAAAACAGCTAAAAAATAAAATGAATCCACCGGGTCTTCACGTCCTCAGATGATGGGAGTACATGAAGACTTTTCTGCTGGTTCTTGCAGACTAACAGAAGTAGTAGCATGCTGTGCTTATCCTGTTAGCAGGTCCGTGATTATAGCGAGGACAGCAATGGTGGACATCGAGAAATTCAGCAGCCACTCTGTGGGCGGGGTCACCTAGCTGGAGGTAGTTCTACCGTTCCACCAGGGAACCCTTATATGGCCCGAAAAAAATCCCTGACGTCACCAGTTTAAGGAAGTACTGATCAGCGTTTTTCGGACACATTTTTCAGAGAGATGGAGCAGGAGAAAAAGAGAGAGGATGGTCTTTTATGACACTATGGTGTTCCGTAGACACACTGGATATTGATGTTTAAAAGACAGGGAAAAGTGCATTTTGCATAATAGGTGACCTTTAATGGTGGTCATAACAGCAGAGCAGGCTCTTCACAGAGAATGATTCTGCTTAATTTTCAAAAACCTGTCTCTCCTTTCATGCTGATAAGATGCCTCAAACAGCTGACAGTGTGTGCAGAATATCTTTGCCAGTCCCTCTGAATATGCAATTACGAAATGTCTCAAGTCGGTTCGGTCTTCATTCACAAAACACTTGTCTACGTCTGTGCAGATAACCATGCCTGTAACAGCTGACAGTGAGCACAAAGCTCTAGAGTCTTCCTCCCCCTCACACATAAAACATGCTTTGGATGCAACATTAAAATATTTGTAACTGTAGCTGTGTCTTCTGTCTACAGAAAACGGTCTAAGTTTATACTAATAAGTAACAGCTAGATGGCACGCAATCTGTCTCTCACACAAATAAACAAGTGAACCAGTGAGTGAATGTAATTGTAAAATGTTTTAATGTATCCTCAGTTCTTGTACTGTATATGCTGGCCACAACGTCTCTTATGCAGTTTTAGGAGAAAACTGTGCACTTTGCAGCTGTTTATCCAGAAGAAGGCAAAATTTTGAGTTATGAGCATATGGTTTTCTCCGCCTTTCCTGCTTTGCAATTTTGACCGTCAAAAGCCCATGATAGAAAGATGCCAGAATAATTTAAAGTGCCCAGTGTAAAATCCTATCCACCATTATAAACTGTATATAAAGATGGACGACATGACAGCTCCCCAAAAATGAAGCCAAAACATCTCAATCGCCCCCTGGTGGCTGGCTGAAGTATAGGTCATAAAGCCCGCCCCCTCCATGTTAGCCAATGGACCAAACTAAAAAGTCAAAGTACACATCAAATACATTTTTCGCAAAGATGGTTTCTGTCATTTTAGGTATTTCTTATCACACTGATGTATGTTCAAGTGTTCATTTTTCTGATAAATTTGGTTTTAATTAGTTATTTGATGCTATAAAAAGGGTTTGAAACATGATTGACAGCTGTGATTGATAGCAGTTGGCTGTCAATCACAGCCAATGCTTTTGGCTGTGCCATGCAATTGGCTCGGGAGAGGAGATGATGAAGTGTCATATTGATCGGTGCATGTGTGCTTGGCCTATTTAGCATAATATGCTACATTATGCCTTTGATCAATTTGCTGTGAGCTGGAATGAGCTCGAGACATGAAACTTGGTACCATAACTGTACATGATGTCATAATGCTTCACATAAAATATGATCCCAATTGGCCTGATGGATGCGCTACAACATTTTCAAACAATTTTGAACCACGTGTGTAAATCTATTTAGAAAATACTCCATAGGGGGCGCCACCATCCAAAGATTTGCATGGCAAACCCTAACCCTGGCGCAAATTTCGCCACAAATCAATGGGAGTTCGTCCCAGCATCACCAAACTTGATGGATATGTAACCCATATGAAATATAGGGCTACTAAACCCATAAACTGTATGTCATTTAGAAGTGTAGTTGCATATTGTTCCGAGAAGTGGGCGCAACATGCATTCTGTGGAAGTTAAGTGTAGAGGATGAGACGTGCAGCCCGTGTATTTCTCTCTTCCCTTGAGATCTCTACCTGGACACGTAGTGAAATCGTGCTTGGCACAGACTGCTAAGCTAAGACGGCATAAAACACCGGAGAGTAGTCCTTGAAGTATTATTTTCTGTAAAAGTCTAAGCCGTTGAGCTACGTCTTTAGTTGGAGTTCCAACTGTGACCGGGAGAAACTACTTTCTGTCGAGTTTTAAACTGCTGAAACCCCGGTGAGTTGAAACACACTCGTGCTGTTTTGGCTAGTCTGTTTTAACCACTATGTAAGGAGAGAAAGATGCATAAAACTTGTTGTTTAAGTTCAGATACTGTTCATAAAAACCAACCGAGGTAACAAGCATGTTTTGTAAGGTATTTGACGAACTTTAGTGTCCTTTTTATCACTGTTTTATGATGCTAAAAAGATCGCTAATGCTAACGGCTAATCGCTAGCTAAGGCTGTTAGATTGTTATGCTAACTGCTGGTTTAAGCTAATCGCTAAACTAATTTCTAGCTCTGGTTAGTAGATTAATGATAGCGTTGTGAAGTTTAAAGGTGTATTGTGCTTTGTTTACATTAAAGCCACTCTGGTTAAAGGGGCTATATGTAAGAATCAGAAATTGCTTGTTCACAGCGACACCTGTGGCCGCAATGTCAACGAAAGTCAGCGTCCTGTTGCTCGCGCTCGCGCTACATTGACATGAACGAGCACGGGTCTAAACAGTGAGGCGACACACGTCAGCTAACACACAATATCACTCTATATTTCACCTGCTTGGCAGTAATGTTAGCTGACCAGAGGAAGGTCTCTCCATGAATCAATGCTGATTCTAGTGCTGGCTTTTCCTGTCTCGGCCCGCCGACCCGGAGGAAACGGGGGGGGGGGGGGGGGGGGGGAGCGACACCCGGTCGGGACGATAACGTAACTCGCTGCGGAGCCCCGTCACTTCACAAGACACGGGAAACCTCTGTTGGTCTGGAGGAGCGGCAGCATTTATTTCTGCAAAAACGTCCACTGCACATTCACTAGATATTCTCAGAGCTAAACTAACTCTCTGCAGTGTGTAGTGTGCGCGCGTTCACTTGGAGGTGGAGCGAGCCGAGCGGGTGAGAACGAGCGCGGTGTGCAGGCAGCAGGCAGCAGGAGCAGAGCTGCTGCGCGCTCGCGTACCCACACGCGAGCGCGCATGGGATTCCGACCCGTTAGGATTTATGCGCGTGAAAAGTTACAAATAGTCCCTTTAAGTGAGGCTCACACATATTAATGGTTTAGTACAACTGCACCACAATGCAACAGATTTTGGTTATTAAAATGCAAATGTCAATTTAAATAGCGGTAGTAATTCATTTAATAACACCAGTTCATTTCATGTGTGTGCTTAATATAAATTAGTTAATGATTAAAGGTGAAATCTATTAAAAACTGTATAAAAAGTGTTTGAGAAAGTAGATGAATAATTCATTGTAAGTTAAAATACCAACTGTATTAGAAGACACTGTATGGTAATCCATTGGATTGTTTTTGAAGTATATCCTTAGCTATTGGTTATACATGATGAGATACTGTGAAAGAAGGTAGGAACTGAATGAGCAAGATTACTTATTATCCTGCACTATTTGTGTAGGTTGGTTTTTCTTTTGGTTCTATTAAACGACAATAGAATCTGGAGGATTCAGTGATCGCGAGCCAAGCCCAGAGAGACTGTGGACGGTCATGGAAGCGGTGTGGCCAACCGTAGGACCTGCCACAGAGGACATCTGACTGCTCAATTCATTTGGATATCAGATAAGAACACAAACACACTTTTAGCACTACCCGGGTAGTAGGAACTTAAGTAGTAGGTACTAAAAGACCTTGAAGTATTGTGGTGGTGTATTCACTTTACATCCACACCAAGACAGAAACTGCCCTCTTCGGATCACCTTAATTAAAAGAAGAGGATTTGATCTTAAAGGACACTTATTTTGGGGGAATTTTCTATTTTGTTAGTAACTTTGAAAGAGCTCTCCTTTATTTATTTTTACACTGTATTTCACACTTTGATAAATATGTACAGCATTTTGAATGTTGTTTAATTGTTGTGATGCAATAAAGCTGTCAACTTCTCAACTCTATGATAATTCTCCTGAGTTATTTAAGGCAACTGCTCATCGAACCTAGGTAGATGTTGGCGTATCCATTATTCCCATCGGTTGAGTACCAGAGGCGCTACAGATATTTTTAATTAACCTGTTAAAACGTCCCCAAAATGCCAAGAAACATGACTGACCAAATTGTTCAATGTTGTTTGAATGTTCAAGTACAGAAAGGCTGCATACATTGTATTGATGAAACAAGGGAAGGATTGGTATCACTCCTTCTTTATACAGAATTAAAGCAGGTGAAATTACTTTGCTTTGCTTTGTGAAGCCCAAAACCCGATCGCTGCTGCGATTTTGGCAATTCAGCTGCTTCCCTCTGTTGAGCGAAAAAAGGCTTGAACCCGTGAGCTGCCGCTTGCGGCTGTAATTAGGGCCCGAGCACCGACAACGTCGGGCCAGCGAAGGCCCTATTGAAACTGAAAGGATTCTAATTATTATTATTAGGGCCTGAGCACCGACAATGTCGGGCCAGCGAAGGCCCTATTGAAACTGTAATGTTTATTACAGATGACAGATGTAACGTGTGGAGACGCACAAAAAAGCCTCTGGGAGGTATGCCCAAAACACAACAGGAAGTCAGACATTTTGAATTTAATATACGATTTTCGTCCATTTTTAGCGTTTTATAGGTCATGTACTTTAACGAACTCCTCCTACAGATTTAATCAGATCAACTTGAAATTTGGTCAGGACCATCTTAAGACCTTAAGGATGAAAAGTTATTCAAATGGTGAGTTTTCACTGAACGACCTGACCGTGGCGGGGCGGCCCTTTTGAGCCATTCATAACAGGAAGTTGTTGTAACTCCACTGTACATAGGGTACGTCCCAAAGCTCTTAATTGCATCTTCGTTTCCCTCACTTGCGTCTCATCCTTGCGTCTTAGTCCCGCCCACCAGGGAAGCATGGAGAGACGCAAGGAAACCATGCGGGAAGAGAGAGGAAACGAGGAAATGCGTTTTAAGAGAATTGAGACGTCGTTTCCTCTGAAGAGTCACGTGAAGCGACATCCGTTTCTGATGACAGCAGCAGCTGATCACAGCTGGATCAGCTGTCAGTCGGCTTTAATAGCTATAGAGACTTTAGATGGAGTTCGTGTTTGAACTGTAATAATACTAATAAAGACACACAGTTGTTCTACTGGCACAATATCTTATCTTCTATATTATTTATTAATTATTAGAATCTGTAGTTATTGATATTCTGATAGTGAATTCATTATTTAATAACCCAGAATATGACTATGGTGTCTTTTGAACACTGGACATTATTTATCAGGCTGAATGTTTCACGGAAAATGTAAATGATGTAACTCATATCAAACCCGACACTCAGGAATTATCAGCCTCTCACGTGTGACTGAATGGAAATGAAGATAAATAATGTAACAGGTGTTTGTTGCTGACAGACAGACTCTTCTTCTCTCTCTGACTTTAATAGTATCATTAATATAAGCTAACGGGGGAAATAACAGATCATGAAAAGAAAAATCTTTCCAATAAATGCAGAAAGATGTTTTAGATCCGTTTGTCAGGTATTATAAACCCCTCTCAGTGACAGGCTGCTTCACTCGCGGTGTGTGAATGAGAGATACAGCAGGACCTTCTGCTGCTGTTCACACCTACAGTTAACACTGTTCACACCTACAGTTAACACTGTTCACACCTACAGTTAACACTGTTCAGAGCTACAATTAACACTGATAATAACTAGATGGTGAATCAGAAAATAACTAACATAAAACGTTTAATCTGTGATCTGTCTTCACTCCGGTATAAAACGTCAGCGATGTTGAGAGGTAAAGTTATCAGATCAGTCCGATCGGCGCAGCGTCCAATCAGTTACTGATATCCAATAAGGGGGCGTGTCGGTCGGTAAAAGACTTCCATGAAGGCTGCTCTTGTGTATCCTCGCTCATCGCTCCTCAGAGATCGATCCTCGATCCTCGCTCCTCCGTGCAGAAATAAGGGCTTTGGGACAGTCTTCAAGATGGCGCACCAGAACAACTTCCGGTTCACGCGAGGATCAAGGAGCGAGGAAACGACAAATAACAGCTTTGGGATGCACCCATAGTCCGATCTGCCCCAAATTTCTCAGGCATGATAAGGGTTCAGGCCTGAGGACATTTACATGCAAATATATACTAATAGCCCCGCCCCAAGACGTTAGCCACGCCCCCTTTCATAACTCATGAACTGTTTGTCGTAGACTCTTGTGGAAGGTGTCATATCACTCAACAGAGAGTTCCTGTTTCATTGGTGAAGGTTATCCCCGCCCCCTAAACTTTAGCCACGCCCCTTTCATAACTAATGAACCGTTTGTCGTAGAGTCTTGTGGGAGATGTCATTTTACTCAGCAGAGAGTTCCTGTTTCATTGGTATTGTTATCCCGCCCCCTAAACATTGGCCACACCCCCTTTCATAACTCATGAACCGTGTGTCCTAGAGTCTTGTGGGAGGTGTCATATCACTCAGCAGAGAGTGCCTTTTAAGTTGGTATTGTTATCCCCGCCCCCTACTCATTTGCCCCGCCCCCTTTCATAACTCATGAACCGTTTCTCCTAGAGTCTTGTGGGAGGTGTCATTGCACTCAGCAGAGAGTTCCTGTTTCATTCTTTTTCTTTTTCTTCTCTCAAATGAATTGCCTTTTTGAGGACCTTAGCCTGCTCAAAAAGTTGTTAAACGTGACACACTTATCAGACGCGGGGAAAAATTTGATATTTTAAGGATCTCAGGCTCGGGTGTTAGCCATGCCCCCTTTCATAACTCATGAACCGTTTGTCGTAGAGTCTTGTGGGAGGTGTCATATCACTCAGCAGAGGGTTCCTATTTCATTGGTGAATGTTAACCCCACCCACTACACATAAGCCCCGCCCCCTTTAATAACTAATGAACCGTTTATCGTAGAGTCTTGTGGGAGGTGTCATATCACTCAACAGAGAGTTCCTGTTTCATTGGTGAAGGTTATCCCCGCCCCCTAAACTTTAGCCACGCCCCTTTCATAACTAATGAACCGTTTGTCGTAGAGTCTTGTGGGAGATGTCATTTTACTCAGCAGAGAGTTCCTGTTTCATTGGTATTGTTATCCCGCCCCCTAAACATTGGCCACGCCCTCTTTCATAACTCATGAACCGTTTGTCCTAGAGTCTTGTGGGAGGTGTCATATCACTCAGCAGAGAGTGCCTTTTAACTTGGTATTGTTATCCCCGCCCCCTACTCATTCGCCCCGCCCCCTTTCATAACTCATGAACCATTTCTCCTAGAGTCTTGTGGGAGGTGTCATTGCACTCAGCAGAAAGTTCCTGTTTCATTCTTTTTCTTTTTCTTCTCTCAAATGAATTGCCTTTTTGAGGACCTTAGCCTGCACAAAAAGTTGTTAAACGTGACATACTTATCAGACGCGGGGAAAAAATTTATATTTCAAGGATCTCGGGCTCGGGTGTTAGCCATGCCCCCTTTCATAACTCATGAACCGTTTGTCGTAGAGTCTTGTGGGAGGTGTCATATCACTCAGCAGAGGGTTCCTATTTCATTGGTGAAGGTTAACCCCACCCACTACACATAAGCCCCGCCCCCTTTAATAACTAATGAACCGTTTATCGTAGAGTCTTGTGGGAGGTGTCATATCACTCAGCAGAGAGTTCCTGTTTCATTGGTGAAGGTTATCCCCGCCCCCTAAACTTTAGCCACGCCCCCTTTCATAACTAATGAACCGTTTGTCGTACAGACTTGTGGGAGGTGTCATTTTACTCAGCAGAGAGTTCCTGTTTCATTGGTATTGTTATCCCCGCCCCCTACATATTGGCCATGCCCCCTTTCTAAACTCATGAACCGTTTGTCGTAGAGTCTTGTGGCACGCGTCATTGCACTCAGAAGAGTTCCGGTTTCATTGTGCCTGGCCGCGTCGATTGGCATCCCGCCAGTACCCCCGACGCGCGGTAAGGTGCGAGGGCCCGTTCATCGCTGCTTGCAGCTTTAATTAGGGCCCAATCAGTTTTTGGCAGGTGTAAACTGTATTTTATGGGTTGTAATAGTCCTTTAAAGGAATTTCAGCAGGTAAAAAAGGACAAAGTGGACTATAATCTATCAGATATAAACCTCATGATCGAAATCAAACCATTCTGAGGCAGAAAAAAACTTTCAGTCACAAGGTAGGAGCTGCAATCAGTTTTTGGCAGGTGAAAACTGTATTTTATAGGTTGTAATGTTCCTTTAAAGGAATTTCAGCAGGTAAAAAAGACAAAGTGGACTATAATCTGTTAGATATAAACATCATGAATGAAATCAAACCTTTCTGAGGCAGAAAACACCTTTCAGTCATAATGTAGGAACTGCAATCAGTTTTTGGCAGGTGAAAACTGTATTTTCAGTCACAGCATTTTATGGTTTGTTGGTAGGTAATATAATGAAGAGTCATAATTGCAAAAGAGACCTTGTCTTTATTTTATATATAATCCATCCGTAAATCATGTTAATTACAGTCTAGTTTCAAAATAAAACAATGATATTAGACATAGCTAAGCCTACCAAACACATATAAACATCAGAAACAATAGCTTTACTAGGCTATTGTGCCTATTGTCTCACGTAAATGTCATGCCTGGTTACATTATA
This sequence comes from Sebastolobus alascanus, assembly GCA_916701645.2. Taxonomy (NCBI): domain Eukaryota; kingdom Metazoa; phylum Chordata; class Actinopteri; order Perciformes; family Sebastidae; genus Sebastolobus; species Sebastolobus alascanus. The sequence continues at coordinate 1,589,952 of CAKAOJ020000103.1, read as the reverse complement.
AACTGCAAACACTTCTTTGGCCCCAATTGTAATTATTCGGTTACAATAAACGTTAAAGTTTCACAAAGACATACCTTTGCTATTACCACGGACATAAAGTTATGTGTATTTGCTCGTTGATACTGTTTGATCCAGATAAAAGCAGCTGTAGACTTATATAAACTGGACGATACAGCTTTAAGGGGGCTGTGCGCATTCCCGCGGACGGCAATCAGTTTCTGGCGGACGATCGCTTTTTGGCACAACACCGGTTTGGGGGTTTGAAAATATGGTCACCCTAACATAACCTAAAGGTAAACTGCTTATTAGCTGGTCACTTGAATTATAACACAACATAAGCATTAGCCTAAGACATCGTCATTGTAGACACTTCAATACTAATCACAACAGAGTGACATTCAGAGTAGCCTACACATCTGAGTATAAGCCTACTGTTAGCAATTGTTAGCGCGTTAGCATGTGGCTATCGGACTTTATGCTAACAGTGGATGACAACACATAACAACATCAATATAAACTCAAGGCACCAAATGTAACACTTCTTACTGGACACACACATGCCTGGATGGCTTATAGATGACAACTCTGTATGATGAACAGCCTCAACGTCCGCATGTTCTCCTCCCTCCACTTCCACCGCAAACTAAAAACGAGACTCAGAACGTTACGTCCTCCGCACGCCGATGGGCTCATTAACTATAACGTCCATAACAACATAACGTTCCCTTACAGCTTTGGGTTTAAATCCGAAATACTGCCAAATAGGCGCTTTTCCTTTCGGCTTCGCATCATCTTCTCTGTCAATACCCTCTGGTCCTTTTGGAAAGAGAGATAACTGGTTGCTCTGTGTGTTCAGTCGTAAGGCAAAACTCTCTCGTCCTGTGTGTGTGAAATCTGACACCTTCTGGCTCTGACTAATGGAAGAGATGCGTTCACTGTCCCTGTCTAAAATCCGTCATCCGACTATCTATTGATAGCATGGCACCGATCCGCCAAAATGAACTAAATGGGTTTTATTTCTGTAAAAAAAAAAGCAAAACGACGTAGGGTACGTAATTGAATCGGTGTGTGCCCGACCACCATGTAACATTGGTAACACCAGCTACCGCAACAAGCCTAGATGAATTGATTTTACAATTTATGAAGTATAAATTGTGACTGGTAGCACCCCCTAGTGGTCGATTTGAATGAAACTTTCAGGGTATGTTTCAGGTACTCTTGTGAAAATATCCTGCAGGTTTGAAGATGATGGACCAAATGGTTGTGGAGTTAGCTCTATTGATGTGCTGAGCCACGCCCTCTTAAAGTTCATTGGTCAATATCTTCGCAACGCAATGATATATCAACAAGCTTTTGATAACTTTTGATAAGCTTGGTCCAATAATGATCCATAGAAAGTTTGGTAGCAATCGGACCTACTGTTTAGGAGAAGATGTCAAAAATGTTTTTTTTCAAAAAATTAAATATGGCGGAAAATCTAGTCATGAAAATCTAGGGCCTCTCGAGGCTTTTTTGTAGAGCACATTCAGCAGCATATGTCTGTCAAATTTCAGGTCAATCGGACTTATGGTGTGAGGGGGCCTTGAAAATGTTGTCGCGCCACCATCAGGCCAATTGGGATCATATTTTATGTGAAGCATTATGACATCATGTACAGTTATGGTATCAAGTTTCATGACTCTAGCTCGTTCCAGCTCACAGCAAACTGAGCAAAGGCATAATATAGCATATAATGCTAAATAGGCCACGCCCACATGTACCAATCAATATGACACTTCAGATCTTGGTTAACACTTGCCCCCGGAGCATGTGCACCAAATTTGATGAAATTTTGTCAACCGGATCTTGAGGTACAAGTTTTTGGTATTTGTGGCGCCCCCTATGGGTTGAACTCGAAATGCTTTGGTACACGTATTCCCAAACACGTAATGAAGTTATCTACCAAGATTTGTGATGATTAGACTAATGGTCAATGAATTATGGCCAATTTCCTGCTAAGCCCAGCCCTTTGCCAAGTTCATTGGTCAGTATCTTCAAAATGCAATAAGATATCAACAAGCCTTAGCAACTTTGATGAGCTTGGTCCAATAATAATACACAGACAATTTGGTTGCAATTGGACCTACGGTTTAGGAGATGTCAAAATTTGTTTTTTAAAAAAAGGCGGACTTTAGTGGTCCAATAGGCTTTTTTGTAGAACACATGGAGCCGGACATATGTGTCAAATTTCAAGTCAATCGGACTTAGGGCGTGAGGGTGTGGCTTTTCCAAAATCCCGTTTTTGGGCGTTAAAGGGACTGTTTGTAACTTATTACAAGTATAAATCATTGCGGGTCGGTGTCCCATGCGCGCTCGCATGTGGGTACGCTGTTCAGACTCAGACTCCAACACAAACTACACGGAAGCACCAAAACTGCAAAGTTATATCTAGTGAAGCCCGTCTTGCAAAACAGTGTCAACTCTTCTTGCTTCGCCCTCCCGCCCGCGGTCGGAGGACGCGGGGGATACCGTAGCTTTGGTCTCCAGGTCCGGAGTCTCTGCTCTGCTCCTGCCTGGATGCGTTCACTCACACACCGCGCTCGTTCTCACTCACTCAGCTCGCTCCAACTCCACGTGCACGCGCGCACACTACACACTGCAGAAGAGTTAGTTTAGCTCTGAGAATATCTAGTGAATGTACAGTGGATGTTTGTGCAGAAATAAATGCTGCCGCTCCTCCAGACCAACAGAGGTTTCCCATGTCTTGTGAAGTGATGGGGCTCCGCAGTGAGTTACGTTATCGTCTCCGACCAGGTTGGGAGGCTGAAGCAGGAAAAGCACTAGGATCAGCATTGATTCATGGAGAACCTTCGTCTGGTCAGCTAACATTACTGCCAAGAAGGGGAAATATAGTGATATTGTGGTTTTAGCTAATGTGTGTCGCCTCGCTATTTTGACGGATGCTCCTTCATATTCAGGTAGCGCGTGCACACGGGCGAGCGCGAGCAACAGGACGCTGACTGTCGTTGACATTGCGGCCACAAGTGTCGCAGTTACAACCAATTTCTGATTCTTACAAACAGTCCCTTTAATTACAGTGCCACCATGTGGCCGATTGCGGTCATATTTCGTGAGAAGCACTTGCACATCATTTCCAGTTATTGGGCAAAGTTTCATGTTTCTAGCTCATTCCAGCTCACGGCAATTTGAGCCGCTGCGTCAGAAAAACAAATTAAAGCTGCAAGCAGCGATGATCGGGCCCTCGCACCTTCGCGCACGTCGGGGCTACTTGCGGTACGCCGGTCAACGCAGCCCTACATTTCTGAGACCAATGCATTAAGTTGCTCTATATCAAGTGTAGATCACAAAATGTAAATTTCATGTAAATCGGATGATGTTTTTCACATATCGCTGACTTCCTGTTGCCAGTTGGTGGCGCTATGACTATGAGCCAATATTGCCATTTAGATGTCCTCAGGCTGGACTGCTATGAAGTAGGTCAATTTTGGGGCAGATTTGACCAAGTACCGTCGAGTTACAACAGTTTGTCGTTTAATGGCAAATCATGTAAATTCTCCGCCACGCCACATCAACACCGTTTCATGAAAACTCACGATTTGACCAACTTTTCATCACAAAGGTCTTAAGATTGTACTGACCAAATCTGAAGTTCTGAATCTGAAGAGCCTGGAAATGACCAAAAATATACAAAAACAAAAATGGCTGACTTCCTATTGGGTTTAGAGCATAGCCCCAAGAGACTTTTTTTTAAGTGTATATGTGATATATGTGCCTACCGTACTACCGTACCGTAATTTCGTACATCTAAATGAAAAGTACTGCGAGGGTTGCTTCGTTGAAATTTTGTAGAGGGGCGCTATTGAGCTCCCTTGCCACACCCAAGCACAAAAAACATATGTGTCAACGCATTTTAACACTTTTAATGAGTGTGCCAAGTTTTGTTTGTTTTTAAGCAACCTTAGCCCTTCAAAAACAACTTCCTGTTTCATGGCGAATAATGCATCGCCACTGCAACGGCATTTCATGAAAACTCAAAATCTTCTTCGTCTGTCATCATGAAGGTCTTACCATTTTCTAGACCTAATTTGAGTTGGATCCGGTGAACCTGCTAAGAGTAGTACACCAAAATATAGCCATTGTAACTTCCTGTTGCCACTAGGTGGCGCTATGAGTATGATTCAAAATTTGACTGTAGATGTCTTCAAGCCAGGACGCTCATCAAACCTCTTTAATTTGGAAAAGATCTGACTATGTGTAGTTGAGTTACAGAGGTTTGTTTGTTCATGGCGACTCATCAAAATTTGCCATGCCGCCACAGCACCGCCGTTCGATTAAAAACTCCCAATTTTCGAAAGGAAGCATCATCAAGGTCTTAAGGCTTTTCTGACGTAATTTGAGGTGGATGTGATTAATTTCTGAGGCAGAGTTCATCAACGTGTACAACATGACATTTCCTGTTACCACTAGGTGGCGCTATAACTGCGAGCCTAAGTTTGCATGTGGATGTCATCAGGGAGGGACTTTTATCAGGCATGAGAAATTTGGAGCAGATTGGTTACTATACGCCAAAGTTACAACAACTTCCTTTTTTTGGCGAAAGGCTCTGTTTCGCCCCCACGCCACGGCAACATAGTTCGATAACTTTTTGATCTTTGAGCAACTTTTCATCACAAAGGTCTTAAGATACTACTGACCAAATTTGAAGTCGATCAGGTTAAATCTCTAGGAGGAGTTTGTTAAAGTACAGCACCTGGAAATGTTAAAAAAACAACCTAATATTCAAGATGGCCGACTTCCTGTTGGGTTTATGGTATACCTTCAAAAGGATTTTCTTTACGTCTCAACATGTTCTATATACCTACCAAATTTCATACATCTAGGTGAAACGTGTCGCCGGGGCTACTCAATAGGGGGCGCTAGGGAGCCAATTTGCTACACCCGAGCACGAAACCTCAGATCTTTATTTCACACGTCTGACACGTGTGCAAAATTTCAAAAAAAAGTTTAGTAGCCCAAGCACCTCGTTTTTTCGCTCAAAGAGGCAATAGAATAATAATCATTAGAAATTCAATAGGTCCTCGGACCGACGTTGTCGGTGCTCGGGCCCTAATAAACCGGCACAAACTTAGAAGGCAGATTCAAGGCAGCTGTATATAAATTCAGTCACAGGGATTGGTCAGTTATGTCTATTACACCCCTATTTTGTGATTAAGGCTGATAAAATACCTATAGAAGAACAACTTTATGTTTGAAATATAGTTATCAGGGCCCTTAATGGCAAGTTTGTCTTTACTTTTAGCTATGCTAACGGCATGGATATAGGAATACCAGTGTTGGTCTATTGGTACACCACTTTGTTCAAGACTGAAATATTCAACACGTTCTCATCCCAACTCGTCACATACTGCCGTTTCTTTTCATGCCCATTGGCGTCACGCCCCTTGGCATCACTTTACTTTTGGCATCTAAACCACTATAGTTACCCTTGGCGTCACTTTAGGATTAGGCAACAAAACCACTTAGGTCTAGGAAAGAACTACATAGTTGGGCTTAAAACTACTACGTTTGTACAGTGAAAATGACACAGAACATTGTGAACATGGGACACGAACAAACAGTCGATTGTAACGTAACGCATGGGAGACGAACAGCGATCTCCTAGATGAAAGCCCTGTGTTTGTGAGACCCACCCACCCTTAGTTTGTCTTTTCAATCTTTAAACTACGTCAACACACTCCTGGCGCACTTTCTTGGAGCGTTTACTGTTGCCGTGGATGGATTTAAATTGTTGTTAATGGAACGCCCAGTGCATTTCATACCGGCACTAAGGGGTGCCTTGTACCACAGTATCGAACGCTGATGGCTGTGACAAAGCCTCGGTATTTGACTCCCTGGGAATGAGAACGGGCTAAAATATCTCAACACTTTTTAGACAGATTGCCTTGAAATTGGTTACAGATATTCATGTCCCTCTCAGGACGAAATATAGCCCACTGATATCTGCCATCCTTTAACTTTTACTACCATCAGGCCAAACATTTAATTTGCCAAATATTTTGTTTTGTATCCAAATACCTGAAAAACGAATGACATTCCCATCAGCCTCAGCTGTACTATGACAATATATGGCAAACATTATACCTGCTAAATATCATTGTGTTAACATTATCATTGTGAGCCTGTTAGCATACTGATGTTAGCATTTATCTCAAAGCACCGTTGTGCTTATGTACAGTGTCACAGAGATGGTAGCATGGCTGCAGACTCTTGTTGTGTCTAGTCTTGTGTCCCTTTGAAATGGAGAGCAAGGAACCGGGTCAAACACTCTGCGCACACTCTAATGTGCAGACACTCAAAGTTTTTGATAATACAGACTTATACGCAAACTCACACACACACACACACACACACACACACACACACACACTAACAAAATAAAACCAGAGTTGACAATTAAATACAACTAATATTAGTTGCACTGTATACATGGATATCTTTCCACACACATGCGTGACTCTGCCAACTAGCCCACATGCAAACAAAGAATACACACAAACCACAAGGTCGTTCCCGCCCAACAAACACACACGCTTATATGCACATGCTTGACCTTGATACAGACAATAGGGTGGCAATTCTCCCCATTGACTGGGTCCATTAGGGGCCAAAGTGCAGCTGAGCCACATGCTGTACTGCCACAAAGAGACACACTGGATTAGAGAGAGAGAGAGAGAGAGAGAGAGAGAGAGAGAGAGAATGACAATAGAGGGTTGGGGGATGGTGGTGGTGGGGTTGGATGAGAGGAGCAGGATGATGGAAGCAGAAGGAGAGAGAGAGAGAGAGAGAGAGAGAGAGAGAGAGAGAGAGGATAGGGATAGGGATGGGGGGAAAGAGAAAGTAGGATTTAATCTATTTTCATAAAGGCTCCATTTTCATATTGTAAACACATTAACAGCTGACTACTGCCAAACTGTCATTTAAGTCAAATGACTGTTCATTCAGAATCTATTCATAGTGATCTGACAAACTAACAAACAGATGGAGCAAAAATATGACCTCCGTCCAGCTCATCAAAGTACATTTTTTTGTGGATTTGTTGAGATGAAAACTTTTTTGAGTGTTGGCAGATAGGAGGTCAAAGTTTGAGTGTAGAGAGGAGAGATGAGAAAGGCTTAAAGCTGGAATGGAATATTCCCTTTATGGGACATGATGTGGAAGAGTGGATGTTTTTAGAAACAGAAGACACACACAGGCGCTCCTCTTTTAGTCATTCAGTGACTGGTTTAAATGAACCCCTCTCTCTTCCCTTTTTCCCACCCTGTACGTACCCCATCCATTTTTTCATGTCTATATATCTATGAATGAAGTTCTTGTTCAGTTTTAAAGAAAAGTCAGTTCCCACACACACTTATCACAGCCAATTAGACTGTTGTCAGGCTATTATATAGGCGTTATCAGTCGCTATAAGCACCATAGATGTGGGTCAGTAGGGGCCTACTACACCCAATAGTAGATTTTATCATCTATTCACATGGCAGATCCACAAAAGAAGGTATAAAAATACACGACAGCGACCTCTAGCTATCGTAGTAATTATGACAGAAGCGCAAGTCAACACAGGCTGTTGCGTCCCAGTTGAAGTCTAGAGTAAGGGAAGCAACATAAGCCGATGTAGTCGGGCGTAACGTAGCCGTTTATTGTTGAGTAAACAATCAAGTAAAGCAAAACAGGCTGCAGGCAATCCACAAACAAGGTGCAGCAAACAAAAGCGAACACAAAGTGTGTTGGAATGAAAAACAACTTAGGAATGGGCTCTAGATGGCGCCAAAATCAATAAACAAATAAAACAAAACAGCTACAAACTGGAACTTAAAATCACAGCTAAGCTGGCAAGCAATTTGACATAAACAAGGAAATAAAACTCTAACTACTGTTTGCATCCCATGTGAAACCAACAACATGTGGGCTAGCTGATTTTGTGTTCACAAGCATTAAAGCAACAGTAGGTAGGATTGGAGCAAATATGATTAAAAAAAGCCATGAGGAGGTGCAGAAGTCTAGTTATCTCTCAGAACACTTGCATTACAATATGCTGAAAGGTTATGATGGAATTTTTGCCGAATGATGCCAAAAACATTCGGACTTCTGCTGCTTTAAGTTTCGCTTTCACTTTTGAAACGTAGTTATTTTAAGCCAAAAAACAATGTTTTTCCTCAAATTTAACCAAGTGTTTTTGTTGCTTAATCCTAAAGAAGCCTTTTTGTTTGTGATTGTAACGTGTGTTATGTAATGTGTGTTATGTAACATTTCATTCAGTTTTACATGTTTTACATGTTGCTTTTAAGTTTCAACATAGTAGGCATAGTAGGCCCCGAATGACCCTTATCTATGGTGCTTATAGTGACTGATAACATCTATTTAAAGTGGGGGGTTGGCAGAATATTTTTTGCATCATTGGGCAAAAATTCATCATATTGTAATTCAAGTGTTCTTAGAGATAACTAGACTTCTGCATCTCCTCATGGCTCTGTTTTCAGGGTTTAAAAAATCTAGCCTGTGATGGGAGACTTTGGCCAATCCCAGGTCATTTCAGAGAGAGAGCGTTCCTATTGGCAGTTCATTCAATGGAGGCAGCTGTTAATCACTCACATACTCCGATCAAATGGTCAAACTATGCAGCGCTGATCAAATATGAATTAATATTCTGTTACTGTAATGCCTATTTCTCTCTTGTAGTGTACTGTTTAGCTGTAAAAGGAGCACAGAGGCACATGATTTTTTTTCAGATTATTCGCTCATGCACTACTGTCAGGATATAGTGTTTTATATAAATAACTTTTTTTAATCATATTTGTTCCAATCTTGCCTACTGCTGCTTTAATGGCCTGATAACAGTTGAATCGGGTGCTTATCAACTCTGCATTGATTTATTTAAAGAGTCAACGTTTCGGTCACAAGCACCTTTCTCAAGAAAAATCCATATATTCCTATTCATTTTGACTTTTTTTTCAGTAATGTAAGGCTGAGGTTTCTGATCGAAGGTTCCATCTGAGACGTGCGTAATGAATTAATAATCAGTGCTGAGTAAGACCCTGTCTCTAAGTACTGCCGGTGCTCACATCACCACTGCATCTGTGTGTGTGTGTTTCCCAGTTTTAAATGTGCTCGGTCTCTCTGCACGCAACCTGAGGCGGTTAACCCTTCACACACAGTTGAACAGTTGGCAGTTGAACCTTCTGGTCACATTAGCGAGAGAGAAAGTGAAACAGGGATGCTCGGCAAAACAAAGTGTTTTCTGTGAATGAATCTAGATGATTAAAGGTGAACTTTTTGTTGTTTACTTTTAATGCTGAAGATTTGATCAAAGCAATTCATTTTTCCTGCTGACTATTCTGCAGATTTACACAATAATGATTCATTTCGGTTGAAGAGAAATCAAAGAAATGCTTCCCAAAAGGAAACAAACAAGGTGAGGTGTAGTGACACATTTGGCCTTGGGGAGTGTAATGTTACAGTTTTTCTCAATTGCTTAAAGGCAGTTTCACATTTTGGAAAATACAAAAGGTAATACTTAAATATGAAGCAACCACCAGTAGTCAACTAGCTTACCTTAACTTAGCATAAAGCCCGACAAAACGAGCAGAAACAGGTAGTTTGGCTCTGTTCAAGGCATATATAAACAGCACAGCACTTGTAGGGACATTTTGCGTGTCATGTCTACGTATTTCAAGCTTTTCGTGTATCACTTTAACGCCCCTTTCTCATTTCAAACTTGTAACATACAGATGCACGGTAGCAGTTTTCCACCCTTGGTTAACGTTGTGAATTCAAACAAAACTACTTGGGTATGTTTAGGAAAAGATCATGGTTTGGGTTAAAATAAGTACGTTTGTTGCGTAACTTAAGTTCGTACGTACGTAAATAAAGTAGACAACGTAAATAAGTCAACGGTTGACTTTTGGTTTAATTTTCTCGCGCTTATTAATATGTAAACTGACTTCTGGAGCATTTGCTCTTAGCGTCTAATATTGTCGCTGCATGAAATGACACGTGAAAAGCAAAAAATGCGTAGTGACAGCACACAAAATGACTTAAAGGTCTTGTTGAAATTTTTATGTAGACAAATATTTAAAAAAAAAAAGAATACATCCACTGAGCCTTTAGAAAGGTACCAAATAAAAGTATGGCTTTTCCTGAGAAAAAAAATAAATTACGATTATGAATTATTCTTTTTAAAAATTTTGGCAGGTCCAAAATGATTGTTTTGTTTATCTCTGTTGAAGATATCTGACGTTTGGTTCCCACCTCTAACAAGGCTTGTGAGCCAATAGTAAAACAACATTGGTATCACGTGGTTTCTCTGTGTCGTCAGTTAGTGTGGAAAAAAAAGAATAAAAGATTGATGGTAAGTGCCTGGCAATGACTTGTTGCGGGAGAGGGAGAATGCGACATCTAGTGGCTGAATGTTATCAATATTATCAATAGCACCTTTAAGAAATTGGCATGTTATTCATACACCATTTGGTGATACCAGGCTGCAAATGCCAACCTGCTGGAGGCACTAGAGGAAAAGTCAGGGGACCAGCAACATCAGTAGGATTCATTGTCTGGGTACCATGAATGTCTGTGCAGAATTTAATGGAAATCCATCCAATAGTTGTTGAGATATTGCAGTCTGGACTGAAGTAGTGGATCGACAGTCCAACTGATGGTGCCATCCCTAGAGCCATGTAGCGAGCATGGCTAAAATATTGATTAGAGCAGCTTTAAGGTTTGTCAGCACTGGCTATACCTCTTGGCCGTTATGATTGATTCATTGACACTTGATTCAGTTAAAACAGTTATAACATATACAACAAAATAATAGTTCTATGATGTTCTGAAACACCCCCAACCTGCAGTTTCAAAAGAGAAGGCTCTGGAAACACCTTCTGGATTTAGACGAGCCGTTTCTAATCCAGGAAGTGTCCACGCTTTCACCCGTTCCCATTATTCTGATGTTATATCTGGTGTGACATATTCAATGAATGGTCAGAACGGGTAAAGAGGGTCTGGATTAGATTAGATCACATCTCTTTGTGTAAATGTGCACACTGTTGTGAGATTACATACAATCTGTGTGTGTGTGTGTGTGTGTGTGTGTGTGTGTGTTTGGTGTTTGGGATTAGACGTCCTTCAGCAGATTACTGATGCTACATTAGAGAAAGTCTGCTAGTTTAGTAAAACCAGTACATCAACACACTGGTGGTCAGGACCTTTGCGCACTGTGACACACAACACACACACACATTGGAAAAGAGTTGGCAACACTGGCCTGGGTTTTTTGGCAGGAAAATGTTTAAGACAATCAATGAGAAATGACGTAAAGAAACACAAATTTGTTGTTGTCATTTTGACTCAGTATAAATTGAATAAATTTGATGATACATTTGAATCAGTATAAAATAGGGCTGTCAAAGTTAACACAATAATAATGCAAATAAATTTTAACGCCACTAATTTCTTTAACACATTTTTCGGTTGTAGCAGGCTCATGTGTATTTGTATACTGGTATCATATGAAAAAGAAAATCTAAGGAATCCATTGGTACCAACCATGTCATACTAGCTTGTCGGGAAGGAGGTTAAATAACGCTCCAGACTTACACTAAATTTTGGCGAGGAAAAACCGGCATGACCATTTTCAAAGGGGTCCCTTGACCTCTGACCTCAAGATATGTGAATAAAAATGTATTCTACAGGTACCCACGAGTCTCCCCTTTACAGACATGCCCACTTTATGATGATCACATGCAGTTGGGGTCACGTCTAATCAAATACAAGATTTTCAACCAGGAGACCGGTGTTCATGTCCCATATGAAACTAAAAGTAACGTTGACTTATGTTGCCACGTCAGTCTTTAGTCACGTGACACGTCGGTATCGTCAATCCCATGAGTCACGTGAGTCGTTAGTCAGTGAAGTTAACGTCAACCACAACCATTTCCTAACCCTACCTAAGTGGTTTTGTTACCTAAACTTAACTTCCTGTGATTATTTTGAAAGGACACTATGCATGTAACAAGCGTATAGTGACACGCTGTGCCTGATCCGTCCAAAATTGACGCAAGAGGGGTACCCCGTGCATCGGTCTCCGATGCCGAGGGGCACTGACCAAGCCGTGGTATTTGGCGAGTTGGGAGTGAGAATGTGTTGGGGGTTCAGTGTCTCGCTCAAGGAAACTTCAACATACAGACAGGATGAACCTCAATATTAGCTTGATGTCAACACAGGAGTATAGACTAGGCAAATAAAAAATCTAATGCTGAAAAGATTTGAGTTATTGAAATTGTGATTTTGCAAAGACTGTAATGTCCAGATACTTTCTTGATCTCTTTAATCCTCTAGGTCAGGGGTCGGCAACCTTTACTAACCAAAGAGCCATTTTGCTCCCTCTTCCACCAACTAAAATTTGTCTGGAGCCGCAAAACATATTTGATAACACAGCTTATAAAGTTTTATATATAGTTATATATACAAAAACTATAGTTTGTTGCATTTATGAAATTATAGAACATGAATAAAGAAAACATGCTCCATGGTGTATTTACTCCGCGTCACGGGAGGCTCCATGCGTAAAGACGCAATGGCTGTGGTGTTTTTTATTATGTTAAACAAGCTAACAAACTATAGGTTAACTATCATTTCAACAAACATTGACAATAATAATTAGAATGAAATGAATATACTCTAAATCAGATTCATCTTTCTCCATCTGTCCGTTGTTCACACTGAATCTTCCATCGTTTCTCAGACAAACAGAAGCACATGGCTACTTTATTATGCAGAATGATGTCATCACTTTCCAGGTGCAACTACTGTCAGAGCTGCAGTAGGATATTTAATCTAACAATCCTTCTTGGTTGGCATCATGTAGCGTTCCATGCAGCAGTGATATGATCGAGGGCTATACTCAATATTACTCAATAATATAACATCGTTGATTTTACTTTAGGTCCTCTGGCTACGGACGTTTTGAAAGCCCTTCCCTCAGATCCCTTCATATCAGTCAGGCAGTCAGTCGGTAAGACAAACAGATTTCAGTCAGATATACAGTTGCTAGAAAAAAATATTCTCTCTCTCTCCTGGCAGGTTGTGTCGGAGTAAAAAAACACCAGCGCAGTTGCGTCTTTACGCATGGAGCCTCTCGTTGCGCGGAGTAAAATACACCATGGAGCATCCTGTTGGCCTGTGAATTATATTTTTATTTTTCTTCCCCCGGAGCATCCTGGGCCCTTTTACGTGGTCGGGTCCGGGGGCTTGAGCCCCGGTTAGCCTGTGCATTAAGAGCGGTGCATGGAGAGTGTGTATTGTCAGTACAACGGTATTTCGGAACAATGAGTGTTTGTTTTCGGGATAACGGGCCAGGTCCGGGCGGGGAGCGCTGTAAAGCTGCGGCCGCGAGTCACCTTCGCCCCGACCCTCTCCAAGCCGACCTAGAGTCAGTCGCGGCGCACCGCCTCGTATGCGGGACTCCCCAGCCTACCGTGTGTCGCTCACACCCTCCAGCTGGCTGTTAACGAGGGTCTTTTGGCACAGAGAAGTACTCGTATCGGTACTCGGTATCGGCGAGTACCCAAATGTAAGTACTTGTACTCCTACTGGGTTTGAAAAAAGTGGTATCGGTGAATCCCTACTTTCAACATTACATTTTTTGTTGTTTGCTAATTTCTCGCCACATATCAAGCATACAGGTAAACCAGCATCGTCGGCAATGAAAGCAAATGAATCTGTCCACCCAGAATTAAACTCTCTATTTTCCTCCGACACTTTTCTTTTTTTGGATTTATCCATGGTTAGTTTACCGAGGCCGCGGGGGTCGGGAACTCAAGATTAGCCACCTGCAGGGAAAGGCGCGGCCCGTCGACGTGGTAGGATGTGACGCATACTTTAGTTGACCCAATATTAAAACATTTTTTTTATTTTCAGTGTCACAGTATCACCTCAAACTCTAAGATAAGAAGTGATCCCTTTGAAAGATTGTCCACTGTGCAAAAAAAACAAAACAAAAACGCTATTTATTTCCATTTTTTTGTCAAAGCTACAGGGAGCCACTGCAGAGGGGCTAAAGAGCCGAATGCGGCTCCAGAGCCGCGGGTTGCCAACCCCTGCTCTAGGTCTTTAGAAGACGAAGAAGAAAGAATATTAATTCAACAGTATGTATGTAATAATGAATTCTCCCAAGTCTTACCAACAGCACATCTTGCTGCTCTTCCCATTCTGCTGACATGGCATGAATGTAGCATCAGTAAATCTGAAGCTGAGCGGCACAGCTCTCAAGCTGACCTCCTGCCTCCTGCTCTTGGGAATCAATAGTGTCAAGGAAAAAAAACTCCTCCAGGTTTTTCTAGGACATTGAGACAGCCAATTTCCCGGCCATTTCACACCTTCTGTGTAAGTGGTTGACCGCCTCTGCTCCCAGTGTGCACTCTGGCTCCAGCAGCACAGCGACGGCGGGTACACGAAATCTTCTGCTGTTGAATGAAAATGGATTTTTTTTTCCAGGGGGACTTTAAAGAGTGGCGGACCATGACCCTAAGAGGTGGAAGGGTCTAATTTCATCTAGCCAGCATCCTGGTATATCTTCTCTGTGAGATGGTCACAGCTCTTAATGGAGCCTGTAAAGTGTCATATCTCTTACAGTGAGGGGAGGGGAGCTAGTGTAATAACAACTTTCCATCTTTCCCATCTATATTTCTCCTCTCTTCATCTCTCTCGGTCCTGTTTTTGCAGCTTCCGTCCTGGATTTACGCTCCTCAACATAACTTAACTGTATTCATGCTCAGAAAAAACAACAACTGTCTGTTCGGTTTTAAAGTGTTTTTAAACTGTGTATAGTGGGTTTATCAGAAGTTTTAATAATTATGTAATTTGGTATTTTTACTGCTGTAAGGTTAAAGGTCAGGGTCAGCTTTACAACAGCTTTAATGTTCTCATCTAACAAGAATGTGAATAAATGTATTTCCCTTAAAACATATCATCATGTAAATCTTAAAGGGCGGTGTCCATATGTGTTTTTTGGCTGGACCGCAGAGGGCCAGCCCTTTAATCGCAAAAGTCTGTCAGTGAGTGAGTGAGTGAGTGAGTGAGTAACTGAGTGATGAAGTTACAGGATTGGTGGGCCGACTGTTGGAGTTTCCTCATTGGCCGTTGCTCTTTCAAAATGAAAAGGCGGAGAACGGTTCTGTGTTTACGTTTTCTTGGGAGCGTGTCAGCGGTTCAACGTAACATTATATAGTGCTGTTGTTGTGCATGTGCTATTGTTTATGTTCGTTTAAGTTACGTTATGTTGTGCTTCGTATTGTGTTACCATGCATTCACACCAAGCGCGAAGCAAATTGCACTGACTATCTAGCAAGCCACACGTCGCTACTGCGGTATGAACCCAAACTAAACAGACTGTGCTGTGATTTAATTGCAATAAAAGGATCAAAATGATGCCGAAATAACGACATTATGATGTCGATTTGTAAAAAGACCGAATTCATGTTTTTTCAAGTATGTCCGCAACATAACAAGCAAACAACTTTTAAAATGCTTGTTTTCTGAACGGAGTATGGATCGATCAACGCAGGGCTCTGCTAACATTTTAGCTACTCCATCCACACTCAACATAACGTCATCTAGGCATAAATACAGCGACATTGTTGTAAACGGATCAAAAGTGTGCCGAAATAACTACATAATGATGCTGATTAGTAAAAAGTCTGAATTCATGCTTTGTCAGATCTGTCCGCCAGACTACAAGCAAACAACTTTTAAAATGCTTGTTTTCTGAATGGAGTTCGGATCGATCAGTGCCAGGCTATGCTAACATTGTAGCTGCTCCATTAATACTCCATCTAGGAATAAATACGGCAGCAACAACGTCAGTGATGACAGCGGGGATATCTCAACGCTGATAAACTTTCGCGAAGTATGTATATATTGTTACACACCACTTATATGATGAATGCTTTTGATACACATGCTTTAATAACAAACTGAAATACTTTTAACCTTTCATACTGTAGCCTATGTCATGCTAATACCTTTTCACCTTGTATAAAATGTATAATATACAGACTAGTAAATGTTACCATTTACTATTACTGAATGTCATTTGCTTCATTATAAGTTATCTTTCAATCAAACATTAAGATATAAGTGGAAAAAACTGTTCACAAAACATTATAGACATGACCACTGTCTATTGTGTAACAATTTAGCCACAAATTCACATACTGACCATATACTGTCCAGCCATATACTCGGTTTTGACCGAGTCTTGTTTTCCATTTTTTTCATATGGAAACACCCACTCAGCCGTTAGCAAAAAGCAGTGACGTAGGTTGCCAAAGTAAGCTATTCAATAAGGTTATGAATAATGTGAACACTAGCACTAGCTGAGTCAAAGTTGGCTGCACTTAGTTTGGAAATAGCTGAAAGGATTAGTTCCGATTTTTTGAAGTGGGGTTGTATGTATACTCCCACGTTCTGTGAGGTAAAAGTACTGTTTTTGTGAATGTAGTCTTGTGGCTTTGAAGACAGCGATATAACACATCAGTCCTCGTCAGAAAGAGCTGTCTGATGGCGAGGTAAAATGTTGAAAATATTCTAAATATAGCGTACCCTTAATCTGATATTGATTTATTTTAGATGGCTACAGAATGATATAAAAACCTCAAAAACCCCAAAATAACGGACCTGCCCTTTAAGCAGCTGTTCCATTGAATGTAGGACAAGTCATCATCTTATTTAGACTTCCTTAAATTTGAGTCCAGCGTCCTGTCTCATATTACAAGACCTCTCCTGACAGATGGTGCCAATTTACTCAAATCTCCTGATTCAGCACAGATCAGATTTTGAGATGGCCAGTTGGGCCCAACACCAGGCTGAAAGTAATTTAGTGTGATGTTATCACAGCAGGAATGAAGCACTGCTCAGGAGTGCTGTCTGGACCGGACTCCTATCTGAAGAACGCTGTGCTGATAGCCAGGAGTAAATATCATCAGGATGGACTTCTGCTCCGCTCTGAATGCATAGCCTGAAGACAGGATACATGCAGGCGCCACTAAAGTCTCACTTTTCCATTGAATGTGGGACAATATTCAAATGGTTTTCGCCATTAGAATAGACAATTTGTCCGAAAATTAAATCTCTTTTCCAGTCTTTATTTAATCCTTGAGATTCCTTATGCGATTTATGGTGGGCTGTTCTCATACACCGTTTGTAGCTATACCTACAAAAAGTAATGTACTGTAATTTTGTATATATCCCACAAAATCAATTTGTATGTAATCCATGTAATCGTGAACCAGGAGCAACAAAGGAGGAGGTCGGGATTAATGGTTGGGTCATAAATCACAGAACCTTCGCCCAGGAGACCCGCTGTACATACCCCGTATGAAACCAGAAGTCAACATTGATAAGTGACACCACTTCCGGAGTTATTTGAACCCAAACCACGATCTTTTCCTAAACCTAACTTCGTAGTTTTGTTGCCTAAACCTAACTAAGTCGATCTTTTCCTAAACCTAACTAAGTTGTTTTGTTGCCTTAACTTAACCAAGTCGATATTTTCCAAAACCTAACTAAGTAGTTTTGTTGCTTAAACCTAACCAAGTATATCTTTTCCTAAAGCTAGTAGTTTTGTTGCCTAAATCTAACAAAGTTAATCTTTCGTAAACCTAACTAACTGGTTCTGTTGCCTAAACCTAACCAATTTGATCTTTTCCTAAACCTAAATAAGTATTTTGTTGCCTAAACCAAATCAAGTCATTCTTTTCCTAAACCTAAGTAGTTTTGTTGCCTAAACCTAACCAAGCAACAAAGGAGGAGGTCGGGATTAATGGTTGGGTCATAAAACACAGAACCTTCGCCCAGGAGACCCGCTGTACATACCCCGTATGAAACCAGAAGTCAACATTGATAAGTTACACCACTTCCGGAGTTATTTGATCCCAAACCACGATCTTTTCCTAAACCTAACTTTGTAGTTTTGTTGCCTAAACCTAACCAAGTCGATATTTTCCTAAACCTAACTAAGAAGTTTTGTTGCCTAAACCTAACCAAGTTGATTTTTTCCTAAACATAACTAAGTAGTTTTGTTGCCTAAACTTAACCAAGTCGATATTTTCCTAAACCTAACTAAGTAGTTTTGTTGCGTAAACCTAACCAAGTCGATCTTTTCCTAAACCTAAGTAGTTTTGTTGCTTAAACCTAACAAAGTCTATCTTTTCCTAAAGGTAGTAGTTTTGTTGCCTAAATCTAACAAGTTAATCTTTTCCTAAACCTAACTAACTAGTTCTGTTGCCTAAACCTAACCAATTTGATCTTTTTCCTAAACAAAACTCAGTAGTTTTGTTGCCTAAACCTAACCAAGTGGATCTTTTCCTAAAACTTAGTAGTTTTGTTGTCTAAACCTAACCAAGTCGATATTTTCCTAAACCTAACTAAGTAGTTTTGTTGCCTAAACCAAATCAAGTCAGTCTTTTCCTAAATCTAAGTAGTTTTGTTGCCTAAACCTAACCAAGTCAATCTTTTCCTAAACCTAACTAAGTAGTTTTGTTGCCTAAACCAAACCAAGTTGTTTCCTGTGAAGACGTAAGTTTATTTTCAAAACACTGTATGCATGAAACGGAGCCGAAATTGACACGTGTTGGTGAACATTCGTCACGTGTTGCTGGACATTTGTAGGAAAACGCACAAAAAATGAGCACTTACATTTCGTAAGATATCATACGAACCGTTGTATGAGGATATGTTGTTTATGGTGACATCTACATACCAGAGGTGGGGGACTCGAGTCACATGACTTGACTCGAGTCAGACTCGAGTCGCAAATTTGAGGACTTGAGACTTGCTTGACTAACATTGATAAAAGACTTGACTTGACTTTGACTTGGTATTCATAACTTGAGACTTGACTTAGACGTAAGACGGATGACTCGAAAGGACTTGACTTTTTTTTTAATGAAATATTTTCATATTTCTAGATATTGAGAAGTTACGTTTTGTTTTTGAAACATCAGGTGATTTCTAGTGCAATGCGCGCAAAACCTGGCAACCTTCTAGGACGCAGCAGACAACAGAGGCCAAGCAGGAGGCTGCGAGCTATCATGGAGGGGCCTAGTACAAAAATAATAGAATTTGGATTCAATGATTATGTTGTCGATGACGGTAGTAAGAAGAGAACAGCGGTATCAAGGTCTGCGGCTCAAAAATCAGTGACACGACCACCACAACATCCAACTTCATCAGTCACTACAAAACCCACAAAGAAAGGTAGGCTACGTGAGTGTGTCTTTTTAGCTAACTTATTGGCTGGTCAAATGTTAGCTAGAAAGCTAACGTTAAGTTTAAGCTACGTTAGACTTGGCTTCGAATCGATTATGCATTTTATTGAGAAGACATATCTTTAATGTAAAAGACAATCGGGGGACTGATTCGGGGCCATATAACCAGTTAAACTATGGGGGCAAGTTAGTAGCTAACACAGCTGCGTGCTCAATTTCCCAGGTTATCAATCTGGCTGATGGAGGCACCGGTATTTTGCTGTTTGTTTACGGTGACCAGACGTCCTGGTTTGTCCGGGACCGTTCCAGTTTCAAGCTGATGTGTCCCAATCCCGACAAATATCTGTAAAACACTCAAATGTCCCGGTTTTCAACAGTCGCTAATAAATTGTCCCGGTTTTCACTACAATTAAAATAACAATATTATACTTACATAGACGTTTATCATGTTCCAATCGTTAATTAATTTGTGCGCACGAGATAAGTATACAGAGAGCCAGCAGAGCGCACCCCACTGCAGTCGCGCTGTTAAGGCACAATTATGAACAGACACTAACAGATCCGCTGGTTACATTTAGTGTAGTTTTGAAACATAGAACCCTCCGTGCTTATACAGTATGTGCACATCAAACGTGTCATTTTGATTAATTATTCTACACAGTTCCTTCTGCGCATCAACAGGCATTTCGCTCCTCTTGTAATTCCCTCTGGACCGTTCGTTTTGTCAGTCTCTGACCCGGATGGTGTCTCCGTCCTGACCAAAATGTGGTCTGAGCTCCACATTTTTAATTATAATAGGCTGTGGCTGTAGCAAACAACATGATGTGATAGAGATGGTTCGGGTTCAAAACTAAAGTTGAAAAATAATGTACGTAGGCCCAGACAACAATAAGTTTACCCAGAGAGAAAACTCTCTACAGGACTCCCAAACTGTCAGTGTGTCATGAGGGGGATAGTCCTGTGATTAAAGTCTTGTTATATTGCTAATGTTTCATGTGTTTTCAAGGTACATTTCGTTGATTTGTATGTTAATTAAATAATTTATTTGCATGCAAATTACGTTAATGTTATGCTAGATTTATAATGGACTGGAGCGTCTTATGCATGTATGATTGAGGTTATTAACAGACTAACGTTAGTAAGTTAGCTACACTGTGATAATACCCTAACCAAATGAACTCTGAGCCCGTTAGCTAACGTTATGTAAAGTAATCTACAGTTTTTGATATGGTGACCAGGCATAGGTAGATTAGCCACAGCACCAGACTAATGGGATTACAGCCCAGGTGTTGATTTTTATCACTGCAGAGATTACTGCATTCATAATTATGATGCATTATTTTCTGATGATAAAGTTCGTTGTTAAAAGCTTTTCTAAAAGTATCTAAAATGTATGCCATGAAATGTATGCCTATGTTGTTTTATAGCTAAGGGACCGTTTATAGCCTACCAATACACAATTAATAATCAGAGGAGGTTTGTAAATGTTTCATTTCAATACGTGATATTCCCATAACATTAGCTATTATTATTATTGTTATTATTATTATTATTATTATTATTATTATTATTATTATTAAAGCAGCCTCCGGATCGAAATAAAAGGAAAAGAGAAGGAATGAAGAATACAGATTTTGTTAACAATATTCATTTATCCTTAACTCAATATTTTTAAGGGACACTTCACTTGCAACTTTTTTTTAATTTGCCATGGTGAGCATTTTAATTTGACTTGCCATGAGCCCTGTAAAGTATGCCTATAATCATCTTTTCATGACCACTGTCTTTGAACTGATTACACATACATACACATAATCTGCATTTTACCTCCTCAAAAGCAGTGCCAAAATGTATTTTTTTTCTTTAGGGTTTCATGTTTGAGTTTCTGTAGGTGGCACCCTTTTCTTTATTCATCCATGTTGGCTATATTGTTGCTATCCAGCACTTTTTCTTCTGTTTATTACAAACAAACTGCTGTTGTTTGAATCTTTAACTGCTCACGGTTCAACTGACACTTCAACTGACATCGTCTCTTCAGTATTTTCAGTGTTTACACTTCAGCCAACACTTCAACTGACACGTCTCTCAGTTTGTACACTTGGAATGACGACACAAATATTTTTCCGGACTTCCACCTCAACGGACACTTGTAAAAATGTAGCCATCTAGTTTAAGGTTAAATTTGTCTTTCCATTAAGTTCTCTATTGACATGTTAAATCCAACAGACTATACCTAGCATACATTCTTCCATGTGTGTTGTTGTTGAATCAAGCATTTCCCTCTCAATAGGACACCTTAACAGAGAATGAAGTAACTGTGTGCTGCTGGGCTGATGAATTGTGCATGTGCACGTGTTTGCATTGAGACTTCTATTGAAAATATGTCATTTTCGTTCGTCGTTTTTTTTTTTCTTTTTTGCATTCTTCAGTTACTCTGAGAACTATGGTCCAATTTACAGTAAAAGCACATATTCAACAATCTGCATATATGTTTCTTCATTAAAGATGTCTTTATACATCTGTTTTTATTGACTAGATGAACAAATCGAATTAAAAATCAAACCAATGTTCATATAAATACAACAAAAGGTCATGCAGTTATGCAGTGCAATCTTTGTAGAACTACATAAGACCTGTACTACATAAGACCTGTTCAGCTGTGTTTTTATGCAGCAGCACAACAGTTTTTTGGGTTCTCTTTCTGTAGTCTTCAACAAACCGTTACTGACTTGTATTCAAACCATAGACTATATATAAGAAGTGGACGTAGATCGTGACATCCCCCATTGGTTTGTGGACTATCGTTTTGAAGCCTTGAGTTCGGCATTTTAGCCATCGCCATCTTGGTTTTTGGCCATCTCCATCTTGTTTTTTTGCAACCAGAGGTGACTCGAGACGGTGGAGCTAACGAATGCAACACCCAGACTGGACAACATTGTGGTAGTGCCCTGTCAATCACAAGGTAGCCACACACTAAAGCATACCCTGCTTTAAGGTCTATTTGACTCTAAATGGGACCATAATTTACTAAATGAACATCATGCTGTATTGAAGAAGACTTGAAACTATTGATTGAGACCATAAACTCATGTTTACAATGTTTACTGAGGTAATAAATCAAGTGACAAGGGTCATTTTCTCATAGACTTCTATACAATCAGACCTCTCTTGCAACCAGAGGAGCTGGCTTCACTTTTCAGACTTTAGGTTGCCAACCGATTCAAACACAGTAAAACTAGTATTTTCCACACACTTCAATGTAGACATCAGAGGGAATCAGAGGAAATCCAGTATCATCCTGGATTTACGCATCGTTGTATTTTCATTGAAAACATCAAAAGAAATATTCGAAAAATTATACTGATTTAATAACTTCAAAAAATACATACAATGGGAAAATATCAGTTTTATTGTTTTGGCAACAATTTATAATAAGAAAACGTCGATGGCAGTATTCAGTTTTGGTAAAACAAAAATAGTTAGCAATAACATCTTTACTCTGAATGGACATCATTAGACATTTTGGGAGATATTCATTTACACCATTCTGGTCAGTAAGCCTTCTAAATCTAAAATAAATAAAAAACTATAGATTTTTTAGGACTAAATAACGCTCCAAACCTATGCTAATTTGGCGAGGAAAAGCTGGCATTGCCATTTTCTAAGGGGTCCCTTAATCTCTGACCTCAAGATATGTGAATGAAAATGGGTTCTATGGGTACCCACGAGTCTCCCCTTTACAGACATGCCCACTTTATTATAATCACATGCAGTTTTGGGCAAGTCATAGTCAAGTCAGCAAACTGACACACTGACACACTGACAGCTGTTGGGCTTGAGTTTACCATGTTATGATTTGAGCATATTTTTTATGCTAAATGCAGTACCTCTGGACAATATTTGTCATTGTTTTGTGTTGTTAATTGATTTCCAGTAATGAAAATATACATACATTTGCATATAGCAAGCATATTTTCCCACTCCCATGTTGATAAGATTATTAAATACTTGACAGATCTCCCTTTAAGGTACATTTTGAACAGCTAAAAAAATGTGGTTAATTTGCGATTAATCGCGATTAACTATTTTAATCAATTGACAGCCCTAATATATAAATATATGTATTTTTCCCCCCTAAATGTCTGGTTCTGAAAACTGCAGTGCAACCTGGGTATCTATTTGGGCCTACAATGCTTCAACTGAGTGCTGGAGATGACTCAAACAGATTCACAACTAGTTTCTGAACAATATATCACAACTCAGAAGGCCATTAAATAATGTAATTCAAAGGTTATACAGACATACAAACTGGTAACACCACAATGCAAACACTGAATCAGCTGTTTAAACATAGGGTCTGCAGTCGAAGAGAGCTAGCATAATTTGAAAGTAGCATCGCCTCAGGAGCTCCGTCTAAACCCCCCCCCTCCCCTCGAAACTCCTTCCAAGGCAACGCCCCCCACACACATGCACGAGCACCGCCGCATCGTAACTACTTCACATTTTTCGTAGCTATTTCATCACTAAATTCACTTCTGAAAATGTTGAGGCGAGAAATCAACTGTGTAGATGTAGAATATTGACAGTTTTACGATGTTAGATGGCGAATCAAACATTTTCTCTACTGTTGTCGGAGTTTAGAAGCTCCACAAACTACCGGCACAGCTAGCTAGCTCCTGCCGGGATCGATACCTCTCCACCCGGGCATTCACTCACACAGACCCTGCTATGAGCTGGCTGGAGACCGGTCTCGTAGACGAGGGGCTTTTATTTCCTTGTTGACGGAGCTCGCTGGAGAGCCGGCCACAGAGCAGCAGAGTGGCGAGGGAAAGAGCAGCCTCTGAGGGGGCAGAGAGATACCTGCTGAGATAACACGACCCTTTTTAACGTTACTCTAATATCTGGAGGGAGATCAGTCATCGTTTGTTTCTGTAACTGAGAAAGCAGTTTGAGTAACGTAAATTTTGTGGATCAATGTTTTATATCCGCCGTCTCCCCTCGTTGATAATCCTGTTTGTCTGACTTCACTATGAGTTGTTAGAATAAATAGTTTAAACCTGCAGTATCTTATAAAGTAAACTTACAGAACATAAACAACTAAATCAAAGTTGTATTTTTCGATAATATGGTAATAGTGGTACGAGTTCATGCTCGTTGTCCGGTGTTTTAAGAGCTGAGTTTTCTCTTCCATTCTCCAGTGAACGTGCGGCGGCGACGCGCTTTCAGTTCACGCTGGTGCACGCTAAGGGTAGAGTACGAGCAGGGAGGCAGGGAGGCATCTGATTGGCTCTTTACACCCGGGACCAGAGGAACTGACTGGGAGACGTTTTTACAGGATTACAGCAGCTACAGATGACGGATCTTTTCTGGTCTCTTTTCAGTGCTCATAAGAAATGGATTGCTGTCGGGGTGTAAAGACCATTTCAACCAATATAACAAAAAGTGTATACTGGGTAAATGATGGACCCCATCTTTAACTGAAGACACAACATGTAAAGTCAAACAAGCACACCTCTTCTGTGGTCTCGGATGCACAATTTCTCCTATGTGAAATAAAACAAACCCAAATATGTTTCTCCCCCCTCAGCAGTGAGAATCTAAATCTGCCTTTTGAAAATAGAGCTGGAAGTGGCCATATTAGGGCAGAAATCCAGAGTCTGGCAATGGGGGCAAATAGGGTCCACACGCATGCACGCACACACACATATACACACGTACGCGCACACACACACACACACACACACAAACACACACACACTGAAGAGAGTGAAGACAGTTCCAGTACCTGCTTACATCCCCTCCTCCCCTGGTCAACTCTCTAAACGCATCCTCAGGGAACTCGCTCTCTCGCGCGCTCTCTCTCTCTCTCTCTCTCTCTCTCTCGCACACGCACACGCACGGGCGCTCATATAGGAGGCTCACAGCAGAGAAGCGAGCAGTGAACGGCGGAGCGCGCACCGGACCAGCTCGTTAACCTCCTATTTCTCCCCCTCCTCGTTCTCGGGCAGCTTCAGCTGCAGCCACGCATCGGACTACCGGACTAACTACCGGGTACAGAGAGACTCCAGACAGCCTCAGACCGGTCGTCATCGTCTGTTTTACTCCAGAGACTGCGGATTTTACCCTTGATCTCTTCCAGTGGATACTGAGAGTGCGCACCGCCTGCCTGAGATAACAACAAAGTGTACGGACATTAAGTCTGCTGTTATTTGTTTTAGAGCTGGGAAATAAATTCTCTCTCTATCCGTGTGCCGGTCCAGCCGTCTTTTCTACCCCCCCCCCCTCCGGTTTAACTGCACCGGTCAGACTTGGGAAGAGCAACAGCCTCCACCGGCGCATCAGTGAGGTAAGAGATGCGACTGCCTCTTTTAGCCATATTATACAATTATCACCGGGCCTGTTGGGCCAACACACTGTAACATCCTAATGACTTTCAGCAGCAATAATCATTTTGCATAATTAGAGCTGTCAATCGATTAAAATATTTTATCACGATTAATCTCATGATTGTCCATAGTTAATCGTGATTAATCGCAAATTAATCACACATTTTTTATCTGTTCAAAATGTACCTTAAAGGGAGATTTGTCAAGTATTTAATACTCTTATCAACATAGGAGTGGGCAAATATGCTTTTGCAAATGTATGTTTATATTCATTATTGGAAATCAATTAACAACACAAAGCAATGACAAATATTTTCCAGAAACCCTCACAGGTACTGCATTTAGCATAAAAAATATGCTCAAATCATAACAGGGCAAACTGAAGCCCAACAGGCAACAACAGCTGTCAGTTTGTCAGTGTGCTGACTTGACTATGACTTGCCCCAAACTGCATGTGATTATCATAAAGTGGGCATGTCTGTAAAGGGAAGACTCGTGGGTACCCATAGAATCCATTTTCATTCACATATCTTGAGGTCAGAGGTCAAGGGACCCCTTTGAAAATGGCCTTGCCAGTTTTTCCTCGCCAAGATTTTGCATAAGTTTGAAGCGTTATTTAGCCTCCTTGACGACAAGCCAGTATAACATGGTTGGTACCAATGGATTCCTTAGGCTTTCTAGTTCCACATAATGCCAGTAGCTTTAAAACTGAGCCCGCTACAACATAAAAATCGCAAATTGCGTTAATGTGCCCTGCATAAAATACAAGATGGCCATCAAATTAGCTCGAAAATGAAATTCTTTGAATGTAATTTATCAGAAGTAAAACTAATAATTTAGACTATACATGCAAGTATGTGATCAATTGTTTATATCAAGTGTACTTCACTTTGTGCTGTCCGCCTCCAGCCTCCAGCCTCCAGCCTCCCAACACACACACCTCAATACTGGGCCATAAAGAACCCACGAATATTACATAAAACTTACATTTCTCCTCTGCACTTCCTCCTCCTCTGTCTCTCGTTTTCTCTTCTTCCCTCTCTTCCCCTGGCCTCACCTGATCCTGTTTTAAGGATGGAAGATGGTTGTCTTATACCTCTGGCTCTGAGCATGGGCGGCTTTAGAAACTTCCGATTAGACTATAGGGCACATTTTAAAAGACGGGGGGCACATTTGTAAAATGTGTTCAGTCTCACATTTAAAGTCCTGGCTCATTCAGTGTAATAAATAAATGCCAAAGAAACAACTTTAAATATTCTAATAAGAAATAATATCATATAGCATATACGGATTATGAGGTAACGGGCTCCTGGACACAGACATGCAAAAGCCCCCCACCCCTCCTTCATATGAGTAGGACATCCAGACTGAAAGGGACACATTGTGCGAAATGGCTGTCTCATTTTGTCGTAGTAGTTGTCTTTGTGGGGTTCTTTTTACGTCTCTGTGGTTATTTTGCTAGTTTTTGTAGTCGTTTTGCATCTTTGTGGTTGTTTTGCATCTCTCCTTGTCGTCATTTTGCGCCTCTTTGTAGTTGTTTTATGTGGCTTTGTAGTTGTTTCTGTCTCTTTGTCCTCATTTTGCATCTCTTTCTGGTTGTTTTGTGTCTCTCTGTAGTCGTTTCATGTGTCCTTGTCGTTTTCTGTCTCTTTGTAGCCTTTTTCTGTCTCTTTGTGGTTGTTTTGCATCTTTGTAGTCATTTTGCATCTTTGTGGCCATTTTGCATCTGTAGTCGTTCTGCAGGTCTTTCGCTTTTCCCTTTTTTTTTGCTTTTCTCTATCGCAGTCTTTGTGGTCCTTTGGGTTTGTGTAGTCGTTTTGCGTCTCTTTGTGATCATTTTGCGTCTCTTTGTAGTGGTTTTGCGTGTCTTTGAGGTTGTTTTGCATCTCTCTTTGTAGTCCTTTTGCGTCTCTTTGTTGCCATTTTATCTCTCTTTGTAGTCATTTTATGTCTCACTGTAGTCGTTTTGCTGGTCCTTGTAGTCAATTTTTACTCTTTGTAGACTTTTGTGTATCTTTGTGGTCGTTTTGCATCTCTGTAGTCATTCTGCATGTCTTTTGCTTTGAGTCTTTGTGGTTGATTGCATTTGTGATCATTTTGCATCTCATTGTAGTCCTTTGATTGACGTTCCAACAAGTCATGTTAACAGTCAGTCACTTCACACAAAGGCTCTGGGACTGTAAATGGTAGGCCATTTCAGGAATCCATCCATGATACTAAGCCAACTACCCATCACCTTCTGACTCTGGTAGGATAGACACCAGGGGATGGGGGGGTCCCGGTTCACACCTGGCATTACATTTGATCTCGGGTGATCCGATCACAAGTGGACAGCTCTAAGTACGTCAGTTCACACCTGACATTAGAATGCGTCTCCACATGCTTCTATCGCTGAGCGATAATTCAATATGATAATTTATCGTTTTTCAATGAAATCGTATCGTGATGAAATCATGTATCGAGAAATCATGATGCACAATTACATTGTCTAACAACAGATACTAACTAAAATTTCTCCGAAAATCTGAATTAATAAGAATTGTGCTCATGGGACTACCATGTTTTACCACTGTAAAAATATTGGAAATATTTATACATTTTTTCTCTATAATTTCACTTGAACTAGGGATGTTAATAATTAACCGTTTAACCATTAACCGACATTAAGAATTTGAATGCACTTCCTGTGCCTAGTCTGCCGGGAATTAAAAGAAGAAGAAGAAGAAATCAAAACAATACAGACTGGGGCTGCGGTCGGATAGTCCTTTTTGCTTAGAAAGGTTCCTAACGGAGTGAATTGAACTGGAAGTACTTAAGTTGCTGCCATGATAAGAGCTGTTTCGAAATCTCCAAATGCTAAGGAAAGGAGCTTCAATGCTTCCTTTATTATCTCCTTTAGCATGGATACACTGGACCTTTACCAAAGGAAAAGAGAGACTAACATCTCACAATTCCTTGAGGCTGCAGCATTTAAAGCGACGCAACATTCGGCCGTTTCTGATAACAAACGATATGCTTATCTTGCATATTATTTTCATACGCTCATATACTAATTGGGATTCATGATTAATATGAGTGGACAGTGACAACCATTTTATTTAACTTCATTTTTAATTAATTATTTATTTCGAACATGTAACAAATACCTAAGTAAAAAACAAAACAAGAATAACAAATAAAATGTAGTATAGTAAACAATCAATTAACAAATAATCAAAATAAATAAATATTACATGTCCGAAAAGAAGTATATGGTCATACACCTTCTCCATAACTCGAACAATTAATATATATATATTTATATATATATAATATATAATATATAATATATGAGGGTGATATATATACATATTCCTTAAGTTTATTTTCTCTTGTGCTGCTGCTCTTTTACTGCTGTTATGTGCAGATTACGGTTATTGTTCTTGCTCTGTTCATATTGTTATTTGCTTTGTATTCATTTTTATTATGTACATGTTCAGCACTTTGGTCAACTACGATTCTTTTTAAATGTGCTATAAAAATAAAGTTTGACTTGACTTGACTTTCTTTATTTCAATTCCAACCTTAGTAATGAAGTGATATTTTTCACCGGTTGTCCACGTTAGGTCAGATAATAATTTATTATATGTTGATGTAAAGTGTTACAGCAGCAGAATGACCTGCGGTATCTCTCTTTCACGCACCGTCTGTGAAGGAACCTGTCATTGAAAGACCTATTTAACAACGCACGGGGGGAGCAGCGCCTTTTGTAGTCCGTCTTCAGAACATTGTAGTTTACCACGGCAGAACCACGTCACTAACATCCGCCGCCGTTGCATCATAATTACGGAGCCTAGTGAAAGTGCAGTCGGATTTCCTTAACATCGTGGTTGTCTTTTTCCTAAGTCCTTATGAATTCTCCTTCTCATCTTGTGTTCTCGACTTGTGATCTGATCGCCCAAGACACATTTTAAAAACCAAGTGTGGTGTCTGATTGGGCTCCTTACGACAAGGAACAGTGGGGCAGATACATAACAGCTGACCCTGACATACACAAAAAAACTTTATTCCATCCAGTCCAGTTCAGGCCTATATTGATCAGATACGATCGACTGGACATTTCCCCGTGTGGGCCTGGTGTGATATCAGCTGGAACGGTCCCAGTCGCCTTGGGGCTCATTGAAGTGCCGAACAGCTCGGCTGGTTTTAAAAGCTCAACTACCGTCTGTCAGCGTCTGGCTTTTATTTCCCTCAGCAGCATCTCCTCCTCAGTTTAACAGCAAGGAGCCTCTTCCTTCTTTCTTAGCCTCCACTCTCAGCTGGTCAGAGGAGCTCTGCCTGTTCCTTTCTATTTTTAGTCTCTATTTACAATGCAGTAGCTATAGTGGCACTCTCACTCCGTTTCCCTTCATCTGTCTCTTTGCCTTGCATCTCTCCCTCTCCGTTTTATCCTCTTCTTTCTGTCTTTACCTCTTTCACTTTTTAAACATCCTTTTTACCTTTGGTTTCTCCTTCAAGCTGCAGTCTCTGACATCATCATAGATCATCAAGTCAGACAGAGCGATTCAACACATTAAGCATGGGTAACAGCTCGCCACAAAGTGCCACCTGCTCCACTGACACGCACACATACAGTATATTACTGTGTGAGGCTGGGAAGACAGCGGAGGAGACAAGGGGGTAGAGGTTAATATCTGGATGCTTTTGACCTAAATCACCAGGCAACCTACATACACCCCTCCTAAAACAACAACAGTCCCCAACACACACACACCAAAACATGTCTTTTAAAGCCAGCACATACACACAAATACAGTACACAACGAATGAACAACAAATTTCCAAAGCCCGACGAGTTATTAATTACCTGTGACAAAACACTCTAGATTTGGCCTAAATTGCCTTAAAGCAGAGAAGAAGAAAAAGTTTGATTAGAAGATCTCAAAGAATAGTTTTTAATAAAGAAATGTAATTAACTGGTTCTTCATCTTCCATAATACCTGAGCATAATCTTAAGGCAAACCTGACCTCCCTTCATGGCAAAGTGTCCCAGTTTTGACTTACAGCTCCATATCAGCTGCATTAATCACTGCCTACACACCCAAACTTCAACCAAACACCACACACTACTGATCTGAACCAACATTTATTACACTGATACTGAAGTACTTGAAAGTTGGGCCTTAATCAGGTTTACATTGGATTACATTAGTTGTAATGTAGCAAATTTACATTAATGAATTATTGTCATATTTAAAGCTGCAGTGCGCGATATTGGCGCAAATATGATTTAAAAAAGTTATTTTTAGAAAACGGCCGCTATATCGTGACAGTAGTACATGAAACAGGTAACCTGAAAAAAATCATGTTCCTCTGTGTCCTACTGTGTCCTCCGGTGCTCCTAACGTTATCTGAAGGATTTCACTTACCGGAGGAAAACAAGGTCCGCTGCCAGCTGCAGTCTATGAGAGCCGGCTGTCAATCACTAGCGAACTCCGACCAAACGGTCAAACTAGGCAGCGCTTATCAAATATGAATCAATATTATGTTACTGTAATGCCTATTTCTCGCCTCAAATGTTTGTTTGTTGCTTTCACTGGAAGTCAGACAGCAGAAGATCCCTCTTGTAAATTTGTAACCACGGCGATAACATGCCGTTCACCGTGTATCCTCGGGAGAAATTAATACTTTCAAGAGGAAGAAACTCTTAATTTCCTCCACGGGTAATACCAAGGAAGAGAGCGTCCATTTTCCTGACTTGACACAGTAAACGCCATGTTGGTGAAAGTTTATAGAGATGATACTCTGACGTCCCGTTCCAGTGAAGGCAGCATATTGAGCAGCGCTACAGAAAGCTGACAGAAACATTGAAGTAAAGAGTCGTTGCTGTGGAAATGACACACCGTCTCATCTAGCTGCATCGGTGTAAACTGGCAGGTTTTCTAATGTTGCAGACCACATTCTTTTGCAAGTAGTTGCAAGTTTCAACTCGTCGTGTCTTGAATCTTTGGTGTAAAGTTCAAACGCCCCCCAAGAACACCTCAACGCCCCCCTTACAAAAATATTGCTTCCAGCGCCCCCCGATGTCCTCTGAACACCCCCTGGGGGGCGGTGCCGCCCCCGTTGAGAAACGCTGATTTAGACAGTCCACCACTTTGGTCCAGACTGAGATACCTCAACAACTATTAGATGGATCGCCATTCATGGTCCCCTGAAAATGCATCCTGCTGACTTTGGTCAGGCATCCTACTGTTTTTTCATCTAGCGCCATCATCAGGTCAAAATTTGAATGTGTCCAAAACTTTGGTTTATGACCAAATACCTAACCTGACCTTCCAGATGGTTTGTTACACAGAACCATCTGAGAGGCCGTCATTCGAAACTGTTTGGAAAAGGGCAGGGACTTTCAAAAAGTACTTGGCAAGTGATTGGATGAACCATCTGTCAATCAAACTTGTGCCGAAGCCAGTCGGGAGAAGAGTGAAAGCGTCGCCTTCAGTGCCGTTCTTTGCTCTTCTTTCTATGAAGAAATACTCTCCAGTTCGGATATAACTGACGCTACTGCAGAATAACCTTTTCAGGGGCCGCCATTATTGTTTAAAACAAACAGTTGCTCCGTGTCGTCTCACACTATGGTCTAACACACCTAAGCAACGCCCGTAGCTGCCGGTAGCTCCTCACAGGATGCTGATTGGTCCGTGCTCTGGCTTAAACAAACACAAAGCCTGATTTCATGATATGTGATCCTGCGATTCTCACGTGATCTCGTGACATTGTGAGAATCCAGCTGCTGTTCAAGGTAACCAAATACCTGCCAACTGTATAACATTCCCGACAGCCTCAGCTTTACTTTTTGTTAAGTGCTGATTAGGAAATGTTAGCATGCTAACATGCTAAATGAGAAAGATTGTGACCATGGTAAAAATTATACCTGCTAAACATTAGCATTTTAGCATTGTCATTGTGAACATGTTAGCATGTAGCTCAAAGCACCACGCTGTGAAGTACAGCCTCACAGAGCCGGGGGCATGACCGAGTGCTACAGGAATGAGTCCTAAAGCCCATAATTGAGCTAACATTTTAGCACTTCCAGTTCCCTTGTCTGGAAGTCAATTTTTTTAATGGGTTTTTAGTTAGATGCCTGAAATGAGGTCTGTTGTTAACACAAGCTTAAGAGATTTTAACATTTTGTTCTACGACATGAAATACGTCAGTAAATATCCCACTTGTGAATTTTGAAGCCTTTATATGTCTTAAAAAAGGCGGTTGCTAACAAGTGGCTAAATGACACTACTAAACATCATCATGCCGACTCATCCACTTTACAGCCTCATTGTGTATACTGGCTCTCATGCGACCGTGGTGTAGTTCGTCTATAGCTTAACGTTAGCTTTTTACTTCTGGTGATTGCATTTACACTTCAAAAATCATAAAAGTGGTGTTCATTTGTGATGATTATCTTGCTTAACAATACGCATAAGTATCATAAACTTTTGTTTGCCACAATCCCAAACCCAATGGAAAAATCCCATTGGCTTTTTGTCGAGGTAACCCAGGGCGATGATAACTTCCTGGTTGGCCTACAAAAATACGTTATCCCTGGAGCACTCTATAAACGAAAAAAATGAGAAATACTGCATAAAATAATGCCTGCGAATATTTTATGTCTAGGGTTTTTATTGTGAAAGGAAAGAAGGTAAGGAGTGGATCTGGTCTGTGCTGCCTTTGTCATGGTTGAAAGGAGTAATAAAGTTTGCCGTCCTGGTACGGGCTACGGAGCCTCCGTGTTGTTGTTTCATAAATATAGGTGCAACTCAACCCGTTCCGGACAACATTATTGTTTGATGCCTTTATTCGCAGTGCGAAAGCTCAGGAAATCTACCTCATTCAGAATTTCTTTTTCACTTTCGCGGCATAATATTTTCGTTTTGTGTGAAAGTACTAATGACAGAAGCAACAGTTTGGAAAAATATATTGACGTGTAAATTAATCACACAAAAAAAAAAACCACCCCGATGTGTAAAGGGTTCAAGTGTCACTTCATATGCAGACACCCAGTGTTGTACAGAACTGTTTTTGTCCGCTCTGCTACAATGCCCATTACTATTAAGACCACTAGAGTATTTCCACTGTGTATGTCTGTAAAATATTCACATGCCCAAGGGCTACAGCCAATATACACATCCTCACCACATCCTGTGTGAACAAGAAGCAAAGCTTTTAGAGTTTCTGCTGATGGCAGATGGTGTAATAGCTACTGGTGGAAAAAACACTTCCAACATGTTTATCCTCTTCAGTCTTTGAGGAAGCCGATGCTGTCTATGTGACATTAAGCAGATGAGGCTTCACGAGACTGGTTTATAGTAGTTAACTAGGGATCACAATAAATTTGTCAACGATATACAGTATATTGTTTTTTTTAATTTATTTAACCTTTATTTAACCAGGTAGTACTCATTGAGATTAATAATCTCTTTTGCAAGAGAGACCTGGCCAAGACAGCAGCATTTAAACATACATTAAAGTTTCAGACGCCACAACATAAAACAAATGTAAAATAAATACATAGCATAATATCATACAAAACACATTAAAATCAAGTGTTTGAAGCCAACGTCAAAGGGAAATTATTCAGAAACATAGACAGCTCCCGATTGAGTCTGCTTCTAGGTCTTTCATTATTGTTTTAAATTCATCAAAAGTAATCAGATTTTCTAGTTTCAATTTAGCTTGCAGTGTATTCCAGGAAAAGGGAGCGGAATAGCTAAAGGCCATCTTACCCAGTTCTGTGCGGACCTTAGGTATAGATAATAAGTACAAGTCAGAGGAGCGTAGGCTATAGCTGCCAGTGTTGCGCGATATGAGAGTGCACAGATAGGAGGGGAGTATACCAAGAATGGACTTATAAATAAATGTGAGCCAATGTTTGTGCCTCCGCATAGACAAAGAGGGCCAATTAACCTTAGTATACAGGGTACAGTGTACCCTGTATACTAAGGTGTGACTGGCTGTAAAGTGTGTGAGCACTTTACAGCCAGTCACAAACCTCAGTGCACTATGATAGACAGTATCTACTAGTAAACACTGGGCAGATACATTCATATAAAGCAGATCCCCATAATCGAGCAAAGGTAAGAATGTAGAAGTAACCAATCTCTTCCTAGCTTCAACAGAAAAACAGGCCTTGTTCCGATAATAAAATCTTAGTTTTAGTTTTAGCTTCTTCAAAAGTGATTCAACATGAGGTTTAAAAGAGAGCTGGCTGTCAATTAAAATACCCAAATATTTATATATTTGAACTTGTTCAATCTTCTCACCCTGCACAGTTATAATACTTGGACTAGTATCAACCATCTTCTTTGATTTTGAAAACAGCATAAGCTTAGTTTTTTCTGCATTCAAAACTAGTTTAAGATTATGTAATTGTGACTGAACAATGTTAAAAGCAGACTGTTAATGTGCATAAGCTTGGCTGAGAGTGGTGGCACAACAGTAAATGACTGTGTCATCAGCATAGAAGTGAAAATTAGAATTTAGAACATTTTGACCCAGGTTATTGATGTAAATAGTGAATAATATTGGACCAAGGACCGAACCCTGGGGCACACCTCTGGACACATTCATTTCTGTGGAGCTGGCACCATCGACCTTGACACAGTGAGTTCTCTCAGCAAGGTAATTAACAAACCATCGAACAGCATGGTTAGACAATCCTATATCAAAAAGCCTTTGTTTCAGTATAGAATGGTCCACAGTATCAAAGGCTTTTGATAGATCAATAAAAAGTGCTGCACAGAATTGTTTGCAGTCCAAGGCTTCAATAAAATCATTCACTATTTTCATTGAAGCATACTGTGCTGCTTTCTGAAGCCAGATTGGAACTTAGATAAAATAGCATTTGAAGATAGATACTCCTTAAGTTGATCACTAACCAGCTTCTCCAGAATCTTAGCCAGAACAGGCAACTTAGAGATGGGCCTATAGTTATTTAAAAGAGTTTGATCACCTCCCTTTAAGAGAGGGAGAACATAAGCTGATTTCCACACCTTTGGAATTTCATTCCGAATAAGTGTAAAAATACTTAAAATGGGTTTGGAAATAAAATCAGCACCTAATCTTAAAAAGTAAGGTTCTAGGTTGTCAGGACCAGGAGGTTTAAGAGGGTCCAATGTAATGAGAGCTCTGTACACATCAGCAAGAGAAAAGGGAGTAAAACAAAAAGGCTCACTCCCAACAGCAGGTTTGGGGCAAAGTACTGAGGATTGCATAGGGTTAGTGATGACTGAGGTATCTTGGGGACATTGGTGTTCAAACAAGGAACCGGAAGCAATGAAGTGCTGATTGAAACATTCCAGCATGGCAGACTTATCAGATACAACAACAGAGTCCTTCATAATACATTGCGGTACATTGTGTATTTCAGAGGGTGAAAGAGATTTTACTGCTTTCCAGAATTTTCTGGGATTATTTAGATTTTCTGTGGTGGCTGCAAGATAAAATTCAGATTTGGCCCTTCTGATAAAGGAAGTGCAGCGGTTACGCAGTTGTCTAAAAAGGAGCCAATCAGCATCAGTCCCAGATTTTCTGGCCTTAGCCCAGGCTATGTTTCTCTCATGGAGGAGGTTAGACAGAACAGGGGTGAACCAAGTGTTGTTCCTCCCCTTCACTCTGTATCTCTGAAATGGAGCATGTTTGTTCACAATTTGAATAAAACCATCATAAAACGATTGCCAGGCTGACTCAACATTATCAATAAGTGAAATTTTTTCCCAGTCAAAATAGAACAAATCATGCAAAAAAGCTTGTTCAACAAATTGCTTCATGTTGCGTTTAAAAATAATCCGAGGTTTAGTCATAGGTAGTTTAGTATTTCTCACTACTGCAATAACACAATGGTCACTCAAATCATTTGCAAAGACACCTACATGTGAATATTTATGAGGAGCATTTGTTAAAAAAAGGTCGATAAGAGAGGATTTGTTGGGACATTTGGGATTAGGTCATGTGGGGGAATCAATTAACTGAGTAAGATTTAAAGAGTTACATTTACTCTTGAAATCATCAGATACAGAAGATAACCAGTCCCAATTTAAATCACCAACTAAAACAATATCACTAAAATCAAATCCAGACCAAAGGTGCATTAAGTTTGGTAAAGCATCACCAACAGCAGAGGGCGGTCTATAGCAGCCAACAATAGTGATGTGTCGATCCTTGGCTACTTCAAGTTTTAAAGCCAAGATTTCAAACTGTTTAGCAATAGATTTAGAGATCAGAATACTGGTGTTAAGTTTATTCTTGACATAAATAGCTACACCACCCCCCCTCTTTGGTCGGTCAGAACGATAAACCTTATAGCCGCTTAACATAATGTCCCTATCAGAGATAGATTTACTAAGCCAGGTTTCTGAAATTATTATGACATCAGCATCTGTTTGGATTGCCCATATTCTGACCAAATCAATTCTAGGCAGAAAGCTACGCACATTTAGGTGAATAAAACCAAGACCTGATGTAGATTTAAAATCTTCAGGAGTACTAAGGCTATTTGTGTTTGGGCCGGGGTTAGGATGTACATTTCCTGAAATTAAGAGTAAAATAAAAAGAAAGCATTTCCGTTTATGAGAGATGCATGACAAACCCTTCTGTGAGTAGGTAGCTGAAAGAGGACTTGAGAGAAAGAAGCTGACATTATGGAGTAACAGTTCAGAGTCAAGACAAACTAAAGGTGACTGCAACAGTAAGTCCCCATGAATCCCAGTATCTGATGTAGTTCCTCCACACTGCCCATACAATTGGGATCCATCTTGAGGAGGTCTCACCCAGGGCTGTTGGTTCTCCAGAAAATCAAACGCAGCCAAAAGGAAGAAGAGTTATTAGGAGTGCCATTTTCAAACAGCAGGAAATGGGAGGGTTGAAGATGGTGTTATTAAAAAGTCTTTGTCCTCAAATTTTGCTTGAGTAGGGTATTTTTGCAGAGAAGTGCCCAGATAATTCAGATGATTTCAATATGACTTTGTGTAGAGTAGTGCCCAGATGATTCAGATGATTTCAATATACCTTTATGCAGAGTAGTAACCAGATGATTCCAGGTTGATTCCTACCACTGTGTCATCAAAAACTGGAGCTTGTTTCCCAGTGTCCAGCCAAATGAAACAACAGCATGGAAATGAACACAATAGCCTTCTTCCATGGATGTTCAACTTCCTCAGGACAAACTCAGGCTCAAGACAGCTTCAATAGTCCATTGTGCAGGGTAGAGTGACCAGGTGATTCCAGGTAGGCCGGAGATTAGCATGTAGATTTGATGTCCTTTTCTGTCTCTTTAGACACTACTGTGCCAAGGCAAAAGCTGCAGATTGTTCAAAGCATGCTAAAAACATAGATAATGGTCCTTGAATGCCCATAAAAACATCAAACTTTAAACACTGATTAGAGACAAAAGACAATAGACAAAGTTACTGCCACCATCTTGGATAGGGGGAGGAGAATGGGTGTTTTAATAAACTACATGAGCACCTTTAAATATGACTGCTGGTTTAGGTGGAATGAATTTTTGGAAGGGTTTTATCAGTAAATAACTCCTGGCTGGGCAACAAAGGAAGATAAATTGATAATGTGTGGAGCAATGGATTAACTGTTTGAAGTTTGGTAAACTGGACAAAGAGCACTTAGTGAGGAGGCATCTGTGGAAGACAGCAGGAGACAGACGGAAAACAGATATCAGAGAGCAATGAAAGGAAGACAGTGAGAATGCAGCACAGCAGGGGGAACCTGCCTCCACTAATATTTTTGATTTAAACCTCACAGTGTAAGACGACAGCAAGCCACATGGCAATACTCTTTCCATGATTTAGATTTGTATTAGTTAGATGTGGAGTCTAAGGCTTATAGTTTGCTCAGGTGTTTATTAGTTGTAGCTGAGATGCAGAAGATAAACACAGATGTGCATGAGTGGGTATTGAGCAAATAGGAGGCAGAGTAATTTGAGAAGGAGTGTTAGGTTTTGTTTTTAGCTGGACCCCAAAGCAGAGACGGACAAAGGTAAGTAAAAAGTTGAAAAAAGTTTATTCTTTAAACGAAGAGGAAAAAATGCAAGTACGGTGGCAGAGAGCAGGCTGACTCGTGGCGAAGCACACGAAGACTGAGCACATGAGAATACTCAGCCACTGGAGAATCGCGGAAGCTGGACCAGCAGCGAGGCACACAGGTCGATCTGCGCAGCAGGAGCGAAAAGACACAGGTAAGTATCTTAACACTAGAGAACACTAGAAAAATATAAAAGTACAAAAACAATTCAAGATAAGGTTTGTCAGCTCTACCGGATGAGACGGAATTATCTGGCACTGGAGTGGCTTATATGGGAAGGTTGATGAGGTGAGAGTGGAACCTGGTGTGCCTCGTCTGCTGCCGCAGGCGGAGTCTGCCACACACACATGCCCTGCCATGCAGAAAAAAGAAGAAGAGAGAGAGACCACACACAACAAAATCAAAACAACAAAAACAAAAACTAACAGAATCATCACAGTACCCCCCCCTCAAGAGACGCCTCCTGGCGGTCTACCCGGCTTGTCTGGGTACTGCTCATAAAAGTCTCTAAGGAGATCAGGGTCCAGAATGAAGAGCGAGAGATCCAAGAACGTTCCTCGGGCCCGTACCCCTCCCAATCTACCAAGTACTGAAAACCCCTACCTCTTCTCCATACATCCAACAAATGACGGACGTTGAAAGCAGGGTGATCATCTATGATCCGGGGGGGGTGGAGGGGGTTCGGCTGGAGGGCACAGAGGGCTGGTAGAAACTGGCTCATGGAGTGATACGTGAAATGACGGGTGGACATTTAAAGAGGCAGGCAGCTTAAGTTTTACCACACAAGGATTCATAATGCTATCAATCTCAAATGGGCCAATGTACCTGGGAGCCAGTTTCCGGGACTCAACTTGTAGGGGGAGGTCACGGGAGGAGAGCCAGACATTCTGGCCGGGCCGGTAATGGACTGGAGCTGGACCTGGACCGGAGCCGGAGCGTGGACGGGAACCACCAACGTGGTGAGATGTGTGGAGACCTGGTCCATGCGGCCGCCGAGTTGTGCCAGATTGGCGGTTAGGTTGGCAAGTGTGTCCATGATTTCTTGTAAAGCCCTCTCATGACGCGAGGAGTCCTTGAGGGGACAAAGCCTGTCCCCCACTGGAGCACTGAAGATCTGGCAGCCGGAGGTACAAACAGTCGATTTGGTGTACAACCCTCGGGAGCTGGATGATCCTCTAAGGCCTCCTGGACCACCCCTTCAATCTCCCACCTGGCTGCTCCCACCACACAGGAGGATGGCAGAATGGTTTCCTCAGGGGTCTCCTCCACCGGAGGAGCAAAGTGACGCGACAGTTCATCAGGCTTGACGTTCCTGGAGCCGGGCCGGTTGGTGAGGGAGAAGTTGAAGCGGCCCAAGAACAGGGCCCACCGGGCCTGGCGCGAGTTTAGCCTGCGGGCGGAACCAAGGTAAGATAAGTTCTTATGATCTGTCCATACCACAAACGGGTGAGTGGCGCCCTCTAGCCAGTGCCTCTACTCCTGGAGGCCCAAAACCACCGCCAACAGCTCTGCTCCCCACGTCGTAATTCCTTTCAGCTGGGGTGAGCCGGCGGGAGAAGAAAGCACAAGGATGAAGCTTCTGGTCGGAGGTGGCGCGCTGGGAGAGAACCGCCCCCACACCAGAGTCTGAGGCGTCCACCTCCACAACAAAATGAGGTGTAGGATCAGGATGGGTTAGGACAGGAGCAGAGGAAAACAAAGACTTTAACTTTTGAAAAGCAGTTTCAGCTGCATGGGACCACTCAAAAGGAGCTTTCACTGAGGTTAGCTTGGTTAGCAGTGTAGTAACTTTACTATAGTCACGGATAAACCTGCGGTAAAAGTTGGCAAACCCCAGAAACCTTTGAAGTTGCTTTCTTGATGTAGGTGTGGGCCATTCGGCCACTGCCTGAACCTTGGCAAGGTCGGTCTTGGTTTGCCCTTTCTCCACCACAAAACCCAGGAAACTGACAGAGGAGACATGAAACTCACACTTCTCAGTTTTAACGTACAGTATGTTCTCAAGTAGTCTCTTTAACACAAGTCTGACATGTTGGACATGCTCTTGAGGTGTACGCAAAAAAATCTAGATGTCATCCAAGTAGACAAAAACAAATCGGTTTAGCATATCGCGCAGGACATCGTTAATGAGCGCCTGGAAAACCGCAGGAGCATTGGTTAAACCAAAAGGCATCACTAAATACTCAAAGTGTCCTAGAGGAGTGTTAAAAGCAGTCTTCCACTTGCCCCCCCCCCCCCCTTAATTCTCACCAGGTGGTAAGCGTTGCGGAGGTCCAACTTAGAGAAGATGGTGGCTTGGTGGAGGGGGGCGAAAGCAGAGTCAATGAGTGGAAGAGGGAATTTGTTTTTTTACTGTGATGTCATTTAGCCCTCGGTAATCAATGCAAGGGCGGAGAGTTTTGTCCTTCTTTTCAACAAAGAAAGATCCCGCCCCCAAGGGAGAAGAAGAAGGACGAATGAGGCCAGCAGCAAGAGAGTCAGTAATATAATTCTCCATGGCCTCCTTCTCTGGCCTGGAAATATTATACAGCTTGCTAGACGGATAGAGGGCGCCAGTGAGCAAGTCAATACTGCAGTCATAAGGACGGTGAGGTGGGAGAGAGGATGCTTGATCCTTACAAAACACCTCCTCGAGGTCGTGATACTCAGAAGGGACCGAGGTGAGGTCAACTGGTGTAGGTGGAACGGATGTGGGAGTGACAGTGGACGGAATGGCGGAGTGTAAACAATGTGAGTGACAGAAAAGACTCCAGTTAGTGATGGATGCAGTTGACCAGTCTATGTGTGGATTGTGGAGTTTTAACCAGGGGAGACCTAATACGAGCGGTGCAGAAGGTGATGAAATGATGTATAGTGAAATGGACATGTGATGGTTACCAGACAGGAGTAGTTAAACGGGTGCGGTACGGTGAGTCATATGGGCGAGAAGCTTTACATCAAGGGCGAACACGTCCTTGGGCTCAGGAAGAGGCTCGGATGGCATGTTGGAACGA
Source organism: Sebastolobus alascanus (assembly GCA_916701645.2). Lineage (NCBI taxonomy): Eukaryota > Metazoa > Chordata > Actinopteri > Perciformes > Sebastidae > Sebastolobus > Sebastolobus alascanus. Next base: position 1,548,189 of record CAKAOJ020000103.1, on the reverse strand, counting down.
GAAACAAAGTTTGAATCAATAAAGTTTTCATCGGCACCAGAATCAACTAGTACTTGAAGAGGTAACGAATCTTGGAACCATGACACAGTACCTTTAAGCTGAATACGCTTAGTGGAGGGTTTAATAGCCGATGTATGGCTCACCAGCGCCCCTCCCGTGGTTGGTGAGCCCGCTCTTTTGGCAAAGACGGGCAGTGGGCTATGATGTGGTTGGCCTGCCAGCAGTAGATGCAGAGTCTCTGGGAGAATCGGCGCTGACGTTCTGCCGGAGTTAGCTTCATCCTCCCCAGCTGCATCGGTTCCTCCGTGGTGGGAGAAACTGCGGTCGACGGTGAAGAGACGGTGGAGGAAGATGGTGGAGGAGCAGCTGAAGGTGCTGGCTGATGAAAAGCCCTGGGCTGAGAGAGGGGGATGGGAACACTTTGCCTGCCTGCTCTCTCCCTACGCCTCTCACAGAGACGATTATCTAGGCGAATGGCTAATGTAATTAGCTCCTCTAAGGAGGCAGTCCCGTCTCTAGCAGCTAGTTCATCCTTTAAATCATCATTTAAACTACGAAGAAATACCCCATGTAAAGCCCGCTCATCTCAGCCGCTCTCGGCTGCGAGAATGTGGAAATCAATGGAGAAACTAGCAACTGAATCAGATCCCTGGCGTAAAGGAAGGAGTCGGTTACTGGCTTCCTTTCCTTGTAGCGGATGATCAAAAACTTTTAGCAGTTCTGCTGAGAAGGAGGTATATGACAAACACACAGGTGAGTTATTCTTAACCAAGGCCCCAGCCCAAGCCGAAGCTTTCTCGGCTTTACTTTAAACTCAGTAAAGCCGGGAAAGCTATAAACTCATAGTAAATGCTACCTAAGAAGTAGACGTAGTCACCGTGACGTCACCCATTGGTTTATGGACTGCTGTTTTGACCAAAAATGTTACAATTAACTTTCATTAACTAAAAACACACTGTGAAAGGGTTAAAGTTCTAAGACGAAAACACTGACAACTCACAGACCGGACAACAGCGTGGTAGCGACCTGTAAATCACAAGGTAGCCACGCCCTAAAGCATCCCCTGCTTGATGGTCTATTTGACTCTAAATGGGACCATAATTTACTAAATGTACATCATGCTGTATTGAAGAAGCCTTAGTACATACATGCACTGCCAAGCTTGTAATTTTTTCATGGGAGCTGTAGTTTGTCCTGTGCTCACAAAGTAAACGTAGTTTAACTTTGTTAAAATCACAAATGTTTCAATTTCTGTTAGTAACTGCTGTAATGGATGTCGAGAATATGGAAAGTAAACCTCAGGAATACGCATCATTTTTTTAGAAAGACCGATAAAAGAAATTCTGACTGAGAGATTGCACTGAGGTACAGAAGCTAATGGAACAGAGGCTAGCCCAGAGGCGACGTCAGGACTTTGGCTCTCTATATGCAAAAAACAATGATGGGTGCTGATTAACCACTCAGAATTCTTAGTAATTTTTAAAACATTAGATCCTTGATTTCAGTCAGAAGTAGACAAAAGGAGGCTTCTCATTTCTAGATGGCGACCGTCAATTTTGACATGACAACTGACAACTAGCAGAGTTTATCCATTATAGCTAGCTAATTAAGCTAACGGTAGCCTCAGGAGTAGGTTGAAAGTGCTGTCTCCAGCTGACTTTTTAATGTTTGAAGTTGACTTGTTTTAAAGGAGCCTTAAATAGCCTATGCACTTGATAGCTACTTAAAAGGCGGCTACCTCCGGGTCTGAAAAGTAGAGCCAATGCTGAAGTGCCTCAAACCTGCATTCTTTCTAATAGCCAGCCGAGGGCGACTCCTTTGGTTGCCAAAAGAAGTCCGGTTGTATCGAAGTCTATGAGAAAATGAGCCTACTTCTCACTTGATTTATTACCTCAGTAAACATTGTAAACATGAGTTTACGGCCTCAATCGCCAGTTTCAAGTCTTCCTCAATACATCATGTGTTTTCAGTTAATGAAAGTTAATTAGAACCTTTGTGGTCACCTAAAAATGTCTTATTCATCGTTCGGTTATACTTAGCTCCACCCTCTTGTGTCACTTCTGGTTGCAAAAAAAACAAACAAGATGGCGACGACCAAAATGCCGAACTCGAGGCTTCAAACCAATAAGTGACGTCACAGTGACTACATCCACTTCTTATATACGGTCGATGCTACTTACATGTAGGCATTAGGGATCGACCGATATGTTTTTTTCAGGACTGATACCGATACCGATTATTAGTAATCAAGGAGACCAATGACCGATATTTTGAACCGATATACATTTGCATTAAAAATTAAAATCTTGGCGTCAAAAATGGGAATAACACAAAACTTCGTTGAAATGCCTTAAAGCTTGTTTAATTAAAAGAGAACTTTTCAACATTATCTTAAAACAAAAAGTGCAGGGAGCTCCCAGCTTCTTCTTTTGTATTCAGTTTTAACTGTACTCTGGACATCATTGAAAATGAAGGCATGTCCTCAATGATTCCTCGAGATTTAAATAAAAGTTAAATGAATGAATTACATCTAAAGTCGCTAACAACAATATCCTGCACATCTCTACCAGAAACAGAGTCAGAGCTGCTTCAGGAAAGCCTCCTGGTTGAGACTGAGAGGACCAGCCTGGTAAGGGATGTGTAAGAAATAACGTTATAACCGATCAATTGTTTTGCTAGTCAGCTGGCTAAGTTATGGATCAACAAATTAACTTATTGACGTTAGCTATCGCATTCAAGCTCTACGACGCTCAACATTAGCTCACGTTGTACATGTAAAGGTACATGTAAAAACATCAACTCATACGGGTGAGTAATGTTACGTTCGCAAATCAGCAGCTAAAATAAGTTTCAGTTGCACTGTCACCAACATTACTTAGATATAACTAACGCTACATAAATAAACGCTATTATCTCGTTATAGTTGACGGAATATCGTTGCAACAAAGTGCATTATTCGGACATTTTCAGCGGTGTAACTGGGAAACAAGGTACGCTTGTCAGCATATAAATAGATCATAAAATGTTGGGTTTTTTTGCAACTTCAGCATAGAGGATTGGAATTTCGACAATATCTTCCGTCTTACCGAGAGAAAGCAGCACCGCTCGCTCACCGGGGCTGAGTCTGTGTCTGTGTGTTTTTCTCTGCTCGTCTGTGGAGCAGCAGCCTTCAGTGCTGATTGGCTATTGCTGATGACGTGTAACCAATCAGATAGTGTTGTGGGCGGGACATTGAGCCAGACTGAGTGGAGAGAGGACTGCATCAGAGCCAAAGTAGCGCATTTTTAAATTAATTTCTTTTATCGGTTATCGGTTAAAAAAAATAACGATTCGATAATCGGCAAAATGCCGAATAGGCCGATAATCGGTCGATCCCTAGTAGGCATATTGGCTAAAAGACTGAGGCTAAAGCAGCACTAACATAATATGAAATTAATGCACCGACAGTTTGTTTTTGGAGCCTTTTCTGTCAGTTATGTAGTGATTTTTTAGCTGCACACAGTGTGCCATCACACACCACCTTTACGTCCTAAGTCCAGTCTACCCCAAAGCTTGGTGCATTCGTCTGTCTGAGAGATAGAGACTGAGGCAGAGAAAGAGTGAAAAAAATGGCGAGAATGAGACAAATTAGTAGAGGAAAAATGAAAACAACAAACAGAGACACTGGCTGAAAAGAAGCGAGAAAATGAGACAGGAAAGGAGGTAGCTAGAGGCTGGGAAACAGATGGATAGAGCAGACAAATAGAAGTGAAAGTTGGAAAGAGGGAGAGAGGGGAAAACAGGGATGAAGGAGATGGTGAGTGATAGAGTAAGAAAGAGGAAAGCATTCAATCCCCCTGCCGTCTCTGGAGGATGCTGCTGAAACCTGATCTCAGCCAGGAACCGGCCATCACTCTGCCTCTCTCTGTCTGTCTAATATTGGTAAGACACACACTTTGTCATGTAATATTGCACCTGGTGTTTTCCTCAAACTCGCAAAAGGACACACATATACACACACCTCACTAATTCATTATAAATGTCTCTATGTCTCTCTCACTGCCTGTCTTGCTTTCGCCTTTTTTTGAGCCACAACCTTTTCTCGTCTCTCCTCTTGAACTTTTTATGAAGTAGTAATTATTGTCATATGGGACCAAGAAGTTCAAATAAAAGCAGCTATATTGTTTAAATCAGCCAGCCATTTACATGTACGCCAAAGATCGTGATCACAAGAGATGCGTCGCTACAGGTGTGGTCGCTTCAAAAACACCTTGGCAAAGCACGTCGGGCAAAACAGCGTGGTGCGCCTGTGGAGCGGGGCTGCGTGCGCAATCGGGCAATTAAATGTGATTAACGGGAGGAAAAAATTGATTCAAGCAGACCATGACTCTTGCCGTTGCTGTGCTGTTGAATTATATAGTTCATTGTAATTAAATACAGCTAATATCAACCTTTCATCTGCATTTGCCATTGTCCCACTGTTCCACATCTACCTGCATCAAAATGGGAAGGAAGTGGTAAAGTAGTAAAGCCTGCCTCTTGCTGGATTTGATTGGCTGCCTGGACCAAGTATGACATTAAAGAGGATTTATAGAGTGCTCCAGGGATTAAGTATTTTTGTAGGCCAACCAGGAAGTTAGCATCACCCTGGTTCCCTCGACAAAAACGCAATGAGATTTTTCCACTGAGTTTTGGAGTATTGCAGAAAATAAGCTCTGTGGCAAACACACGTTTATGATACTTACACGTTTTGTTCAGCAAGATAATCTCCACTAATGAACACCACTTTTATGATTTTTGACTTGTAAATGCAATCGCCATAAGTAAAAAGCTATACACAACAAGGCTGTAAAGGCGGAACAGCCGGCGTGATGACGTTTAGTAGTCTCATTTAGCCACATGTTAGCAACAGCCTTTTTTGGGGTATTTACTGATTTATGTCGTGGAACAAAACGTTAAAATCTCTTCAGTTTGTGTTAACCATAGACCTTATTTAAGGCATCTAACTTAAAACCCATTTCCCATTAGACTTGCTTGAAGGTGCATACTTGTATTTTGGGTTTCTACTAGAACATGTTAACACACTGTCTGAAACACTTGAGCTCCTGCTCCCAGGCAGGTATTATGCAAATGTGTTACTTGGTGACATCATCAACGTTACGGAAGAAAAGGCGGGACTTCAAGCAAGGCTTTTCAGGCAGATCAGGAGCCGTGTTTCTGTGTGGGAGAGGAACTCCCTTTGGTGTGGACTTTGTGCTTTGTAACTTTGCAGACCTTTTACATGCACAGAAAACTATATAAAACACTAAAAAAAGGGGAAAAAGCACAAAAGCATAATAGGTCCTCTTTAATGTGCGGTGTGACTCTGCGCCTGGCACTGAAAAGCTGAGAATATTTTAACTTTATGCACGTCTAAAAACTGCCAGAAAAACGCGACATGCAGCGCAAGAGAGGAGTGTACGTACCATAAGAAAACAATGCGACACCGTGTTCAGGGCCTTATGCTTTTAGATGATCAGACATCTGTCTGATATATGTAGAATGAAAGCATGTATGTTTTTGTATTATTAGATTCTTGTTTTTACTGTATATTATCCCATTTTCCAGCTACAATTCTAACCACTGCATTTGGGTAAAAAGAGAAGTAGAGAGTTTCAGAGCCATTTAAATACAAATAAAACAAATGCCTATTGTATTGTTATGGTTTATGTAGTTCAATAGCATCCTGATTCGGTGAAGTAGGTGGTGAATTCAGAGCCGCTATTTCCTGCTTCACAATGCCCCCTCACTCAGTAAACTGTCATAAAGGACAATTGATAATATCAAGTACTATTTAATGTCCCTTAAAAATACCATTGTTGTTTCTGTGTTGAAGCACCTCAGTGAGATCGATTCTGAGTGCAGGCTAGACAAGCGCTCGGCTCACTCGAATCCTTAAATGGCTCACACAGGCACGCACAAACACACTCGAGGGTACACAATCACGAGTACACACTCAAGAGGGGAGGAGTATTGTTGAGAGGGTATAGTGGACACAGAGCGTGGGTGGGGAGAGAGAGAGAGGGAGGGAGGAAAAGACAAAGGAAAAGACGCAGCAGAAGAGAATGGAGACAATATTGCTGTAGAGAGTTGACCACTGGCATGTTTGGCTTTCTTGCCTGCATTATCCTGAGTTACAAATTCCAATTATTTATTATATGTAAATATATGATGAAGTAAATATATAATGAAGTGTTTTCCTGATCCTAGCAAATGAGATAGAGGTACAAACTGGTCATGGACCACAATACATTTCACAAAAGCCCTTCCTTTCAATATAATCCTTCACAACAAAATGTGTATGTGTGCCTCAGTGGTTCATGTAAAGTCCTAAATATACTGTGTTTCAAGAGATATTTAAACATTTTGGGAAAAAAGGCCTATTAACTTTATTTTTGAAAATGCGATGAGAAGGTTGATACCACTCATATCTGTGCGTTAAGTAGCAGAGACAGTACATGTTTAACCTAGCTTAGCATTAAGATATTTGGTAGTGGCTAGAAAGGAGAGAGCAAACTGGGGGAACTCTCGCAAGATTGTTAAGGTTAGGCATTGATCTTGAATAGTTAAAGTTAGGCATTGACCTTGAACAGTAAGGGTTATGATCGTGGGGCAGTGAGTCTCGTGAAAATTTTTGCAAGTTTTTGCAGATCTCAGATCAGATTTTGCAATTTGCGGACTCCCTTCTAGACCTACTTTAGATGAAACCACGCCCACTTCCGTATGACAAAATCCTCGACGGCTGCGTTCCCATGGAAACCTCCCTCATGCGGGTCCCACAAAATATGACAGATACAGTAGCTTGGAAACTAGCCGCTAACCTGTGTAATGGCAACAACATAAAGTTTGCTGATCTGGCGGGGAGTTGGAGCGGTCCGAGAGCGGCAACCAGCCCCGGCACTGGGGTTTGCACTGGCTGAATTCAACTTGCTACAGCCGCTAACTGAAGGTCTGTCTCCGGAGCTGCCGCCCGCATTCCTGCCAGCAAGCTGGTCTTCCAGCGGCGGTGTGTAAGGCAGAGGGGCCGCGGATGTGCGCTAGCTAGCTAATTCTTTTGTCATTTGTTAATTAATAAAAAGTAAATTAATCAAATTCAGTGTCCTGTATTGCTATTTTCCAAACTATTGTATCTCTCATATGTCGGAGGACCTGCGTGAAAGAGGTTTCCATGAGAACGCAACCGTCAAAACTTTTGTCATACGGAAGGGGGCGTGGATTCATCTAAAGTATGTTGGAAAAACGATAGACGCAGCCAGGCTCTGTCCAAAGTTAAAAAATACAGCGACCAACTTCTCCAAAGCTCACTAATTTACACAATGTATCGTGTATGTTTACACATAAACTTTATGTTTAATGTGTACATGACCAGAAATGTAAAAATGACAATAGAGGGAGTTATGTACAACAACAGTTCAGACAACCTGCTACTTCAGTGCAATATAGAGTGCTCCAGGAATGAGTCCTAAAACCCAAAAATGAGTTAGCATTTTAGCACATCCAGTTCCCTCGTCTGGATGTCAATGGGTTTATTGAATGTTTTTTTAGTTAGATGCCTAAAATAAGTTGTGTGGTTAAACCAAGCTTAAGAGATTTTAACTTTTTGTTCTACGACATAAAATACATCAATAAATACCCCACCCGTGAATTTTGAAGCCTTTATGTGTCTTAAAACGTCATCGTTTAGTCCGCCTTTACAGCCTCGTTGTGTATACTGGCACTCATGTGACCATGGTTTAGTTCCTTTATAGCCTAACGCTATCTTTTTACCTCTGGCGATTGCAATCACGCTTTAAAAATCATAAAAGTGGTGTTCATTTGTAAAGATTATCTTGCTGCACAAAACGTGTAAGTATCATAAACATTTGTTTGCCACAGAGCTTATTTCTGCAATAATTCAAAACCCAATGGAAAAATCCCATTGGCTTTTTGTCAGGGGAACCAGGGCGATGCTAACTTCCTGGTTGGACTACAAAAGTACGTCATCCCTGGAGCACTCTATTACCGGCTATAGCGCGTGTTGCTAGCCACGACTCTATATGGGCAACAAAGTACCAAACCTGGCAACCTCAATGTGATGACAACAGCCGGGCGGTTGACTGTGTGCAGCTTCCCAAGAAGCTTTGTTTGCTAAGTAATAGTTACCCCAACTAACTCACCATAGAACCACAATAAAGTATTTTTTTCATCACTGTCAGGTTAAACAAATGAGATATGTGTTAATTAGTGAGCTTTAGAGTTGCATTTTTGCACTTTGGACAAAGCCAGGCTAGCAGTTTCGCTCTCTCTCCAGTCTTTATAGTAAGCTAGGCTAACGGTGTCTCGACTCTAGTTCCGTACTTAACTCTGACATGAGGGTGATATCGATCTTCTTGTCTCACTCTTGGAAAGAAAGTGAATAAGCGTATTTCCCTAAATATGGAAGTATTCATTTAATGTAGCAACAATCACGTTCTAAAAAGATCCTAAAAACATCTTGAGAAACATCTGTTTGCCACAGTCCATTGATACAGAAGTGCAGTTGCCTGCAGTTACCTGTAGCTAGCAATGACTTTGACCTGGTTACCTGTGACTTTCTCCCTCTCGCCCAAGGTTGAAGTGTACTAGAAGGCTGCACCGGTAACATTATATAGATGTGCATCATGACTTTAGTTTCCACAATCCTGTAACGTTTTATACAGTATGCTATAGAAAGTATAGAAACCTTACATTTAGCATAAAGTAAAAGGAAAACTCACTCAGCTGCTGCTGTATAAATATGTTAGTGTTTTTTCTCTCATCAACATACAGACAGACAACATATAATACTCAATCTCCAACTTCCATTACAGCTAATACGCTATGACATGATAAAACGCACTACAGTTTTGTCTCCATAGGATGGATTTTGTCTTTTGTTCATTGGGGCTCCTCCTACTAACTTATAGTGTGTGGGTTAAATGGATATGACCCGTTAAAGTGCATATTACTGATGCATTAATCTCTACAGGTTGTGTTGAGGGAGTACTTATTATGCTGGCGGGTGAGTGGTTCAGGTTTTAGTTAGTTTTAGGAACTTAGCACAAGATTTGCCTGGAAAATTCAGTCTTCAGAAGATCCAAGAAGTACTGGTGTCATATGGCAACTGCAGACAAGTACCCCCCTGATTGGAAATCATGTAATAGAGCATCATTCAGCTTAAAGCCATCTTAAAGCTACATTAGGTCGACTGCCTTTTACTGTTCTTTTTTTGTTTTTCTGCTTCAGCTCGCCCTCGGTGTGGCGGGGTGAGGAGGGGAGGGCTAAGCACTCATCTCACAGAGTGAAGTTTTGTGTTGGGACACCACTACATTTCAGAAGCACACGCAATTGGACGGGGGAGGATTCAGGGCAAATGGGAAGAAATAGGACATAGCACAAGAACAGGATGTCCCTTTTCTACTTTTTGGGCATAGAAGCAAAACAATGTCTCTTTTCCCTCCCTTCAGGTGTTGAATATCAACTAATCTACTCTAACCTGCAGTCAATGCAAGTGGCAATATAGAAGAAATGAACCAAAATTTGCATAAAATTGATTTGCTAGTGAACTGCTATGGTGGTTGCAAACATAATTAAATTTGGCATATTCATTAAAGCTGAGAAACTTTTCCAAAAGTGGAAACAAGCAGCCCCAAGGACACAAAAGAAGGCACCCTGTATCCTGTGGCGTTGAGTGGGTCTGCCAGTTTTGGCAGCACTTGTTTGTACTACGTTTAATAGCCTCTATTCTCCCCTCCTGTAGGTGGAATCGCTAAGCAGCCATTATAAATCAGATGTACTTCGTGGTGTTCTTGCTGCAGGGAACAGTTGCATGGAGTGTGTCTGACTGCTATTTAACAGTTTTAGGTACTGCATAAATTTAACTGGCCTCCCCGTTGTGCACAGGTAGAAAAGCCCTACACACAAGCTGCAGCCATGGATGAGATGGACCTGCCCCAGATGAAGAAGGAGGTGGAGAGCCTAAAGTACCAGCTGGCCTTCAAACGAGAGAAGTCCTCCAAAACAGTGACTGAGTGAGTAGTTAGTCCACATAGCTCTACAAGCACCTGCACAGAGTTCAAACCCCAAAAGACAACTGTGATAAGTAGCTCTGAAATAAAATAGCTTTGTTTTTGCAAAATACATTTAGTACAATGGGAAACATGTGATAGTTAGACACAGCATGCAAAAATGTGAAAGTTGTTAATCCACTTACACAAGTTTGTAACTGAATATTTGAAGTACAACCAGGTGGCAACCTCCGGTTCTAAAAAGTGAAGCCAAAGCTGAAGTGCTTTAAACTTGCATTCTTTCTAATGGCCATCAGGGGGCGACTCCTCTAGTTGCAAAAAGAAGCCTGATTGTATAGAAGTCTATGAGAAAATGACCCTACTTCTCACTTGATTTATTACACATTGTAAACATAGAAAACATAGTTTCAAGTCTTCTTCAATACAGCATAAACGATAAAGCAGGGTATGCTTTAGGGCTTGGCTACCTTGTGATTGACAGGTCGCTACCACAGTGTTGTCCGATCTGGGAGTTGTCCGTGTGTTCGTCTTGCAACTTTAACCCTTTCACAGTGTGTTTTCAGTTCATGAAAGTTAAAGATAGGGTCGACGATCTTGGAGAGCTAGCATAATTTGAAAGTAGCATGCCTCAGGAGCTCCATCTAAACCCACCCCCTCCCTCGAAACTCCTTCCAAGGCAACGCCCCCCACACACATGCACGAGCACCGCCGCATCGTAACTACTTCACAGACACAGAGCGGAGAGAGGACCTCAACTCAACAACGCTTCCTCATGACAAGTAACCGCGGCAGTGCTACTGCAGGGCTGAGATTTCTCTTCCATTCTCCAGGAAACGTGCGGCGGCGACGCGCTTTGAGTTCCGGCTGGTGCACTCCAAGGGTAGAGAACAAGCAGGGAGGCAGGGAGGCATCTGATTGGTTCTTTACAACTGGGCGCAGAGGCAGTGATTGGTAGTCGTTTTTACAGGATTACAGCAGCTACAGATGACGGCTCTTTTCCGGCCTTTTTTCAGAGCTCATAAGTAATGGATCGCTTTCGGGTGTAAAGACCATTTCAACCAATATAACAAATAGTGTATACTGGATAAAATCGTCAACCCTGCCTTTAATTATAACCTTTTTGGTCACCTAAAAATGTCTTATTCAGGGTTCGGTTGTACTTAGCTCCACCCTCTCATGTCACTTCCGGTTGCAAATAACCAAGATGGCGATGGCCAAAAACCAAGATGGCAATGGCCAAAATGCCGAAGTAAAGGCTTCAAAACCGTAGTCCACAAACCAATGGGTGACGTCACGGTGACTACGTCCACTTTGGGATGCCATGATACCAGACAATTAGTAGTCGATACCAATACAAGTGAAATTCCACGATTCTCGATACCAATTCGATACCACGGTAAAAAACAAAAGTAAAACAATAAATTCCATGAACTTCAACATCCACTCCTTTATTATGGTTTACATACAGTTTTTTGTTAGGAAGTTAAACGGGTCATAATTCCCTCTCTATTATCTATTTTATATTGCTATGAAACATCTCTTTCAAACAACTGGATTTATTCAAGTTTCTGGTCCAAAAACTACATTTTACAAGATTACATTTGAACACATCATGATAACGTTTGAATTTACCTTCGCCCAATACTAAATTTTACTGAATATAGCCTGAACGCATTATAATGTAAATCAATGGCACCTTCGTTAACGTTAGCTGTTAGCTTCTTCACAGAGCTAACAGCTCAAATCAAAAGTTACTCCAGTGTCAAAAGTTAGTTTAGTGTGGTAGTTGGCAACTTTAATCACAGACAGTTCCATAACTGCTGAGCAAACCCCATCTGCCCAAAAAGGCTGCAATGGTTGAAAGCTCCAGAACAAGTGAGTAAGTGGACCTCGAGTTGAGGTTGTTTAACCAACTGCTGTTTCCAAGGTAACTCAAGTATTCAGTGGGTTATCCAATTATACACCTATATAAATACTACTCAAATACGGAAAGAAATATCTGCTGTTGTTCATTGTAATAAGTACAATAATTAAATGAACACAATGACTCTGGATATGACAGCATAAGTCATTTCAGCACAATAATAAAACAGTGATATGACTTCATTAACTAATGCTGCCTTGAAGGCTATTGTCACAGCCGCAGCGCACATTGAATCATTAAGCAAAGCTGCAGCCGTCATTAAGTTATGTTCAGCGCTCTCTTTGTCTGTCTCATGCTCTCACTGCAGTGCCAGTAGATGAAGGGCCAATCAGAAGAAACACTTCTGACGCTTCATCAGCACTGCTAGAGAGGACTGTCTGTCTTTCATGTATAGTACAAATGTATTCAGGGTCAGTGTTTTGAAACTGTTGTGAATATAAAAAAATACTGAAAAAATAGGAGAAGTAGTAATGGAAAGAGTACATTGTTTTCCTTACTTACATCTTTATTTACCTAAAGTACTGTTATGGATAGGCTAATTAACTGAATTTAAAGTGAGACTATGTAACCTTTGAGAGAAGAATTAACATATTCTTTCTTTTACAAAAGAAAAGTTAAATTCCTGAAACAATGAAACACACCTTTGCCAATTTCAGTACAGGCAAATTCACAAAGAATGGATTGCGGTCACTGATAGCACGATGAATTGCGCATCACTTGCAACTGCTACCTGCCCTGTCCGATTCACAAAATATATTGCGCAAATGATATTACAGCGCAAACACGCCCATAAAGTTTTGGAGCTGAGTTCAATTTACCCTATTTTTGCATATGATTGCAATTATCCATGTGGCAAAGTATTAGTGTTAATTTCGTTAAAGGTATAATATGTAACCGTTGTCGGTTGCTGTTTGTAAACACACAGCATTCAAAGTTGGCCACCTCTCCTGCTGACCCATTAAAAGCAGACAGACACACCCTGAGCAAGAGTCAGCTGTCCCACCGTCTCCTCTTTCTTTAAGTCAAAATATACCTATCAAACAATTTGATGTTGAGTTAACACACCAGTGTTGAAAACGTGAATATATGTGCAATAAAGGAAAGTTGAGATGTCATTCTCAGTCACCCGAAGGTATCGGCATCATTTAATGAACAAGGAGCATTGGGGCTCTGTTTCAGACTCCGAAGCGCCCCAAACAAACCTCACGCCACTTTTTAAATTGTCATAAACAATTAGTTTACGAAGGATTCTGCAGTGCTACTGTGTTGCTCTCCAAAGTTCAGAGTTTTCAAGATTTTCCAACACAGTGTCCAAAGACATGAACCTGCATTTGTTTTTACTAGCTAAGATGTAAGAGATAATCATTTGACACACAGAATATGAAGCATTGTAAGGGAGAGAAGGAGGACAGGCCAAAGTAAACACACAAAATTACTCTTTGTTAAAGGTAGGGTTGGTAAAAATCTACCGTGACATTTTTGTTACATTAGTTGAAATTCTCATGATATCCCGACAGCAATCAATACATCAAATGCTCTGACAGAAAAAAAGAAAAAAATCCAGTATCTATGGCTCTCGCAGGACTGTAATAGAGTGCTACAGGAATGAGTCCTAAAACCCAGAAATGAGTTAGCATTTTAGCACTTCCGTTTTTTTTTTCATCTGGAAGTCAATGGTTCCTTTGAATGGGTTTTTAGTTAGATGCCTGAAATAAGGTCTATGGTAAACACAAGCTTAAAGGGACTATATGTAACTTATTACGCGTATAAATCATACCGGGTCGGTGTCCCATGCGCGCTCGCGTGTGGGTACGCGAGCGCGCAGACTCCAACACAAACTACACGGAAGCACCAAAACTGCAAAGTTATATCTAGTGAAGCCCGTCTTGCAAAACAGTGTTGGCTCTTCCTGCTTCGCCCACCCCAGCCGCGGTCGGAGGACGAGGGGGAGACCGTAACTTTTGTCTCCAGGTCCGGAGTCTCTGCTCCTGCTGCCTGCTTCTGCCTGCTTGCACACCGCGCTCGTTCTCACCCGCTCGGCTCGCTCCAACTCCACGTGCACGCGCTCACACTACACACTGCAGAAGAGTTAGTTTAGCTCTGAGAATATCTAGTGAATGTGCAGTGGACGTTTGTGCATAAATAAATGCAGCCGCTCCTCCAGACCAACAGAGGCTTCCCGTGTCTTTTGAAGTGACAGGGCTCCGCAGCGAGTTACGTTATTGTGTCCGACCGGGTCGGCAGGCTGAAGCAGGAAAAGCCAACACTAGGATCAGCATTGATTCATGGAGAGACCCTCGTCTGGTCAGGTAACATTTCTGCCAAGCAGGTGAAATATAGAGTGATATTGTGTTTTAGCTGACGTGTGTCGCCCCACTGTTTAGACCGGTGCTCGTTCATGTCTATGTAGAGCGAGCGTGAGCAACAGGACGGTGACTTTCGTTGACATTGCGGCCACAGGTGTCGCTGTTAACAAGCAATTTCTGATTCTTACATATAGTCCCTTTAAGAGATTTTAACGTTTTGTTCTACGACATACAGTAAAATACATAAATAAATAACCCACTTGTGAATTTTGAAGCTTTTATGTGTCTTAAAAAAGGAGGCTGCTAGCAGGTGGCTAATGAGAGTACTAAACGTCATCATGCAAAACACTAGTCCGTTCAACAAGTTCAACTGCTGTAAAGTGCACTGCTTTAGTTAAATAAAAGGACTTTTACACAAATTAAAACTCTCTCCAAAAAGTAACAGCACACAAAAAACTACAGTTGCAGAAGTGAATGTAATTAGTTACTTCTGGTTGCTCAGCTTCCCCCTCTCCTTCTTGCCTTGTATGGAAAAAGAGAGGATGGATTGTGGTAGTAAACTTCCTCTGGAATTTGAAAAATCTCTCTCTCTCTCTATCTCTGTCTCTTCACAAAGTTTGGTAAAGTGGATAGAGGACGGCGTCCCAGAGGATCCCTTCCTGAACCCTGAGCTGATGAAGAACAACCCATGGGTGGAGAAAGGAAAGTGCATCCTTCTCTAGAAAAAACCAACCGCCCTGCCACGACCTTTCAACTTTAACCACGCTGGCCAACACACACCTACAGATGACCCCTGAACCTGACCCTCCTGTCCCGGCCTGTGACGGCCCTGACAGAACAGCGCCTCCTAACCTCTAGCCGTGAATGTACAACAGCTGATGTCCCCCAAGACAAACTCCAACAAGGGCACAGAAACACACACTGACAGAGACACACACTCACACACTCCAAACTTTGGGTTTCTCCCTGACCACCACACATTCACTTCAAGTTTATTCCTGCCACGGCAATGCATCATTACTACGATATATGACGACGATGATCAATAATATTACATGTCTCTGTATGATATATGATGACTTATTTATGCAGCTGCCAGTCACACGCTTTCTCTGCTCTTTTACAATCTCTTCTTCTGCTTTTTTTTTTTTTTCCCATTTCCATGTTGTAATAAACTGTAGTCACACTCTTACTGCCAGACTGACTGCAGATCTGCTGGGGGCATTTTGTTCCACGTTGAGATATAAACCACTTGCTCTTACAAAATGATGATAAAACCAGAACAAAGGTTTGGTACTTTATCAATTGAAAGTTAATAAATTGCGCAAGTCTGTGGTTGACAAAATAACTACATTAAAGCTGTTAACGCCTTGTTAAAACTAAACTATACCATAAGAACCTATAATGATTCATAATTAAATCAAGCTTATTTATAGTACAGTATATTTATACACATAGGATTTGCTAATGTTGGCTTACAGACAATGGTTTTAATGTTTTACAATTCCCCAAAGGTTAGGGTTAGAAATCCGACTAACCTAAAAGCCATTACACACCAGGGGTGTGACGAATGAGATGAGACATGAATATGAGTAATACTCGCCTGTGAATATTATATATGTAGGGCTTTTATTGTGAAAGGTAAGAACGGAAGGAGTGGATCTGGTCTGTGCTGCCTTTTTCATAGTTGAAAGGAGTAATAAAGTTTGCCGTCCTGGTTCGGACTACGAAGCCTCCGTGTTGTTGTTGCATAAATATAGGTGCAACTCAACCTGTTCCGCAGAACATAATTGGTTGATGCCTTTATTCGCAGTGCGAATACTCAAAAAAATCAACCTTGTCCTACTTAATATTCGTGTTCTGTGTGAAAGTATTCATGACAAAAACAGCAGTTCGAAAAAAATATGTTGATGTGCGAATTAATCACATAATCCTGGGCTGCATGTAAATCAGCATTGGCTTTACTCTAGACTAGAGGGTGGTGGTAATGAGGTGGTTCAATAACACCAAAAAATGCAGAAGAAAAATAGCTTGAGCAATGTATTAGTTTAGTTATGAGAATGACAGCTCAGCTAGCTAGCTAACAACTATCAATAGTAAGCTAACACAAACACATAGATAATTCATTTTTAGTGGTTTGTGCAATTGGATTTCAGTCCATCTTGAATGTTTCTTGGATGCAGGAGTGTAAAAGCCATTGTAACAATATGAATTTCATTATTACCAATTTTAAATCTCTATAGGTTCTTATGCTGCATTTACAAACTATAAACATGTTCTTTGTTAACCAATTACATAACTTTAATATGTTAACCACAAACTTAATTAACAAATTATGCCAGATCAGATTTTCTAAAGATAAAAAGATGAATTCCAAGGATTTGTTATGTGGAAACAAGCTTAGGAATTGTCTAAAGGTGTCAGTATGCTTCACACGAACTAGTTCATACGAAGTGTCATCTGACCATGTCGGGGGGACTGCCTATTGTTCCGAAGGCCCATTGCTCCGATGATAAACACTCTCTGTGCAACAAACAGAAGAACATAGCTAATTATTATGCAGAATGACATTATCGGACCTTCCCGTCTCATTTGCCATGAATGCTTTCATTGGTTGGGTTGGTTGGGTTTAGGCATGAGGAGTGAAATTAGGGTAGTGTCTAGAAGGGAGCCCGCAAACTGAGGAAACTCTCTCAAGATTTTTAAGGTTAGGCATTGATGTTGAATAGTTAAGGCATTGACCTGGAACGATTAAGGTTAGGCATTGACCTGAAATGGTTAAGGTTAGGGATTGACCTGGAATGGTTAAGATTATGCATTGACCTGGAATGGTTAAGGTTAGGCATTGACCTCAAATAGTGAAGGTTAGGCATTGACCTTGAATAGTTAAGGTTAGGATAGGTCTTCGGGCAGCGAGTCTCGCAAGAGTTTTTGGAAATATTTGCAAATCTCAGATCAGATTTCGCATTTTGCGGGCTCCCTCAAGAATATCAGGGTAAGCCAATCAGAGGCAGAGTAGGGCGGGTCATGCCTTCAAGCGGGAAGGTCAGATGAAGCCATTTTGCATAATAATTAGCCATATGCTTCTGTTCGGAATAACGGGCTGTCAGGACATTTTTTGGACTATTGGTGTTTTGGAATAATGGGCCATCGGAACAATGGCATGGCACCCATATCGGAAGACAAAAGTGTTTGTAGCACTTCCGATCTGCTAGGGTGAACAGCCTTCCGTCAAAGAGACAATGAAGAACAAACATGCATGAGTTAAGAAAGGTTCACCATGACGGCGAAACTGCGTTTTCAGTTTCACTTCTATCCTCCCAGTGTGACTCCTACAGTTTTCATATGTACGTTTCCACACAACATGCAACGCATGGTTATCGCATTTACATTCTGAAGACGAGATCTGCAACCAGTGTTGTTTTGCTTTACTGTCATTTGGTCAGAAAGTTTCATAGCAGCTCTGTTTGTGTTGTCGGAGCAGAATGAAGCTATGGTGTCTCTAGGGGGTTGGGGGGTTGAGTCTACTGCTCCTTCTCCTGACACACAACATCAAACGAACCATGCACGCACACCGTCTCTCTCCACACATGTACAGACAGACCCCTTTAACTTAACTTATTAACTTATTACTTGGTTTATTTATTTATTTATTGATGAGACCTTTCTCTCACCTTAGTTTTTGTGTCCTATGTCTGCACCCCCTCTTCCTCATACCCCAACTTGAAAGAAAAAACAGAAAGACCAAAAAAAAACAAGAAGAAAAAAGACTACACCTTGCCAGATCACCATCTACTACTGCCTTGTACACAGTTTCCTTAAATCGAGAATGTAAATATGTGGCATGATAACCACTGACCTCAGAACTGGCCTGTGTGTGCGTGCACATGACTGTAATTGTGTGTTTATATGTGCGTATTCCTTTTTTCTAAAAAGTGCATAAATTTGGACATTAGGCTGCCTTGTGGATTTTGAAACACACACACATACTCTACATGCACACACATGCAGCTGTGTCACACACACAGGCAGGCCTGAAGCCAAGCAGATCAACAAAACACACACACTTACTGTACATGCACACACTTGCAGCTGTGTCACACACACAGGCAGGCCTGAAGCCGAGCAGATCAACAAAACACACACACACACATACTGTACATGCACACACTTGCAGCTGTGTCACACACACAGGCAGGCCTGAAGCCGAGCAGATCAACAAAACACACACACACACACGCTGCTTATTGAGAATGTGTATGAGGGGAGGAGTGGCAAGGATGTAGGATTCTCTAAATGACTTGGGACAGGGGAGCCTCACATCATCTCAGTACTGTAATGAGTCTCATTATATAAAATTTTCTTCAAGAAGACCTGATTCCCCAAAGGCTACTCAGTGCTTGGATGACTTTGGTCCTATAACGTGTAACAGCAAATGTTTAATTTTCCCTTTTCTTAAATTCATTTCAACAATTATATGGTCCATGACGTGTTGTTGAATGAAGTTGTTTTTTTTAAACATGCTTGCATTTATCTTAGACCTGCACTTCTTACTTTCTGTAAAGCATATACGACAAGCAAGATTCCATCCAATCATACTGTAACCCTGTGTCCTACAAAACTATGTTCCCATACAACTAAAATGCATTCTCAATTATGTTACGAGGGACACGTATTTTCACCCGGATTACGGTTGCAGTTTTAAACAGCTTTGAACATGTGGTTAACGCTGTAAATTGAACCAAAACAAAACAAATAACTCAACAAA
This sequence comes from Sebastolobus alascanus, assembly GCA_916701645.2. NCBI lineage: Eukaryota > Metazoa > Chordata > Actinopteri > Perciformes > Sebastidae > Sebastolobus > Sebastolobus alascanus. Next base: position 1,529,148 of record CAKAOJ020000103.1, on the reverse strand, counting down.
ACTACTTGGTTAGGTTTTGGTAACAAAACTACTTAGTTAGGTTCAAGTCACAAAACTACTTGGTTAGGTTTAGGAAACAAAACTACTTGGTTAGGTTTAGTAAAAAAAAAAAAAAAATCATGGTTTGGCTTAAGATGACTACCAAATTAAAACAAAACAAAAACGCTACAAAACTACTTGGTTAATGACTAATGAAATAAATGAATGTGTTTTTTATGTTATTAAGCTATGGACGTAAATTAAAATAAGTGAATGTTGACTCTTAGTTTCACACGGGACACAAACAGCAGTCTCCTTGGTGAAAGTCCTGTGATTGTTTGACCCACCCACCACCCTGACCTCCTCCCTAGGCGGACTTCCACAGACTATCACGACAAACGTATCTGTGGTCCATCAAAAACAAAGGTAATCCGCAACAAAATAGGTTTCCCTCAAAACATAATTCACAATGCAGTTTATTTGTATGAGAACGTAATTTTTAGGAGACAGGGCTGCCTATTGACATGTTTTAGATTTATTAAAATACTTTTTGGAAACAAAATAAAAATTGTAAATGTAAAATTGTGTCACTGTAGCCTACAACAAGAAGCATATATGCAACATGACAATTCCAAATGGAGCCATTTTAGACGCTCTATGGTTCACTGGCATGTACAGTATGCACCTCCATTGTTTTGGACATTATGTATTATTAATCTTATTTAATTTAATTTTAATAATTTAGGTGTTGGAAAGTACAATGTGTGTTAACTAGTTGACAGAATGATACTAAAGCTTTGCGTTAAAATGTAGCCTTGTAATTTCATGATAAATGCATGTAGGGGGACTTTTAAAACGGCTTCCACGGTACAAAGAACTGAAGTTCTGAGCTTCAGGTTTGCAGCTTTTCCAGTGTTAGGCTTAAGTTTATTCCCTCTTCCAACATGATTTTACGACTCAAAGGTTTAAACTTTTTTTGCTCTTACACAAATTAACACCACTGGAAAAGCAACAAATGCTGTCCGCTGCAGTCTCACAGCAGCTCCAAAAGTACGTGAGAGGATTCCTGAGTCTGCCTGTCCCTTCTCTGTTTTCTGTTCAGCAACTGTAACTTTATTTGTTTGGTTTGTTTTTATATAATCTGAACGTGCGTACATATATAAGTTATTACTATTATAATGACAGCATAAAATCTTGTCTAAATATCTAGCAGCATATTCCTTGTGAGAGTGCTTTGGAAAAAATATTATGCATCAGATCAAGTCCTAGTGTAAAGATGACAATGAGCAATAAATTAAAGATCATTTTTTATTGAATGTTTTGCAAAAACATTTATCTTATTGAATAAAGTAGAAGATTTTTAGACAACTCGATTGTCTTTGTCTTTTGTGTGTACCTTTGTAAGTGCAACATCAACTGCAAATCTACAATAAGAGTGGCCTGGTTCCAGACATTTGTATCACTGCCTACATCTTCGATTTTGATGGCAATTTAAATTTCTTTCATTGTGAAAACCTACTAATGCAGTTACCGTGTTGACTGATAATGGCATCAGCAGGAGAGATACAGTATGCCACGTACCAAACCAGCTACTACAAAATTGTTTATTAGCATGTGCTAGTCTTCAAATTTTTAGCATCTTGCTCCGCTACTCTCCTTTTTGCTGGACTTCAGTCTGATGTTCCTTAGCCCAAGAAACTACAGTTAAGTTTGTCAAGTTTGTTAAGATGTCACGAGAACTGATACTTCGGTACCAAGTCCGTGCCAAAATTCCCAAAACGTGACGGTACTCTTTTTCTACAGTACCGAAGGTACCGTACGATGCCTGTAATGGTCATTGGTACTGGAGGTACTGGAGATGTGATCCTTCCGGCTCTGATGGGGGCAACATATACGCTTTCAAGTGTTTTCATCTGCCGTTAAATGAAGGAAGAAGAACGCCTAACAGCACGGAAAAAACAACTACACATAAAAGATGGCAATAAGTGCATGCTGCAGCGCCAGCTCCGCTTCGACTCGTTGAAAAGAGAAATAGCAAGAATCGGGTATGAAAGTACTTTGCGTTCGAGGCGGATCATCAAGGAGTAATAATAGATTCGCAAAAGCCAATATGCAAACGGTGCCGTAGTAGTTTTCAAATCAAAGGAGGAAATACTTCCAATTAAGCAAAGCACTTCAAAGACAGACATCCAGATCTGTTCAAAGAATTCAAGGTGAGTGAGTTTCAATTCATGTTAACCTTAAATTAACAACTACTTGTTACACTTGTTATCTTTATCCTGATATAGCCTACTCGTTACCATTATTTTTGTTTGAGACGGCTGGCATGTTTTGTAGCAACGTATATTCCACACAACGCTTGCAATGGCAAAACGCTAAAGGCTACCGTGTTTTGGCTAACGTAATGTAACCATAGCTGGTAGTAGTAGGCTATCGTCCTAACCAGTCTGTGTCATCTATCATCAAAATATAACTTTAGCATTTTAAATAAATATTGAATGGTCTAATGGTGTGTCACCATGTCAGTGAATTTAAACTACTGCCTGCAATCTGAGGATATATAGAGAGAGTGCATGTACAGCCTCTGCTGTTTTCTTACAGTCATTGAGCTATACCTGAGGAATAAAGTCTCATAATTTTCTTCTTTTTTTTTTTTACCGTTGTATCGAATTGGGTATTGAGAATCGTGGAAATTCAATGGTATTGGTATCGACTACTAGATTTCTGGTATCGTGACATCCCTACCTACTAAACAACTTTTTTGTTAATGTTGGGCCAGATCCTGGAGTAGACCAATGCAATACATATGTGATAAAACAGCTTAAACATCTATTTTGATTTCATGGGAACTTTAAAGTTGGTAATTTTCTCTTTCATAGCTCCCTCCTACATCTAACCTCAGAAATCCTCAAACAAATGGCAAAGACAAAAGCTTTTGATAAAATATCAATGTTAGTGTTATTCATGACTATTCATCAACTATCATCACACATTTTTTTGTTTTTCAGTAAGTAAAATGCTAGCCTTCAAATTCTTAGCATGTTTTCCTGCCACTTGCCTTTTTGCTGTGCTTCAGTATGATGTTAGCCAGAGAAACTACAGTTGTTTGGCTCTGACCATAGGTTTTTATTACTAAATTTTTCAGCCTCCTATAGCAGGCCTAGCTCTGGGATATGCAAAACTCTTAAGTTCAAATCTGCAAGAAAAGACAAAGAGAGAGAGAAATGAGTGATAGATCAAGAGACCTGGAGGGAAAATAAAAGAGACTGAAAGATTGGAGTTCGAGACAGGAGGAGGCAGATGGTCCTAGAAGACACTCAAGGGAAAGATGGAAAGCTACAATCTCTTCTCCTCCTTCCCCTCCAGTGCTTCTTGTAACTCATGAATAATAGAAAATAGGAGGTATAGGAGGTGCTCTCACTTTCTTCAACTGTCAGTGTCTCTTGGTCTCTCACTTTCTCTTTTCCCTCTCCAGCCCTGGTTACCTTTTTCTCCATCTCATCCCTCTCACTTCTCTCCCAATATTAATAAACAGTGTGCTGTGAGGAAAATGTATGTAGCAACATAAACTAGTGTGTACAACCAAAAATATATCGCTTGAACTGCTGGGGATTACAGTATATAACCTAACACTTGGGCCTATGTATCTTTTGAAAGAAGAAATAACACATCCTTCCTCTGGCAAATAAAAAGTTGAATTCATAAGCAATAAAACACACCTTTGCTCAATTCAATACACTCAGGGGTTTTGCTGCTACAGCCTTACCTGGTCTGGTATGACCAATAGCTCTGTGTGGCTAATCTTACCTAATGCTAGCTAACTTTAGATAGATTTTGTTGTATAACTCTACCATCAGCCAGTCAGTTTGCTGACTATGACTCTTCTCTACTTATGCTTTTCATATGCTACTTTCTTATAGGGAATGAGAATTGCGGAGCATTCTGGGTTGCGCCGCCATTTTTGGAGGGTAGCGTATGGAGCTACGGTAGACTGTCATTATATATCACCGGTCTATTCATCTGTCATCTGTCAATCGTTCATCATCAGAAATGTATAAAGTATGTGCGAAAGACAATAAATAAAGACAAGCTGACGGAGGTAAAGGGGCGATATATTAAAAAATTGAAGTTAGTTTATGATATCGATCCTTACAAACTAGGAGAACCTAGCCACCCATTACGGTCACTGATGTGTTGTGGTGTTGGTGAACACCTTTCAGCAGTTCGAAATGTGTTAATCTTTGGAAGCCGATTTCCAATTTACAAACAGGCAGGTATATGACTTTAAGGTACAAGCCAAATGCCAACTACACAATCATCTGGACAAAGATAAGCTAGCTAACGTTATGCTAACGGAATACTAACAAAATGTCGGCTAATACTGCATATTTAATCTACCGGTATGTTGCAAAATGAAACCCATAATGTTAGCCTACCTATGTGTCTGACTGTATGCTATATACTGTATACTACAATTCAGCTTTTGAATCTTATTCACTGCGCAGTGTTTTGTGTTACCTTTGGACACTTGCAGTAAACACCCAGCGGATGGCACTCTTACCCTTTATTCTGCAAAAATGTCCGACTTGCTGTCGGTGACGTCACATACCCATTTCCTATACTGTCATTGTGACTTGTGGCCACAGTGGCTGGTGTTAGCACAAGTAACATAGCCTCACTTTAAAACACCACCACTGCAACACTAAGTTGACCAGTGTTATGTGAACATATTGAAAAACGTGGTTATTACTTTTCCAAAGTTTTACTTCCCTGCACATATACATGCATATTTTAATGACTTAAAACTCAAACCCATTAGCAGGAGAAGAATCTAGTAGCTTGCAAATTTCATCATATGAAGAAAAAAAAAAAAATATGAACAAACAAATCAGTTCATATCTCCCAAGAACAGGAGCACAAAAGCCAACTTTATAATAAAAGCCCCCATATAGTGAGTGTTTTGTCATTGTAATCCGATGTTGGCGAAAATATTTCACAAAAACAAATTAAAAAACATTGACTTAAGGGCTACTTACTAGCTATTTCCCGAATTTTTAACTATATCTCACACGACAAACTTTGCAAACTGCACTTTCCACAGTCAAAAATAAACTTTCACGCACAACTGTACAACTTACACTATATTTAAAGCTAGGGTTTGTAATCTTCTAAAAATACGTGTTTTGTTATATTTGTCGAAATTCTCGCTACATCCTGACAGCAATCAATACATATCTACAAAAAATGGGTGGTTCTCGCAGGTCTATAATAAACCTGTCCAAAATGCCCGTGCACTCAGTGTGCGTCAACGGAGTCTTCTACAAGCTGCTAGCTTGACAGCTGTGATAGAGTGCTACAGGAATGAGTCCTAAAACCCGGAAATGAGTTAGCATTTTAGCACTTCCGGTTCCCTCATCTGGAAGTCAATGGGTCCTTCTAATGGGTTTTTAGTTAGATGCCTGAAGTAAGGTCTGTGGTTAATACAAGTTGAAGAGATTTTAACGTTTTGTTCTACGTCATAAAATACGTCAGTAAATACCCCACTCGTGAATTCAATTCGTGAAAAAGACTGAATTCATGCTTTGTCAAGTCTGTCCGCAACACAACAAGCAAAGAACTTTTAAAATGCTGGTTTTCTGGACGGAGTTCGGATCGATCAACGCAGGGCTATGCTAACATTGTAGCTACTCCATCCACACTCAACATAACGTCATCTAGGCATAAATACAGCAGCGACATTATTGTAAACGTATCAAAAGTGTGCCGAAATAACTACATAATGATGCTGATTAGTAAAAAGTCTGAATTCATGCTTTGTTAGGTCTGTCCCCAAGACCACAAGCAAACAACTTTTCAAATGCTTGTTTTCTGAATGGAGTTCGGATCGATCAGTGCCAGGCTATGCTAACATTGTAGCTACTCCATTAACAATCCATCTACGAATAAATACGGCAGCAACAACGTCAGTGATGACAGCGGGAATATCTCAACGCTGATAAACTTTCCTAAAGTATGTATATATTGTTACACACCACTTATATGATGAATGCTTTTGATATACATGCTTTAATAAAAAACTGAAATACTTTTAACCTTGCATACTGTAGCCTATGTCATGCTAATACCTTTTCACCTTGTATAAAATGTATAATATACTGACTAGTAAATGTTACCTAATTACTATTACTTAATGTCATTTGTTTCATTATAAGTTGTCTTTCAATCAAACATTAAGATATAAGTGGAAAAAACTGTTCACAAAACATTATAGACATGACCACTGACTATTTGTGTAACAATTTAGCCACAAATTCACATACTGACCATATACGGTCCAGCCATATACTCAGTTTTGACCGAGTCTTGTTTTAAATGATCCAACCGAAAAACCCAGCCCAGCGTTGCCAACTCTTTTCCAATGAAAGTTGCTAGCAGCACTAGCTCCAAAAGTCCCTAAATCTAGAGAGAAAATTGCCAAGTTGGCAACACTGACATTCGGGCCGAATGAAATTATTGGATGGGTTTATAGAGTGCTCCAGGGATGCCTATTTTTGTGGGCCAACCTGGAAGTTAGCATCGCCCTGGGTTCCCTTGACAAAAAGCCAATGGGATTTTTCCATTGGGTTTTGGATTATTGCAGAAAATAAGCTCTGTGGCAAACATACGTTTATGATACTTACACATTTTGATTAGCAAGATAATCTTCACAAATGAACACCACCTTTATGATTTTTGAAGCGTGAATACAATAACCAGAAATAAAAACCTAACGTTAGGCTATAAATAAACTACACCACGGTCACATGAGCGTGAGTATCCAAAACGAGAGTGTAAAGGTGGACGAGTCGGCGTGATGACGTTTATTAGTCTCATTTAGCCACTTGTTAGCAACCGCCTTTTTAAGACACATAAAGGCTTCAAAATTCACATGTGGGGTATTTACTGACGTATTTTATGTCGTAGAACAAAACGTTAAAATCTCTTCAACTTGTGTTAACCACAGACCTTATTTCAGGCATCTAACTAAAAACCCATTCAAAGGAACCATTGACTTCCAGATGAGGGAACCGGAAGTGCTAAAATGCTAACTCATTTCCGGGTTTTAGGACTCATTCCTGTAGCACTCTATTACAATCCTGCGAGAGCCATAGATACTGGATTTTTTTCTTTTTTTCTGTCAGAGCATTTGATTTATTGATTGCTGTCGGGATATCATGAGAATTTCAACAAATGTAACAATAATGTCACAGTAGATTTTTACCAACTCTACATTTAACAAAGAGTAATTTTGCATGTGTTTACTTTGGCCTGTCCTCCTTCTCTCCCTTACAATGCTTCATATTCTGTGTGTCAAATGATTATCTCTTACATCTTAGCTAGTAAAAACAAATGCAGGTTCATGTCTTTGGACACTGTGTTGGAAAATCTTGAAAACTCTGAACTTTGGAGAGCAACACAGTAGCACTGCAGAATCCTTCGTAAACTAATTGTTTATGACAGTTTAAATGGTGGCATGTGGTTTGTTTGGGGCGCTTCGGAGCCTGAAACAGAGCCCCAATGCTCCTTGTTCATTAAATGATGCAGATACCTTCGGGTGACTGAGAATGACATCTCTACTTTCATTTATTGCACACATATTCACGTTTTCAACACTGGTGTGTTAATTCAACATCAAATTGTTTGATAGGTATATTTTGAATTAAAGGAAGAGGAGACGGTGGGACAGCTGACTCTTGCTCAGGGTGTGTCTGTCTGCTTTTTATGGGTCAGCTCCCCTCAATCCCTTTGACACACAGTGACACACACATGCACTCAGTAATGCACTCAATCCCCCTCACCCTCGCTGCTAAATCCTCACCCCCATTGTCCCTTCCCCCTGAAATCCTCAAACCATCAGCTCTTCTCCAAGCTCACACACACACACACACACACACACCACTCGTCTCCTCACTCTTCCCCAGTCTGTCTGCAGTCAGGGCTAATGCACTGGTTAATGGCCCTCTAACCCCCTATTCAATCTCAGATTACACTCTCGTGCACACTGGAATACACATACTGCATACCAGAACATCTCCGCGTGTGTGTGTGCACATTCACGCATAGACTTAAACACACACACATGGACGTGTTCATATACTTACACACAGATGCACATACACAAACACCAAACAGGAATTAATGGCCTGTTGCTCCTCAGCATGTACATTCACGAGTGGATTTGGATTAACAATCTACCCGCAACACCACTACACGCACGTGCACACGCACGCACCACGCACGCACGCACGCACGCACGCACGCACGCACGCACACACACACACACACACACATGTATACAAAGGGAAACAGGACCAATCTCTAATGCACATTCTGCTGGTGGTGATAATCTCTCTCTCACACCCACCACATACACCAGGCCGACTGCTCTCTGTGCAGCTGAGGTCACCAGATGCCATCTAATCTAAGAGCTTTAATCCACTCTTTCGGGGACCTTCTCTCTCTCCCCCACTCTCTCATGAATGTACTGTTCTGTGTTTAAACGGGTGATGTGGGCAGAAGCTGCATGTTTGTTTTACCAGCTGGTGTCAGACATATAAAACCACCCTTAAACCTATTCAGATAGTATACAAACAAAAAGATGAATTGTCAACATTAAGGCCTCAGTATGTTTCAAAAGAACTACAGTAGTTTGTACTAGGTGTCGTCTGAACATGTTATTTAATACTCTTATCAACATGGGGGTGGGCAAATATGCTTGCTTTATGCAAATGTATACAGTATATATCTTTATTAATGGAAATCAATTAACAACACAAAACGATGACAAATATTGTCCAGAAACCATCACAGGTACTGCATTTAGCATAATAAATATGCTCAAATCATAACATGACAAACTCAAGTCCAACAGGCAACAAAAGCTGTCAGTGTGTCAGTGTGTTGACTTGTCTATGACTTACCCCAAAATGCAGGTGATTATTATTATCATTATATTCACATATCTTGAGGTCAGAGGTCAAGGGACCCCTTTAAAAATGGCCATGCCAGTTTGGAGAGTTATTTATTTATTATATCAGTATCTTCACTCTAGTTTTAAAAATGAGCCCACAACAACCTAAAAATTGCAAGTTGCGTTAATGTGTTAACAAACGTTAACGTTAACGAATTTGCATTTACTCGTTATTATCACGTTAACTTTGACAGCCCTAATGAATATACTACCTATTTTGGCCGTCGAACGATGTATTATGACCATAGAAAGGAGTAGAAGGGTCATTGAACTGTTTGCTGTGATAATTTGACTACTACAGTAGAAACTGGTGATAGTTGTTAGTTGTTATGGTGTGAACAGAACCAACGTCAGTGAGGCCGTAATGTGTGTGGTCGCAGCTCGCCGGGAAGAGAATGGACGCAGCTCCCGGAGAAAGTTGGCTGGCTAGTTAGCGAGGTAGCTTGTCCCTTTCTGAAGCGGCAGAGGGACCGTTTAGACCTGGCACTGCCACTGGCCACTAGCCCGCTGTTCGGCTCATTTTCTGTAATCAGTGCAGCACTAACGGATGGCGAACCAGCCCAAGAGCTAACCCGCCAGCTGTCCGCTAGCTAGCTAATTCCACCATGCTTTAATGCCACACTGGTTACAGAAGCGAGCCTAATAAAGTTGCCACTCATCTGGTGTGACAAAAGTGTGTGGGTGAAGCATTTAGTTGTTCAATTTGACTCATTTACTCTGGCTCTCTGTGCTTCGTAACCTTACTATTCCACTGCTTAGTCGTTACTGCAAAACCTCACCTCAGTGTGTCCCCGACTTGCCGCAAGTCAGTTTAGTTCATACGGAAGTCAACCTGCTACAACGGTCGCTATGGCAACAGTATACATAAAAATGGCCGCCGTTCTGACCATCCTGCTACGTTGATTTGAATGGGAGTGAATGTCCGTTCTACTCCTATTCTAATTCTATGATTGGGACATTTAAATACAATACAATTACAAGACAATTTTTACATTTATTAAAGGTGCTAAATGCGAGATTGGGAGCATTTCTATAACCACCGTATGAGAGCAGTGCAGAGCAGCGGCTGTGAGCTAGCCAGTGGGGCACTCTCACATGCACAAACATGCACTAAAAGCACATGCTGCCAGCCGGCTATGTAAACAAATCATGGACAAGCTTGGATTACAACTCACACAAAGAAGAGCGACTTCATTCTCTGCTGAGGTAGACATTACTCCACTATATCTTTACATAGCAAATAGTTGTTTGCTGCTATATTAATGCTCTGGATATCATATAGGGTGTGCGAGGAGCTCCGAACACCGAAATGATTGGGGAGTTCAAGGGCGCCGGTAACACAGAGGTAAGCCAAACATCATTCATTTGCACATACCAAAGATACAAAGCTGGTTGACAATTGTTTAAGTTTCCCTTTAAGAACAAGTTAAAATGCTAACAATATCATTTAAAGTTTTGTTCTGTTAATTTGCCTGCACAAATAATTAATTTTAAGTGTGTTGTCCCTGATAAATAAATAAAGTAACACACACACTACAGCACTTACACAGGCATATTCCCACATACTGTACATTAGCACATACATGCATAAGTGTCTTTGTGAATGGTTCTCTCTCTCACTCTTATACTTCTTATTCCTTTCAGATTTTACAATACTTACAGAGATACAAAATAAAGACACCAAACTACAGATCTCATTAAGTGTTAATAAATTGCATGGTTGTGTTGTTATTTAAAAAAACAAAAATGTAAAAAGAAGCAAAAAACGCTTAATCGACCTTGAAGTCATTTCACATTTTCAGTCTGAACACCTCCATGTTCAGACCGGTCGCGCAAAATGCCGTATGGATGACAAGGTAATTGGCGTGTCATGTGTACGCCATGTAGTCTGTATTGACTGCAATGCAAACTCATCCGCATAAATATGCTACACTCAGAGCTAGTGACGTAGAATAAAAAGTGAGAGAGAGTGCTTAATCGCGGGTGGAAGGGGAGGTGGATGGGTCCAACAAACACAGAATTTATAACCAAGAGACCGCTGTTCCAGCCCAGTCAGCACAGCAGTTGATGAAATAGACACGAAATTGAATGTATTGATTCGTGTACATAGGCACGAAATCAAATTTTTTTGTGATGGTCAGTACGAAATCAATTTGTATGTAATTCACGTAATTGTGAACCGGGAAGTATAGCGGCGAACGCCACATGGGGATGAGATCAGGGTGGATGGGTGGGTCAAAAAACAGGACTTTCGCCCAGGAGGCCGGTGCTCGTGTCCCGTGTGAAACCACAAGTTGAAGATGATTTATTGGCCAGAGTTATTTTAACCAAAACCGCAACCTTTTCCTAAAGCTAACTAAGTAGTTTTTGACACGTAACTTCCATACTTAAGTTACAGCACTTCCGGTTTTATTTTAACCCAAACTGTGATCTTTTCATAAACTAAGTAGTTTTTTTTTGAAAATACTGGAGCTGAAATTGACACGTGTGTCATGTTTTGCTGGCTATTCGTAGGAAGACTCACAAAAAGTATGTTGTTGAAAGTTGTGCTGAGCGTCACGAAAACAAAGAGAAATTCGTGTCTATGTACACAAATTAAATAGATTAAATTTCATGACTATTTCACAATCTGCCTTGAGGCTGTGTCGGCTGTTTATGTCCCAAAGTGTTGTTGAGTTATTTTGAAGTTTCTTTAGTGTTTGTGACGTGTTTTCCGTACTTATGTTAACGTTGTTTACTTTTACTTAGTTTACGTAATTAGTTTGAGCCCAACCATGATGTTTTTCCTAAACCTAACTAAGTGGTTTTGTTCCCTAAACCGTAATGCAGCCGTTACCGTAGTTTTGTTGGCTAAACTTAACCATGATCGTTTCACTGTAATGACGTGGCGTTAAATGACGTTTGAAACAGCGAAAAGGCGTTCCACAACGTTGAGCCCGTGGCATATAAATGACACACGAAAAGCCTAAAGGCCTTTGTACTCCAAGTACGTATTTTTCATCCAAAATTGATGGACGTTTAAAAATAAATATGACCTGATGTTATGTCAATCAAGTTAACACACCGACTCCAAAACTTTCATCCGTCATTAAAGTTTGCAGAACAGGTTTGATTTTCTGCGTTTCTTTTTTACATTTTTAACATCCGTCCAAAAGCGGGTTGTTTGACCACTCAGAGCTACCGTATGTATAAAGGTCATCATCCAAAATGGCATGATAAACAATCGTCTCCCAGCACAAAGCACTTTACAATAAAGAAATAAAAGAAAACAGAGAAACAGGATTTAAAGATAGATTGTGGCTGGTGATTACAGAACAGCTTGGAATCGGGGATGATCACACAACAAAGGATGTATGAAAGATTAGACAGAAGTGATTGTGCTCTAAGCAGCTAAACGATAGCTTCTTGCTAATGTCATTAATTCATTAGCCCCATCTGGGACTAGCGGTATCCATTGCACCCACATAATTTCTTCAGTTTTGTCTTGTAATGCACATTTCCGCAAAAAATAGAATACTAAAACGCATCGGACTGAGTGTGCAAGGTTTCTGTACGTAACGTTTTTTTATCGGATGGCGGATTAAATAAACGCATACGAAAAATACGGACTTGGTGTGCAAAGAACTTTTAAATGTACTTGGTAAATGGACTTGCATTTATATAGCGCTTTTCTAGTCTTCTGACCACTCAAAGCGCTTTACACTACATGTCAGCATTCACCCATTCACACACACATTCATACACTGATGGCAGAGGCTGCTAAGGTGCCAACTTTGCCCATCAGGATGTAATCTAAATACTCATTCACACACCGATGGCTATGCCTTCGGGAGCAATTTGGGGTTAAGTGTCTTGCTCAAGGACACATCGACATGTGACCCGGAGCAGCCGGGGATCGAACCACCGACCTTCCGATTGGTGGACAACCTGCTATACCCTCTGAGCCACAGCCGCCCCATTTGTTATGATAAGTACGTTATCATAACAAATGTGCTTTTTATACATCTCATGAGATTGGGTTGCCATGTTAGTTTGCTAGAAGCTAGGGAGGATGTAATGGGGTATCATGCCAGACAGAGTGATGGCAACAGCAGTTATGCTCGTAAAATTATCCACTAAATTATCTTTTTTTCTCACTTTAATTTGATGCTTTCATATCACACACAGACAGCTTTGAAGGCAACCTTGTGTGTCAGTGCTTCACAGAAATAGTGAGAGATAGATAGAGATCTGTTTGTTTTCTCTCTTACATGTAGGCTATTTTTGTAAGTCTGTCTCTCCTTCGCTCTCTTAACTAATATCTTTACTGTCTCTTTCTGCCTTAGGTTTCTCAAAAGATATGACCCAAGAGTGCCTCATGCTGTCTCCCTGCCTGGTCCTGCAGATTACTGAGCTGATCGGAGCCGTGGATTCCCTCGTCTTCAGGCTCCCATCGACACTCATTATCGCAGCAAGGGTTAATCCACCAGAGCTGCAGCTCAGACACTCACATAACACTCCGTTATATCCAGATGGAGCTGTCAAGAAACTCAAATGTTTTCACAAGTCCGTGCCAGCTCTGGGCAGCTTTTAGTGGCACACGCTGCATGCAGCAGTGAGTTACTGATACGCATTTGCTCAGCCTCTGAGAAGTATTTGACTTTTGCCCTCCTTTCAGCTGTCATAAAGTGAAAAAATGTTGGTATACAAAAGATGATTTTGATGTTGAAAGGAAAAATAGCAGATCTAAAGTAGAAAACATGCAGTTTGCATGAGTTCTACAGAGCTACAATAGATGAGCCGCTTGGTGTTAGTAGTTTAGCATTAAAGGTGATTTAAAGGTGCAGTGTGTAGGATCTGGCGACATCTAGCGGTGAGGTTGCAGATTACAACCAAATTAAACTTCTCCCGTGTGCCAAGCGTGTAGGAGACGGGTGGCCGACGCGAAAACACGAATGGCCCTCTCTAGAGCCAGTGTTTGGTTTGTCCATTCTGGGCTACTGTAGAAACATGGCGGTCGGAGGAGGACCCACTCCGTACGTATTTAAACGTATATAAAGTATTCTAAGGCAGTGGTTCCCAACCTGGGGTCCGGGCCCCCCTTAGGGGAGTGCCGTAGATCACAGGGGGTGCGCCAGGATGTGTCTGCTCTGAGGTTGTCAAAATTAGATTTGCTCATGTATGACTAAAATCTTAATAACACACTAACTGGATAATTTATACAAAAGTCTGTAAATAAAACTATTTAAAAAAAGATTTTTTTTTCTAGTATAAAAATCGAATGAAATATTCTGCTTCAATACATATTTGTTGGCGTTTAGCCTTTCAAAAACAACATTTCCACTGCAGTCAAAAATCTATTTGCTCTCCCGCTTGACGTACACAAAGGGAGGCCTGCACCTGTATTAACGGGACGGTCTAGCAGCAAACAACACCATAATTAAATTTATTTAACCACAATAACAAAAACTATAAAACTATTTCGACTCTAACATTATTATAGTAAATTAATTAAATTGTTATAAAAAAAAAAATATTATGTATCTGTATTCACTTGGCAAATCCATCATGACGTCATCACAATATTTATTTTGACGAAACTGATGAGTTATATTCATTAAAGAAAGTTGATCTAATAAAAAAGACATTTAATACACTGAATCACTTTTTTCAAATTGAGGATTTTGTTGGAGAATCAGCTTTTGATACAAGTAGGGGGGCTTCAAGGAAAATTGGTTTGGGAACCACACTACGATTCTTATTTTCAGGTGATTATACACAAAAGAAAACATACTTATCAATATTATATTCCATTTCTGCCAATAGATCCCCTTAAATGTTACACAATGTTCTTTTAATTGATATTTCTTTACAATGTATCAAATGACAATGTGACAATGTGAAAGAGGTCTTTTGTCATGATGAACATACATTGCAGATACAAAAGTAAATAAAAACCTGAAAAATACAGTCATTTGATATAAATATAAACCAAAGATGAACTGGTGGATGCAGAGCTGTTTATTTCCTACTTGAAAATCATGAGCGAAAAATATCAGGCTGTTCAGATAATCACAGCTTAAAGACCCTGAAAATCCAACAGCCTCTTAGAAAGATGTATAGCTCCATATGTAGATACTATCTAGCCAAATTAAATATCGTCATACTGCAAGCTGCATCAACACCACACACCCATTAACCCAGCAGTAATCCAAGCTCAGCGCTGCAAGATTAATAATAACCCAGCAAACAACTCGCTTGCTCAATTCACATAACCAAACCAGATCAAATATGAGGTCAGGTTATAGGGGGGAGGAGCAGCACAATATGCTTTGGGCGTTTGCTGCATTATTGAAGCTCACAGTCCAAGTATCAAAAGTAAAATTAGTAGTTTTGCGGATAAATGGCCCCTGTGTATGTCATTATATGTCATTATAATGAATTGTTAAAGTGGCAGTAGGCAGTATATTTTTTGGCATCATTGGGCAAAAATTCCATAATAATCTTTCAGCATATTGTAATTCAAGTGTTCTGAGAGATAACTAGACTTCTGCACCTCATCATGGCTCTGTTTTCAGGCTTTAGAAAATCTAGCCAGTGACGGCAGACTTTGACCACAGGTCATTTCAGAGAGAGAGAGCGTTCCCATTGGCTGTGCTCCGGTCATGTGAGCGGAACTTGGCGTTCCTTTACCAGATTTTACAAACTTTCTCATTTTACAGCTAAACCGTACACTACAAGATGATTCTGAAAACATTTGAGGTGAGAAATAGGCATTACAGTAACAGAATATTGATTCATATTTGATCAGCGCAGCCTAGTTTGACCGTTTGGTTGGAGTTCGCGAGTGATTGACAGCCGGCTCTCATAGTCGGCAGCTGGACAGCGGACCTCAGATCAGCTCTGACTGGTTGTTTTCCTCCAGTAAGTGAAATCTTTCAGATGCCGTTAGGAACACCGGAGGACACAGTAGGACACAGAGGAACATGATTTTCTTCAGGTTACCTGTTTCATGTACTACTGTCACGATATAGCGACCGTTTTATAGAAATAACTTTTTTTATCATATTTGCTCTAATCTCGCCTACTTCAGCTTGAATACTTTATCATTAAAGGGGAACTACGCCCATTTAAAAAATTCAGAAATGTTATTCCTGTGATCTAAGACAGTCCAAAAAAAATTAATAAACATGAACAACTCTCCCAAATCCCAAAACTAGTGGGCTAGTACTCAAATTTGTGATGTCATAGGGTATAAAGTGTGGAACTGCTCCACAGACAATGAATTGGGAGAGATGTTCTAGATGACACTGCACTGAGAGCACCCAGGGGAATGTTCTGAGTATATGGGGACATTAAGTCATATAAATCAGCAGCACAAACACACACACACACACAAGTATATATGAGAGAAAGAGAGAGAGCGTGTACTGCAGTCAGATTTATATGATTGAAGCCAGCAATTTTCAGCTGAAACATGCAGTTAGCTCGTAGGTTAATAGCAAACATTCCAGTCGTTAACATTAGCTTGCAAGTAACCCTGTTTGGGACCGTGGTTAGCTAGCTATAGCATATAGCATACTCACTGGGGATTTCGAGAGATGTAGCAATTTCTGTCTGCTTTTTTTCCTTCTCCATCTATCGTGGTACAAATGGGAGGACACGTCAAAGAGAAACTCTTCAAGACCTCCTCAACTCCACCAGTTTCTCCATTACCTTCTACCACGTTTGCTGCTTCCTGTTTGGTGCTGGAGAGAGCGCACCTATTGGTTGTTGACGATGTTCGCATCATTAGACTTATGATAATATTAAACTTGTTTGATTTTATCGGAATGTCAAGACGAGAAAAAGACTGACAGCTTGGACTGCACCTTACAGTAAACGGATCGAGATCACGGGAGCGCGCTGCAACTCTAGAAAAAATCTTGTGATTTTATTCTGACATTGGAAATATGTCTGCGACATGAATTGCTTGAAAAGTCGTTTGGTGTAAGGTCGGCATTATTGGACACAACAGGTGTGACGGGTCAAATCTGTGACCTTTTGCCGACAGGATTATCAGTTTAAACACAACGCCACAGTGTCTAGACACAGACAAACTACACGTAAAAGTCTGACATCAGTATCTGACAACTTTATGTAACAAATGTACAGTCTAGTGCACAAGATCATGGCCTTTCTGAAACCAGAAAACGATGGTGAGTAGATGCTATGTTCGATTATGAGGAACATCCATCATGTAAGCTCTTTTTATGCAGTTGACCCAGGAAAAAATGCTGCTGCAGGTTAATTCTGAAACATTTCCACAGACATTCCTTATGTGCCTTTGCCCAAGTATGTTCATCTTTGTAGGTTGTACTTTGCTGTAAGGAAAGTCCAGAGCAGTCTTGTGTAACAATAAGGATTACGTAGTTTGAAAATGTAATAGGCCTACTGTCTGATAGTTATAAAACTAGGCTACACCAGATGGCTACAATGGCATTTGGACTGGCTTTCTTTTACCCAGAAAAAAATACCAGGTCAGCTAAGGCTTTTCTCGTACTTTTGTCTTCACTGGTGAGCCTCATTTTCTCTGGTATGACATCTTTTCTCTGACAGTGATAACCTGAAAATTCTACATCAAGCTAATGTGCAGGCAGTCTGTGGGGTTTTCACAGCAGCTTCTTTTTCCTTTTTTCAAGGCATGTGCAGCACTCACTCTCATTGCTTACTAGGCAACTGACAGAAATCATGATATTATTTATGACCCAGTGTGCTGAATGGTGTTGCAGGCTGAGATCAGAACAAACTTACATGTAGAGTTTCCACTGTGAAGGTTTGTTGTGTTATCCATATTGACTAGTGATGGTGCAGCTCACTCGCAATGATGAAAGTAATTTTACTTACAGAAGACAAGACCACAACATTTTTTTGACTTCTATTCACTACAGTGTACACTACACTGTAGTGTACACTGTAGTGTGTAGTACACAATTGTAGCCAGCAGCATCGCACCCATAGACTGTATAGTGGACACAGTCCCCATGACGTCACCCATTGGCTTGTGGACTGCCGTTTTGAAGCCTAGAGTTCGGCATTTTGGCTATCCATTCTTGGTTTTTGGCCGTCGCCATCTTGTTTTTTGGCACCAGAAGTAACACGAGAGGGTGGAGCTAAGTACAATCAAACGCTGAATAAGACATTTTTAGGCGAACAAAAAGGTTACAATTAACTTTCATGAACTGAAAACACACTGTGAAAGAGTTAAAGTTCAAAGACAAAAACACAGACAACTCCCAGACCAGACAACTCCGTGGTAGCGACATGTCAATCACAAGGTAACCACACCCTAAAGCATACCCTGCTTTATGGTCTGTTTAACTCAAAATGGGACCATAATTTACTGTATTGAAGAAGATTTGAAACTAGCAATTGAAACCATAAACTCATGTTTACAATGTTTACTGAGGTAATAAATCAAGTGAGAAGTAGGGTCATTTTATCATAGACTTCTATACAATCAGACTTCTTTTTTCAACCAGAGGAGTCGCCCCCTGCTGACTATTAGAAAAAATCCAAGTTTAACGCCGTTCTGCATTGGCTTCACTTTTCAGACCCCGGAGTTGCCCACTGATCACACCTCCAAGTACTTTTTCTCCTTCATCTGTTGTATTATACTCTGCCATAGGGGAAATACAATATTCGCAGTTAGCATAGTCTGGTTGAAATTCCCAAAATGTTTTGAGCACTTGAAGATCCAATAATCACTAAAGCGTATGTCATGCAAGAGAGCCAATAAAAACAAATGGAATGGTCAAAGTTGTCATATTGACATTTAAGGTGTGTTGATTGATTCATGATGTTAACTCATGCATTGAGTAATATGCAAGAAAACATTCCACCTTCAAAGTTGCCGGTAGCCTTTGAGCGGAACAGTGAATTATTGCCTAATACTAGCCTACTTAGCTAAATGTTTGGCTGACTGCTGCATAATATTCTCAACATGATGGAATTATTCCTAAAGTCCGTCTAATGTGTGGTCAATTATAGTTGACTAATGTATGTAAACTTGCCCCCGTGGAACAGTGGTTACAGTACATAACCTTCAAAACGAGCCACAACTTAACCATGGTAATAGATGCGCTCTGATACTTAAACAAATAGCACTACACCCCTGATTATACTCTATATTTAGTTTGTTAAAACAGAAATAATTTATTCTTTTGGCCAGTTGGGGGCAGCAGAACAAGCTACAGCAACATTTTCACCTCTATTTGATACGTATTAACAAAAGGTTGCTTATTTCCACATCCAGCAGATATGGAGCTATATTAGCATTAATTTCGAATTGTTTTTCAGACCACCAGGCAAAGTGAGTTCAATATTCTCTCTCCTTTGAGCTCTGTTTTGGTCTCCACCAACTCTTGAGGGAAATATCTGGCTCTTTAGCTGCTAAATGTTCACCAACTAGCCGCTATCTTTGTCTGTCTGCTGTTTAGTGCTGAGTAGGTTTCAGTGGGTTTATGAGAGCAGTTGAGATCAGAGCAGTTCAGTTGCTGGCTGTAACAATAATATAACATTTGTTGATTCTAATTTTCTGTGGGTTCAACACTACGAGTGACCCCTTTCACATACAAATTCCATTAAATGACCAAAACCAACAATGAGCTAGGCTATCGCTAGCCTAGTACTGTTCTGGGGCACTCTCTTGGCCCCATGCCCATATGTTCCTACTGAATATATTTAACTATAAAGCAAGATATCTCTCTGTCTGTGGGTGTGTCCTTTGCATTTATTGAGAACCGTTCATCCGATCTACTTCACACTTGGCGGGTGTATTGCTGGGGACCCAAGAATGTGCTGTGTCAAAGTTGGTGCAATTTGGACATGCAAAGTTTATTCAATATTAATAAACTTTGAAAAAACAAGCGATAGCGCTCTATGCAGCAGCGGGGACAGGACTTCAGAGCTCTGCGAACTGAGACAAGCATGTTGCGCTATCAGTTATATCTGGTAGGGCTTACCTCTTCGCACAGCCTCGGTTCTGGAACCATACTCCTGGATTGGGGTTGGACTCTCTGGAGTTGCCCAAGGTGTGAGGCGCCGGGCGGGTGTGGGGATACTCACAAATCCCCGATTGAATGCCGCTACGTTGGAATTTTCCCCGGTGGACGAGAGGGTTGCCTCTCTACGCCTTCGGGTTATGGGGGGAAAAACTCTAACTGTTGTCTCTGCATATGCACCGAACAGCAGTTCGGAGTATTCAGCCTTCTTGGAGACCCTAAATGGAGTCCTGTATGGGGCTCCAGTAGGGGACTCCATAGTTCTGCTGGGAGACTTCAACCCGCACGTGGGCAACAATGGAGGCACCTGGAGAGGCGTGATTGGGAGGAATGACCTCGCTCATCTAAACCCGAGTGGTAGTTTGTTACTGGACTTCTGCGCTAGTCATGGACTGTCCATAATGAACACCATGTGCGAACATAAGGATGCTCATAAGTGTACATGGTACCAGAGCACCCTAGGCCGAAGGTTGATGATCGATTATGTGATCGTATCGTCTGATCTGAGGCCGCATGTTTTGGACCCTCGGGTGAACAGAGCTGTCAACTGATCCCATCTGGTGGTGAGTTGGGTCAGAGGGTGGGGGAAGACTTTTGACAGACCTTGTAAGCCCAAACGGGTAGTGCGGGTGAACTGGGAACGTCTGGAGGAGGCCCCTGTCCGAGAGATCTTCAACTCACATCTCCGGCGGAGCTTTTCTGGCATCCATGTGGAGGTTGGGGGCATTGAACCCACGTGGGAGATGTTCAAAGCTTCCATTGCTGAAGCTGCGGCAGTGAGCTGTGGTTTAAAGGTCTTGGGTGCCTCAAGGGGCGGCAACCCCTCGAACACCGTGGTGGACACCGGTGGTCAGGGAAGCCGTCCGATTGAAGAAGGAGGCCTTCCGGGATATGTTATCTCGGAGGACTCCGGAGGCAGTTGCAAGGTACCGACAGGCCCGAAGGGCAGCAGCCACTGCCTTGAAGGAAGCAAAACAGCGGGTGTGGGAGGTTTTCGGAGCAGCCATGGAGAAGGACTTTCGGTGGGCACCAAGGTGCATCTGGAAAATCGTCCGGCACCTCAGGAGGAGGAAACGGGGAACCATCCAAGCTGTGTACAGTAAGGATGGGACACTGTTGACCTCAACTGAGGAGGTAATCGGGCGGTGGAAGGAGCACTTTGAGGAACTCCTGAAAACGACGAATACGCCGTCTATTGTAGATGCAGAGCTGGAAGCTGATGGGGATCATCATCAATTTCCCTGGTGGAAGTCACTGAGGTAGTCAAACAACTACACAGTGGCAAAGCCCCGGGGATTGATGAGATCCGTCCAGAAATGCTGAAAGCTTTGGGTGTGGAGGGGCTGTCTCGGATGACACGTCTCTTCAATATTGCGTGGAAGTCGGTGACAGTGCCTAAGGCAGACCGGGGTGGTGGTTCCCCTTTTAAAAAAGGGGGACCATAGAGTGTGTGCCAATTACAGGGGTATCACACTAAGCAGCCTCCCTGGTAAAGTCTACTCCAAGGTGCTGGAAAGTGTGCAGTTCGGTGTGCTGAGGATCTCATCGCTGCTTTTTGCAGATGATGTAGTCCTGTTGGCATCATCGGTCTGTGACCTCCAGCACTCACTGGATTGGTTCGCAGCCGAGTGTGAAGCGGCTGGGATGAGGATCAGCACCTCTAAATCTGAGGCCATGGTTCTCAGCAGGAAACCGAAGGATTGCCTACTCCGGGTAGGGAATGAGTCCTTACCCCATGTGAAGGAGTTCAAGTACCTCGGGGTCTTGTTCGCAAGTGAGGGGACTGTGGAACGTGAGATTGGCTGGAGATCGGAGCAGCGGGGGCGGTATTGAATTCGCTTTACCGCACCGTTGTGACGAAAAGAGAGCTGAGCCGGAAAGCAAAGCTCTCGATCTACCGGTCAATCTTCGTTCCTACTCTCACCTATGGTCATGAGGGCTGGGTCATGTCCGAAAGAACTAGATCGCAGGTACAAGCGGCTAAAATGGGTTTTCTCAGGAGGGTGGCTGGCGTCTGCCTTAGAGATAGGGTGAGAAGCTCAGTCATCCGTGAGGGACTCGGAGTAGAGCCGCTGCTCCTTTGCGTTGAAAGGAGCCAGCTGAGGTGGTTCGGGCATCTAGTAAGGATGCCCCCTGGGCGCCTCCCTAGGGAGGTGTTCCAGGCACGACCAGCTGGGAGGAGGCCACGGGGAAGACCCAGGACTAGGTGGAGAGATTATATCTCCACACTGGCCTGGGAACGCCTCAGGATCCCCCAGTCAGAGCTGGTTAATGTGTCCCGGGAAAGGGAAGTTTGGGGTCCCCTGCTGGAGCTGTTGCTCCCGCGACCCGACCCCGAATAAGCGGTTGAAGATGAGTGAGTGAGTGAGATAATCTTCACAAATGAACACCACTTTTATGATTTTTTAACTGTAAATGCAATCACCAGAAGTAAAAAGGTAACATTAGGCTATAAACAAACTACACCATGGTCACATGAGCGCGAGTATACACAGTGAGGCTGTAAAGGCGGATGAGTCGTCGTGATGACGTTTAGTAGTAGTAGTCATTTAGTCACCGCCTTTTTTAAGACCCATAAAGGCTTCAAAATTCATGGGGTATTTATTGGTGTATTTTATGTCATAGAACAAAATGTTACAATCTCTTCAGCTTGTGTTAACCACAGACCTTATTTCAGGCATCTAACTAAAAACCCATTCAGAAAACCCATTGACTTCCAGACGAGAGAACCGGAAGTGCTAAAACTCATTTCTGGGTTTTAGAACTTCCCGTAGCACTCTATAGCGCATGTGTTGGGGACTATTTTTGGATGTAGATTAATACACATTT
Organism: Sebastolobus alascanus; assembly: GCA_916701645.2. Classification (NCBI taxonomy): domain Eukaryota; kingdom Metazoa; phylum Chordata; class Actinopteri; order Perciformes; family Sebastidae; genus Sebastolobus; species Sebastolobus alascanus. The sequence goes on along the minus strand of CAKAOJ020000103.1, from coordinate 1,506,309 downwards.
TGTGTACTGGGGAGTATTTAGGACATCAGAGCTGGGTATGTGCGATTGACTCATAATAAACTACAGTGCCCATGTTCATGTGGTGTCTCTAATGTGTTTTTGAACAACAATGGAGGTCTGTGGCAATGGTACACAAGATAGATGCTATAACATGGCTACTGCAGCACAACAAAGCTGTCAAGGAAACCCTGCTGTATTATGTCTATGGCTGTATATGGAGAGGGGATCAAGGACCAGGTTCATTAAGACGTGTTCACTGAGCCATGTACCATCTGACTTTAGAGCACTGGATTTGCTCTCATCTCTTCGCCTTACAAGGAAAAGTCCAACTCTTAACTGGTACAGTTTAGTCATCACTCATATATCTCGCCTCTCTTTCTGCATGTCCTGTCCATCCACACGTCTCCCTCCCTTACCTCACTTTGTTGCAATCCCTCGTCTTCCTATTCCCATTTGATGTCTCCAATATATAAATTAAAAGATATGGCTCTTTAATGTCTTTCTATGTCTTCCTCCCTCCTTACTCTCTGCCTCCTTGTGTCGGGAGATATGGGTCACTCAGGGGGCAAACTTCATTTCCGTAAATGAGGACAGAAAAAGAAACCCTGACACACTAGTTAGTTAACGGCACACTGCCCCTCTCTCACCCCGACACGCACACACACACGCGCGCGCGCGCACACAGACACACACAGACACACACACACACACACATACACACACACACACACACGCAGAGCAGGCTGAAACCTGTTTGTAGAGCTAATTAGCATTGACTCTATCCGTGTGCGAATATGTGTCCATGTGAGCGAGCCCATGTGTATATATGTGCATGAGTGTGTGCATAGCCGGGATAGGGTTGTGCTCTGTGGCCCAGTTTTGGCTGAATAAGGGAGAATACTGTAGGCCTGATGAAGAGACAGGGGTTAGAAAGGACAGATATAGATAGAAGTGAGAAAAGCAGAGGGAGGGAGAGATGATGGAGTTGTTAACAACTAAAGCAGCCCATTCCCCGGTGAGTTTCCTCTGTGTGATCATTTATATGTGTGTGTGTTTGTGCCCGAGTCACTGTTTTTTCCTCTGTGGTGTCATTACCGGTTGTCCCGCTCCTAGGGGAGTCCATGTTTACCCAGCATGGTTTCTGAGCTGTCACTGCAGGAGTCGTGCATCCATCATCGCCATGGCAACCAACAGACGCAATGAGCCTGCCTCGATGTCACCTTCAAACGCAGCCTGTTCAGCATATTAGAAATTAGTCAGCTGACAGCTGAATGGAACTGAAATGTTGAATCCGAAAACCTGAGTCAAACTAAATTATTTGCCAGCATGAAACAGCTTGTTCCAAAGGGTTCAGACAAGAAAAATAAATGTTCATATCGGTAAAGTTTTTAGGGCAAATGCATAACAAAAGCTGAAAGATTTGAAGGACATTGTGAAAGCTGTAGTGTTCAGGATTACTTTAATTTTAGGGATGCACCGATACGGATACCGGATCGCATATCGGGCCGATACTGACTCAAATAACTCAAAAATAGATTTTTTACCAAGTTGCTGGAGTACGGTTTGTTATCTTAATCATAAATAATTAAATAAATTTATATCTATGTATTTATCGGTCACATTTTGTTTTACAAAGTTAGAAAAGTAGTGTTTAAGACAGGCTTGATGATGTCTTACACATGAAAGAATGATCCCAGTCACTTCCACACAGTGAGGCATACAGCTTATTAATTAAACACTGGTATCAGATCGGTACTCGGTATCGGCCGATACCCAAAGTCCAGGTATCGGTATCGGGACTGAAAAAGTCGGATCAGTGCATCCCTACTTAATTTCTTGATTGTTTTCAATCCACAAAGTCTCCTTTTCTATATTGGCAATGAAGAGTTTGATTAGAAAACTGGGACTCAAAAAATATTATCTGAAATTTAACAGGTTGCTCACAGAGACTAGAAATTAGTCAGGTCAGCCAAGTGTAACTATTGTGTAGCTAACTGAACCAACTGATACAATTAGCTTGCTAACATATAATAACCCATTTAGAATGAAGAGTAAAAGAGGCAATATGGACTATGGTTGACCTGACAGTGAACTGGGAAATTATGTTTCACAAAAATAACAGAATTTGTCTCAAATTACGCAATGGTATAATGACTAAATGACCAATTAGTGTCTGTTGGGTTGTGTAACTGGATATTTCTCACTCACTCTGGACTGCATGAATACTAATTCTGAAAGTTTTTCTCCATGTATGCATATGTAAAGAAGACTACAGCCATACTATATAGCAGCTCTGCTAACATGCTCACAATGAGGACATGGGGCAGGTATGTTTACCACCATCTAATTTTTTGCATTGTAAGGTTTGGTATTAGAACTTAACACAAAGTGCAGCTGAGGGGCATATCATTCATTATCATCAGGTATTTTGTAATAAAAAAAAGAATACATTTTGATCTAATGTTGACACTAAATTGATACGTATGATATATTACAAAGAGTCATTCTCCTACGAATGTCCTGCAACATGTGTCATTTGCACTGCACGTTACATGCATTCATTCTTCTTTTCAAAATAAACTTCCGTCTTGACAGGAAACAACTTGGTTAGCTTTGGGCAACAAAACTACTTGGTTAGGTTTCGGAAAAGATTGTGGTTTGGGTTAAATTAACTACGGAGGTGGCGTTATTTAAGTACGGAAGTTACATAAATCAACACGGGACACGAACAGCGGTTTCCTGGGCAAAAGTCCAGTGTTTTTTTCATCCACCCTGACCTCCTCCCTATGTGGCATTTGTCACTCCTTATATATCCTGATTCACAATTAGGTGGATTAAATACGCATTGATTTCGTAGGATATATATGAATTACAGTGCATTACTTTACTTTGTAGATATAGCTATGAACGGTGTATAAAAACAGCCTTAAATAGCAAGTCAGGGGATCACCAAGGTCTTTAGACTTCCTCTGTGAATGTTTGCACAAAATTTCAAGGCAGTGCATTTGGTAGTTGAGATATTTCAGTCTAGACCAAAGTGGTGGACCAATCAATATTGGCATCCATGGAATCAGGCCTAATAAATCACTTAGGACCTTAGGACACACATAATCGTAAATCGTAAAGGTGCTAAATGTGAGATTGGGAGCATTTCTATTGCCTCCACACAGCTCTCAACATGGCAACAGCTGAGCCGGCAACATGTAGCTAACGGTGCTAACGGTGAAAACAAAGGCAACAGTGCTGACAGAGCTAACAGTGTTAACCTGGGGGGGAACCAGAGGGTGGGTTCTATGCTTCTCCAACAGCGCCATCGGTCAGGACAGCGTTATAAACTGTAACCGCCGAATGAGCGCAGTGCACAGTGGGGCACGATAACATGCACTTAAATGCACCAAAAGCAGGCTTGGCTGGCCTGGCTAAATAAAAAAAAAGGTAGACATTATTACCTCCGCCAAGGCAAAAGGCCTAGGAAGGAGGTTATGTTTTCACCAGCGTTGTTTTTTTTGTTTGTCTGTTGGCAGGATTACTCCAAAAGTTTGCGATGGATTTGAATGAAATTTTTTGGAGGGGTGGGGTGCGGCACAATGAACAATCCATTAGATTTTGGTGGCGATCCGGATCATGATCCAGATTCGGGATTTTTTTTACTGCTTCCAATCAGCCAGAACATTAAGACCTCTGGGTATAACACATGCGCAGTGTAACTGATGATGCGTTGATTACGCATGACCCCGCCTCCTTCTGAGAGCAGAGAGATACGTGTGTGGATGTGTGGAGCTGCTGGCCATCTGCAGCGAGAAAGAAATAAAACGGTAGATGACAGGATGAGAGACAACATAGTGTAACATTATACAGACATAACAAGGCTGCTGAATGAGAGAGGCATCCGCCGATACGTTACACGGAAACGCACCGTGTTAATAATAAGCCGCCCACCTCACGGTACCGCCAGCTGTGAGCTGTGATCTCTTTTTAAAATCATGCGTTGGCGGAGGTCTGCGCTCTCTGAGTGCAATTCTAGTTCCACTATATCTTTACATAGCAAATACCTGTCTGCTGCTAAATTAATGTTCTGGATATCCTATAGAGCACCTTTAAGCTGATGCAACCCAATCCAGGACTCTAAATTGGAGTGACCATTGTTTAACCTCACTAATTTAGGGCACAAAGGGCAGAAGAACTGCAGATATACAGTAAATGCTGTTGTTCGATATCTTATATCTTATATATTAATATACACTGTATCTACGTTTTTACCTAGCTAACTGGAAGAATCGGTGAGGACAGGAACATGTGGGTGCAGCTAAAGTCAAAAGCAACCAGCAGCTCGATGTTGTCTGATGTTCTTCCCATATTCCATTCTGAAACAGGATGTGGGGACAATAAACGACATGTATTAAATTCTTGAAAATGAATAATTTCCAGATGTTGTGTAAAGGAAGAAAGTTTTGTTGTAGCAAACACTCAAACACGCACCACTGCTGAATTTTGCTGCTTGTACCACTTTGATAGCTAAACGTTAAATTTGACTGTATATGACTGAACTGCACAAGCAAAGGGGAGATTGTTCAAATGACAATGCTATTATTAGCTGGAGTCTCTACATACAGTACAAGTACAGCATTAAATGACAAAAAACACCATTTACCAGGAAGTGACAGTAATACACAGAAACACGTTAACACATTAGAATTAACACACACACACACACACATACACACACACACACACACACACTGAACAGTGTGACATATCATAGCTATGCAGATGATACAGTGCTGTGGGGGTGTTCCTGTAGAATAATAGAAGGATTTCTCTCAGAGGACAGAGAGACAACAGAGAGGAGGGACACAGTCGGTAGTTCCTTTGCCACCCACACCCCAATTAAAAATTATTTTTAAATGCACTGTTGTTGTTTTTGGCTTTTGCGTGTGTATGTGTGTGTCTGTTTTTGTCCATTAAGTGATTTATCATATCTGTGTGTTCAGTTATATATAGAGGTCTTAAAGTTATAACACAGATTTGGCACTATCATGAATATCCAGTGGACAAGTGGAGTTTGTTCCACAGTCATTTTTAAACAGAAAGCAATTGGAAGGTGCGAGGGCTGGGTAATATATCGATATTATATCGATATTGTGATATGAGACAAGATATCGTCTTAAATGTTGGATATCGTAATATTGTAATATGGCATAAGTTTTGTCTTTTCCTGGATTTAAAGGCTGCATTAAGCTTTGTTTATACTCGAGCGAGACACTGTGGCGCGGGCCTCCTTAGATGGCATGCACGCTACAAGCATGCACAGAGGCGTTTAAGCTACGAGCATGCACAGAGGCGTTTATGCTCAAGGCCTTGTTCGCTGCAATAAAAGAAAAACGCCAACGCACCGCCAAACATTGCATTTCTGTACTCTAATTATTACTGCCGCTTATCTCCAAGTCAAAATTATTTTTCTGTCTCTCGGTGCTTCCCCTCGGGTCGCCACTCTTTCCATGAGACCTTTTTTTTTAGCTTTTATAAAACAAACTCATATACTTTCACAGCCTGCGTGAAAACGCCTCTTCTTTCTCCAGTGTGTTGCCTATTTCTTTCCAAGTATTTAATGCCATGTGACTGTCCCTTTGGTCTCTCAATGGACAGTTGTAGAGATGTCTGTACGGGCGAACCTGCTTGGCCAGTCTTCCCTCGAAGGCGTCAATGTTGAAATGAAAAGTGCGCGCAGTGGGCGCATAGTTACAAAAATTCAGAGGTGCTCGACCCAGCGCCGCGACAACTTGCGGAGCCTTCACGCACAACGCAAAAGCAGTGAAGACGTATTTTTCTAGCGAACGCACATCACGCCGGCTTTACTACAGCGACCATAAACCAGGCTTTACAGTAAAGTGATGTAGTTTTCTGAACTGTTCTAGCTGTTTTATTATTTGTTTTTATCCACTTAAGCCGGGTACTGGCTGACTGGCACTGATATTTTCCTCACTAGTTAACTAGTGGAAGGCATTTTGTCTCACTAGTTGGACTTTGTGCCGAACATGTAAAGACTTTACCACTTCTCTAGTTAACTAGTCACGCGCACATGTCGACTCGTGAGCAGTTTTGTCGAACTAGTAAGACGAAAACGTCAACTAGTGCGCCGAAAATGTCAACTAGTGCGACAAAAATGTCAACTAGTGGGACAAATGTCTCACTAGTTACGCACAGTCGCACACTAGTGCTGAGCGAGGCTCAACTAGTTAAAGAAAAGACCCGACGTGTAAGAAAAATTTGCAACATGTTCGGTCAAAGTCTCTATATGTTCGGCACAAAGTCCAACTAGTGAGACACCTTCCAATACCTTCCACTACCTTCCACTAGTTAACTAGTGAGGAAAATATCAGTGCCACTAGTTAACTAGTGTCTCATTTTGGCCCACACTAGTTAACGAGTACAAGATAGTGTGTGTAACTAGTTAACTAGTAAGGTCAATAAGACCTTAACTAGTTAACTAGTGACATTTTGGTCCTTACTAGTTAACTAGTGGCTCTTTTTTTGGCCCACACTAGTTAACTAGTAAGGTCAATAAGACCTTAACTAGTTAACTAGTGGACATTTGGTCCTCACTAGTTAACATGTAAGCTGCAACACACAGCCACTGATAGTACTAGTGCCACTTTAAGCTCAACATGTTAACTAGTGGACCGCATGCAAATGAAGCAGGCGGGACAAGGATTCTGCTTGGTCATTGTTCAAACTGTGTCCTGGAGAGCCTTAAAGCGCCCGCTCTGAATTATGATGAGCTAAACTATTTAGCATCATTCTTTTATGGCATGGATAGTTATTTTATCAGCTTGTCCTGACTAAAACGTTATGTTTGAGTCAATGTTGATTCATTAGACTAGATTATATTATTCACATCATAAAGAACAGTTCATAAAAGTCTCTTTCAAAATAAAACAGACCTACAATCCCACAATAAACCCAAATGTATTGAATGGTAGCTTTCCAGTTCCAGCAGTAGTCGTGGTTGATATCATTTTTTCTAATCACATTATCATCAACCAAGAATTAATTGTAGTTTTATTAGAGACAATACTTTGATTCTTCAGATCAACAGACTGGTCTGTCATGATGCACAGAGAATAATGAAATCATACCGATACAAATTCATCCCTACTAAAGTTGGTTATCTGCACTGTGTTCAAGGGAGAATAAATGTAATTTGGAAAGTGTTGGATACTCACATATGAGGATGAAATTTTGAATTTTGCATTGCATGTCCTGCAATTCTATACAATCAAATACTTTCTGAACACAATAAAGGTAAATAGACTAATGTAAAATATAACTGGAAAAACATTCAGATCAATTAGCTTTGATACATTTTATGTCCTGACTATTTTCAGAGCAAAGCAAAATCAGGGCTTGGAAATTAGCAATAATATGATGTTTATTCTATTTTGTCCAGAAGAGAAAGCAGGCATAATAGTGATTTATTCTCTGAAATTAATTTATTAATATTCATTTACAGAAGAAAGTGACAGGAAAGAGAGAGAATTATAGAGATATAGAGAGATATTGTGTAATGCCTTTTTGAATTGAAAAAAAATTACAATTTTTGCTGCTTGACAGCTGAACTGTTGCATCTGTCTCGTGGGTTTTTCTGTCATTAAGTCTCTGTGGACAGCTAAGGGAGTCTGGTTCAGCATACTGTACATCACAATGAGGAGCCCGTTATAAACAGGCTGATCTAATGATGTTTGATCCCATACAAAGGTTGGTTGAAGGAGTAGGCTGTTGGTTGAATCTGCAAATTCCAAGCATGTAATGACCTACAAACATATAAATAACAGCATGATAGACACTTCCAACAATGTGTCTGTTAAGACTGCTGTTCCTGACCTTTCCCTCTGATGTAAATATCACAACAGCAAAGACTATATAAATACAAGAGAGTTCTCTCTTGATTACAAGACAGCATTCTCATAATTACAGCATTTTGAGGTAGATTGTAACTCGATTGGTCATAATTTTTAAGATGATATACCTTATGTTTTTTATATACAGTATTTGTGCTATTATCCTTTAATATATGTATAGAAAAGCTAATCTGGTCATTCTGTCATTTTTCACTGCCACCTACTGGCAATCGTAAATGTGGCAGTAACCTACATACACTGACTTTCTCCAAACATAAATCAGATTAGAAGTTCACAATATAAGCACAATAAATACTGTAGGCCTATAATGGAATATCCATGTATTTGGAAGGGCATCTGCATGAATGAGTGTACCTTCGGATTAATCATTTTTGCATCAATAGTAAAACAAAAAAAGGTATAAATCATTTTCTACTGTGGGCCAGAATGGAAAAGCAAGTTTGCCACTTGATTGCTTTTTTCCTTCTTCCCTTTTTGAAATACAAAGCTATGCAATCGTTTTGTTATTGTGAGCCAATTAAACAGAAAATTGACTCCAGTGCTTTTCCATGTGTTCTTTCAATACGGTCCAATGAAGGTTTTCATAATACTACAACACAAAAGTCGGAATATCACAAGAAAAGTGACAAAACAAGAGAAGGAAGCATGTAATATCAGCAGAATAAAACTGAAATGTACTCTACTGATGTGGGACAGTCAGAGAGGCGTGTTTTGAGTGATTATCTGTTTTGTACTATATCAGTGCCACAGTTTGGAAGTGATTGTTGTAGGTCGCTGCTCTCCTGCTGCTGCTGGACGGGCAGGGAGCTCCAAACAGAGCAATGCAGCCAAAATATAACGGTTATTTCATAACAAGCTATGATGAAAGTGAGCCGGGTAGAGTTCATTTTTCTGATGTAGGCCTAGTCATTGTTTAGAATGTATATTGTTTATATATAGGATACATATTTATTTATTTGAATTTTTTTGTTTTTTCATTTATTTATTTTAAGATTATTGCATAGTATGCTAGATTATGCTAGAACCTTAAAAAAAACTACTGAGTGCTGCTACATTTTCTGCCATTTCCATTTTCTGGGCACCTTCTAGGGCTGGGCGATATGGAGAAAATCAATTTTTGACCAAATTTCTTGATTACAATATATTATATGGTTGACCATTGGTGCGTTTACAAAAATATTTTCACAATATGTTTGATAAATAATCATCATATCTGTGGATATAATGACTTAAGGCTGGCACACACTAAAATATTTTTCAAATATTAAGTGATGTGTAAAATGTGAGGGACCCCACACTTAACGACATGTTATGTTAAATTTAACAGTTTCGTTCCTATAGTGTGTGGAGAGCAACGATTTGGCCAAAACAGCACACCACACACTAACAGATTGCATTCATAAACAACAAGAGTCCCGCAGAAAAAAAGAAAGTCGTGTGTACCTTATGGAAAGCCGTTTGAGCATTTATTACATATCCTTGATATCAGACGTCAGTGTCCTTCACTAGTTCGTTCTTTGTCAGAACTAGTTGGACATTTGATCGCACTAGTTGGCCATTTTGTCTTACTAGTTGAACAAAAACTCTTACTAGTCACTGTTTTTCAGCAACTAGTGTCACTTTTGTCCAACTAGTTCCACCATAAGCTTTACTATAAAGACCGAGTAGGAGTCTGATACTACAACAAAATGTAATTTATACTTCCAGTTCCACCCCTGCAAACCAGATAAAATGTTTTAATTAGTGCAACGTATTCTCATACAACGGTTCGTATGATATCTTAGGAAAAGTTATTTTTCATTTTTTGTACGTTTTCCCGCGACTGTCCAGTTTCAATTTCCGCTCCAGTCTTTTCAAAATAAACTTCCGTCTTCAAAGGTAACAACTTGGTTAGGTTTAGGCATCAAAACCACTTAGTTAGGTTAAGGCAAGAAAACTACTTAGTCGGGATTCGGCAACAAAACTACTTGGTTATAATTAAGGCAAGAAAACTACTGAGTTGGGATTAGGTAACAAAACTACTTAGTTAGGATTAGGCATCAAAACCACTTAGTTAGGTTAAAGCAAGTGTCATAACCCGGCCTGTGGGCCATGACAAAAACGGGAACGGACACAAAATGCCAAATAATATAAAGTATTTATTATAACTAATAATATGAATTAAGAATCAAATGTAGTTATGGAGTGTGTTAGTCAGTGGAATCAATAGTGTCAATGTGGGTGTGCTTGAATAATGTAGTGTGAGGTGTTGTAAAATGTCCAACAGAAGCTAAGCAAAGCAAAAGTGGTTGCAGGCAGCCGGCAGGGAGAGAGAGAGCGACGCACGGAAAGCCGGCCTTTATATCTGGTGGAGCACGGGGCCCAGGTGCTCCAGATCTGCCAGGGATTCCAATCAGCACCTTAAACACAACACAGGCACGTCACTGATACATCACATCTGCAAACAAGCAGGGGCCGTCACACAAGAAAACTACTTAGTCAGGATTAGGCAACAAAACTGCTTAGATAGGTTAAGGCAAGAAAACTACTTAGTCAGGATTAGGCAACAAAACTACTTAATTGGTTAAGGCAAGAAAACTACTTAGTCAGGATTAGGCAACAAAACTACTTAATTGGTTAAGGCAAGAAAACTACTTAGTTAGGATTAGGTAAAAAAACTACTTAGTTAGGCTTAGGAAAAAAATCATTGTTGCACTGCAGCTGAAGTGGCGTAACATAAGTACTGAAGTTCTGTGAAAAAAACTACTTAGGAAAAGATTGTGGTTTGGGTTAAAATAACACTGGAAGTGGTATAAATTAAGTACGGAAATTCCGTGAAAAAAACTACTTAGGACAAGATCATTGTTTGGGTTAAAATAACACTGGAAGTGGCGTAAATTAAGTACGGAAGTTCCGTGAAAAAAAAATACTTAGGAAAAGATCCTTGTTTGAGTTAAAATAGCACTGGAAGTGGCGTAAATTAAGTACGGAAGTTCCGTGACAAAAACTACTTAGGAAAAGATCCTTGTTTGAGTTAAAATAACACTGGAAGTGGCGTAAATTAAGTACGGAAGTTCCAGGACAACAGGAAAAGATCATTGTTTGGGTTAAAATAACACTGGAAGTTACGTAAATCAAGTACGGAAATTCCGTGACAAAACTACTTAGGAAAAGATTGTGATTTGGGTTATAATAAAACTGGAAGTGATGTAAATTAAGTAAGGAAGTTCCATGAAAAACACTACTTAGGAAAAGATCATTGTTTGAGTTAAAAAAAAATGTGACAAATGCGGGTAGATTTTCCGTTTGGCAAGTAACTCTCTGGCACTGACACTGGCGGGTAAACATTTGTACCAATCTCATGTTAGTCATGTTATAAAAACTATGCTCGGTTACACTGAGAGTCTCTACCATGTTCTAGTTTAATTTAACGTTACGTGCGCCATGCAACAGCGTCGGAGTTGTTGGGTTTGTTTACTTTGTCAGAGATCCTTTGTTGATTTGTTCGAGAATAGGATTCACTCGTGGGGGAAAAAACTGAACTGAACAAACTGATCAGAGATCCTTTATTGATTTGTCCAAGAACAGGATTTACTCATGGGGGAAAAAACTGAACTGAACAAACTATCTTTTGTTGCTTATTGCTAAATCTCTAAAAAAAAAAGTGGTGTTTTTTTATTTAATTCTGGACTCTTTATTTCCGGTGAATATTATTAGGATTTGATTATCTTACACTTAAGTCCCCAGATCCACTTTGTTTGAACCAATCCAACAGCATCCAATCAAGTTTCAGGAGAAAACCATGAAGAACTAAGATTATGTTACTGAGCACCAATTGGATCCAGTTACTCTGCTGTTAAAATGACATTACATTTGATGAAGAGCGCATATGGCTTGTTTAGGATCGGAGACCAGAGTTAGGACTTGAGTGCACAGACTTGAGACGTACTTGTGACTTGCAAAACAATGACTTGGTCCCACCTCTGGTAGCCTTTACCTGGTGAAATGTCAGGAAGGTATACAAAATAGATACCACCCAAAACGCTGAAGGCTACCGTGTTTTGGCTAACTTAATCTAACCTTAGCTCGTAGTAGTAGGCTATCGTCCTAACCGGTCTGTGTCATCCGTCATCAAAATATAACATTAGCATTTTAAATTAATATTTAATGGTGTAATAGTCTGTCACCATGTCAACGTCATTGAGATATACCTGAGGAATAAAGTCTCATGATTTTCCTTTTTTTTTTACTGTGGTATCGAATTGGGTATCGAGAATCGTGGAAATTCACTGGTATTGGTATCGACTACTAGATTACTGGTATCGTGACATCCCTAATACAAATTACAGTTTACTTTTCGTAGGTATAGCTACGAACGGTGTATGAGAACAGCCTGATTAGTGAGCTTCAGAGGTGCTTGTAGGTGGAGTTTGGTATTTTTCAATAGAGCCAGGCTAGCTGTTTCCCACTGTCTCCAGTCTTTATGCTAAGCTAAGCTAACTGGCTGCTGGTGCTAACTTCATATTCAGGCTACCGTTAAGACATGAGAGTGGTATCAATCTCCTCATCAAACTCCTGGCAAGAAAGCAAATAAGAGTATTTCCAGAATGTCAAACTATTCCTTTAATTGCTCAGCAGCAACCCATTTGCAACAGAAATCATCACGTCATTATGTTTATGTGATCTCCACTGCTGAAAGCTACCGATTCTGTAAATATCAGTAATGATTCAGTATACACAGCAAAATCTGTAGTGTTAAATAGTGTTGATTTTCCAGTGAAAATTATTTTGTGTTGATGGGTGTTGATTTGGGTGTTCTTTCAGCACTTGTAGTGCTGAAATAGCTCTGGGGGCGGAGCTGTTTCAGCGAGTTGAGCAAGAGCACTCCTGACCGAGTTAACTGCACATCCGGTTTTAACGCGCTCTTTTTCTCGAACTGACGGTGAAGGTGGAGAAAACCCAGTGTCTGGAATATACTATTTAAGAAGGTAAGAACCAAATATATTAACTTATAGGGGTTGTTAATTGTTATATAAAACGATGCGTTAACGTCAGGTGGGGTGTGACAAGATATATAAGTTAGATCATTGAAGTTGGTGGATATTAGCTAGCTAATGCTACTGTAGCTTAACATGCTAGCTAGCTAGCAGTTAATGGTGGTTAAGGGGCACGTTTTCTCCGGTAGAACATCAAATGTGTAGCTGCACTAAGAGGAGTGTGTTTCAATGAAATTTAGATGCCCAAATGTAAATGCTTTTGCTACCCGGAGGTGGGTTAACCAAGGTTATAGCCAAATGCTAGCGCTCGGTTAAGAGGACAAAATGTTAGCTAGCTAGCTAACATTATCCAACATGTTTTAACCTGACCACAGAGTTTCTAACATTATCCAACATGTTTTAACCTGACCACAGAGTAGCTAACATTATCCAACATGTTTTAACCTGACCACAGAGTTTCTAACATTATCCAACATGTTTTAACCTGACCACAGAGTTTCTAACATTATCCAACATGTTTTAACCTGACCACAGAGTAGCTAACATTATCCAACATGTTTTAACCTGACCACAGAGTTTCTAACATTATCCAACATGTTTTAACCTGACCACAGAGTTTCTAACATTATCCAACATGTTTTAACCTGACCACAGAGTTTCTAACATTATCCAACATGTTTTAACCTGACCACAGAGTTTCTAACATTATCCAACATGTTTTAACCTGACCACAGAGTTTCTAACATTATCCAACATGTTTTAACCTGACCACAGAGTTGTTGAAGGGAGCAGAAATAAGGGCAGAGTGTAAAGTCAGTCGGTTAATATGGCGAACACTGGTGGTCAATAGGCTGTGTCCGAAGTTAACTTTTTGACTCACCAAGCATATTCTTTTTACAGTGTGAAATGCAACCGTCCGCCATTACAGGACAGAAACAGGACATGTACAGACATGCACACCATGACCACAGTGCCTCGGAGTGGTCGAGAAGGTTTGTTTCGCGGTACTGTTACTGCCTTTACCGCCGTATGGCTCATACCGTAGTGTGTGTGCTGCGTGTGTGTGTCAAACACAGGCAGCAGAGGACAAAAGAAGCAACGCACCATAACAACGACGGTTAGACGCAGCATAGTTTTTTTGTTATTGCATGAGACTAATTTGGTACAAATTGACATACAGGTAACAAGTCCTTGCACCTGAGAAAGTTAAACAGCTAACGCTAGTTTTCTCCCTTGTGTGCAGTTTCTGCAAGATGTCATCATGCTGCTGAAGGTGAAATATCAGAGTAACAAGAAGTACATCAAATTACAGTCAGGTTTCACCTATTTGGAATTCATCAATGAAGGTGAGTAGCCATCTTGTGGAACAACATGTATAATGTTAGCTGCCTTAACAACTGGCTGTCTGTAGTTTATTGGAATGTTAGGAATGTCATTATATATTATTATTTTACTTGATGTTTTTTTTTTTCATATGACAGTTCATATATATTCATATATGCAATCTCATAATACTGCTGTTAACAAGTGAAAGCATCATGCGATTTCAGATTAGTTTTAGAGATACATTGGTTGATCAGTCATTCATTATGTGCAGTTTAAAACCTCCTTCAGGTGTCTTTATCTGTCGTCATGTCAATCTTCCTGTAGTCAAAAACAAGTTTGGGCTTCCCGATGCAGCTGAACTTCACATTTTTGATGAAACTGACTGGAGGAAGACATCCTTCTTGAACTGATAGAGGCCTATCCTGTAATCCTCCCGTCCTCCCGTACTGTCAGGCATAAGTCTGGATTGACTTATGCCTGACAGTACGGGACAGGATTTCAGATGAAGGTAGGTTTCAGTATTAAATCTGTTGTAATCAATACTCTGCTGCACAAATATTGTCAAGGTTTGACCCTTTTATTTCCCTGACTGTCTGACTACTGTGACAAAGTAGATAAACAACTAAACAATTTTAAGCAAAAGACAGACCAGCATCCAATTGCCAAAATAGTTTGAAAATGTGTGTTTCAGAAGATAAAGATGACCTTACAACATCGCCAGGACCTAGTTCGTGACCCGCAGAGAACCACAGATGTCTTCGAAATATTTCCACGTTTTTTTGATTTCAAAGGACTAGTGAGTTGTGCATTTCTTTTATTTAAACTCTTGGTTGGATGTAAGCAGTTAACAATGCAATGACCATTGGCTTTATGTATTTGCATGTGTATATGATCAACAGCTGAATCAAAACTTCCTGCTGCTGTTTGGTGCTGAAACAGCCTCCAAGATGCTTGAGAAGTGGGACACAGCATTCAAGCCGAAGGTTATCAAAGAGGCCAAACACCTGACTCCGTCAACTGAGCTGTGCCGACTTCTGATTGCTGCTGAAAAATTCGCAGAGAATGATGACACCAGTAAGCTACATGATATGCCTGGTTTATATTCCAAATGACTGGTGCTATTTACTTTGTGCATTCCAAGTAGATACTAATGACTTGTTTTGCCTTATTTTTCCTCCTGATAGACTGGGACAGTGACATGGCTTCTTTGCTGCTACTTCTCCATCTCTTGCCACCCGCAGCTGGACGGAAGAGCATCAAAATAAGTCCAAGTGATGCAGTGGGAAAAATGTTGCACTTTCACAAGGTATATACAGTACTGTATGTCTCATCTGTTACAATCCCACGAGCCAGTATTTCAGTTATATTAACCTCCCTATAGACATCAGACAGTCTGACTCTGTGGAGGTCTTTAAATCCAAACTCAAAACCCATCTTTTTGCCCTAACTTTCACTTAGTTAGCTGGTGGGTCGGTCTCAGTCTCAATTTATAAGTTCAGCTTAGCAGTCCTGCCGACGAGAACATTATTAGTTTTAAGCCGCTGCCTCTCTATAACCCTCTGTTGTTTATGTCCCACAAGCACTGCTGTGTGCCTCACTCTCTCTCTCCCCTCTCTCTCCTTTGAATCAGGCTTCTTCGTGATGGACCATCAGTCGCTCTGTGACGTTGCTCTGACTCTCTGGTGGTTCATCGTAGAGAGGAGGTCGTGTTGCTCGGGCACTATCTATCGTGATGTGGAGAGGAGGTCGTGTTGCTCTGGCTCTATTGATCTGGCGTGGAGGGGAGGATGTGTTGCTCAGGTTCTACCTTTATGGCGTTGAGAGGAGGTAATGTAGCTAACGCTCTATTCTGATTGGCGTGGAGAGGATGTCGTGCTGCTCTGGCTCTACCGGTTTTGACGTCGAGAGGAGGTCGTATTGCTCTGGCTCTATCTGTTTGGCGTCGCCTGGAAGCTGCTTGACATCCTCCTGGATCCACCTTCTCACATATATTCACATTATATGTATTCATTTTTGTCATGAATTGTCTATGTTGTGTTTTCATTACGTTGTTACTCTGTACACACGACATCTATTGCACGTCTGTCCATCCTGGAAGGGGGATCCCTCCTCTGCCGCTCTTCCTGAGGTTTCTTCCATTTTTTCTCCCTGTTAAAAGGGTTTTTTTGTGGTTAAGTTTTTCCTTAGCCGTTGTGAGGGTTGTACTGTCAAGGACAGAGGGTGTTGTATCCTGTACAGATTGTAAAGCCCCCCAAGGCAAATTTGTGATTTGTGATTTTGGGCTATACAATTAAAATTGATTTGATTTGATTTATTAACTTTGTTAGAAAGAGATGCAAGTTTACAAAAAACTAAAGGATTAATATTTATGTCTTAATATTGCTAACTTAACAACAATTCCTCAACAGCGAGGACCTCTAAGGGACACACACACATACTGTACACACACACACACTAAGTAGCAACTCAACTTTTCTGTTGTACTACAGACCCAAGTATGCAGTGAGCAGATGAAAACTTGCTAACTCTTTCCTCCCCTGTGCTGCTTTAAAGTGATGATTTAGATTCTTACACGCACTTCACTGGGAGTGTGTTCCTTTCAAATGAATGGGGAAATACAGTTCAGTATCTCCCAATTCATTTGGGAGTAACATACTCCCTGTAAAGTGCACATTCTTGCAACACTGGAGCAGTTGACTGATCAAACTGGAGGATCTTTAAAACTCACGTGGAGCAGCAAATGCCACTGCATTGTTAAGAATCTGAACCATCACTCTAAGGTATTCATGTTCTGTTTTTCAGTCATGCTGCAGCATCGACGAACACCTGCGGGGAAGAGAGGGTAAACAACCATACATCCTTGCTGTTGGCCGAACCCAGAACAGAATTGATACTTTCTACATCGTTGTGGAAGCTCATCCCCTGCCAAGCCACCAGCTCGTTGGGTGCGTTTGATGAACTGTTTAAATCCCACTACATGTTCAACCTGTCCTATGATGAGTCCCTGGTCCAGCTCTAGACTTTCGTGCAAACAACAGTCTACAACATCGACATCACAACAACAGATGAGTCTCCAAGAGTCTGTGAGTTACGGGCAAAAGTCTTCAACTAAGTTTAAAAAATGTTCAAGTGTTTCCTTTGTCAAGCTGTTCATGCGGCCTGTCAGGCCTTGATAACCCATTTAAGAATTGATCATGGATGGAGAAAATATGATGTTGATTATCTGCAGTAAAAGCAGCAGCAAAGTCCAGTTTTGGTTTCCTTCTGGCACAATGTCACCGAAAAGCAAAGGAATGTTTCGCACAAGACAAAGAGTCTGAATAGAATTGAGTCCTATATTATTGCCACTACCATCCAAGTTAATCCCTGTAGGACGATTTTTGCGCTCTAAGTACCCATAGACAAAAGCATAAATTCTAGAAAACAGATCAGGTTTTGACAAAACATTTTCTGTGAGATACTCAAACAGTAACTTTATCTCATACTGAGCCACACCTTCAAGAATGTTGTGCATTATGTATGGTGTATGGTGGAGATGAGAGCCTATATATTGTACCATTATTTTCTTTGTAAATGTGCATATGTAATTAAGTTGTGCCCATGGTGCTTGGAATATTTTCTTTCTGAATAAATAGAAAGAAAATAATAGTTTGTTTCAATGATTTATTATAGGTAAACATATTAACCTCTTGATATTGTCAGTACTGTTTTTCAATCCTTACAGTTGAGTCTAGCAGCATTTTCAGTTTTGGTGAAAACATTCGTGGGAGTGTAGTGCATACTGTACATTAATATGGTGGTAAACGCTTAAAAAAAATACACTTTCAGATGTCATAAAACAACACTGTGAATGTTAGAAATTAACACTACTAGTGAAAGGGAACAACACCATTTAGTGTTAAAAATACACTTGCATGTGTCATAAAATAACACTGTGAATGTTAGAAATTAACACTACTAGTGAAAGGGAACAACACCATTTAGTGTTAAAAATACACTTACATGTGTCATAAAACAACACCGAGGGTGTCAGATATTTAATACTATTAAGAGTTAAAATATTAACATTATCGAAAGTGTAAATTTAACTCGGAATCCGTGAGAATTATATAAACACTGGCAAAGTGTTAGTTTTAACACTATGCGAGTTGAATTAACACTTCCGATTTTGCTGTGTACTCTGTTGAGTTTGAAGATCCGGTGTTCTGAACACCTCTTGGAGTATATGAATATTGCTAGATAATCCACTATCTGTGGCAAGCAAAGTGCCGGGATCAGATATAACCACGCAACAGGTAAGCTACAATGTCCCAGCAAGTTTTTATCTATTTATCTATTTTTGCCCACAATCTGTGTCATTTAATATTGAGTATCTACAGGTCCTGATCTTTTCCAACATAATTGACATATAGTAAAATGTGGACAGACATTAAGGGAGGCCAATCTAATGGAGGTAGGACTGCAGCATTGCAGCAAAAAGCCATGCCTACAGTCACGACATGGCTTTTCAGAAAAGAAGGTCTTTTTGTCTGGACAAAATAAAAGCCTGCTGAAAAAAAAACACACACACAAACACACAAAGCATTTTAAGTAGGTCTGTGTTTAAAGCCATATGCCCTCGAATGCAGCTTGTCTCAATAAAACATGGTGGTTTGTTGTTAATCTTTAATAGTTCTGTCCCTGAGAATTAACCCAGATGAACACACATTTAGGGCACCATCCCCTCACACACACACACACACACACACACACACACACACACACACACACACACACACACACACAGATTCCCTGTCTCTTGTTCTTCCTCCTAAGTCTCTCTAAATATTTCCCTCCCTTCATCCACCGTCCACTTCTGACAGTCTTCCATCTGCATTCCTTCCCCTCTCCCTTCCTTTTCTCTCTCTCTGTCATCTTTTCTTCACTTCCCTCTATTCTTTTTGGCCTTTCCCTCCCTCTCCTCCTGTGTAACCCCCTCTCCCCTTTCACCAGATTTCACACCAGTTTACAAAATAAGATGATCCACTTAAGAAAAGACGCACAGCAGTTTGTGAAATAGTCAAAAAATGTAATGTATTGATTCGTGTACATAGACACGAGTTTCCCATTTTTCTTCGTGATGGTCAGCACAAGATCAATTCGTATGTAATCCATGTAATTGTGAACCGGGAAGTATAAAGAGCGGCGATCGTCGCTAAACACAGGACTTTCATCAGGAGACCGGTGTTCGTGTCCCGTGTGAAACCAGAAGTCAAAGTTGATTTATTTATCACGTAACTTCCGTGATTAAGTTACAGCACTTCCGGTGTTATTTTAACCCAAATCGCGATCTTTTTCTAAAGCTATCTAAGTAGTTTTTTGCTTAAGCCTTACCAAGTCGATCTTTTCCTAAGCCTAACTAAGTAGTTTGTTGCCTTTGCCTAACAAAGTCGATCTTTTCCTAAGCCTAACTAATACCCCTTTCACATCGATGACCAGGGTTGGACCAGGGTTATCTGACCCTGGTTCAACCCTCATTTTGTCAATTCAAACCAAGCCAGTCAACCCGGGTTGAACCCTGATCGGGACAATTCAGATACGACCCGGGTCACACCCGGGAACAATGCATACCAATTAGCTCAGGTGCTAGAAATGGGCGGGGGGTTACACCTCTGGAGGATTACAGAGAGAGGGGATGATAGTGGTATCGTCAATGTGTTCAAAAACGTAAAATGTCACAGAATGATGCATGTTTTTGGGATACAGTGTAGTACATACAATATTTTTAGCTTTATAAAATGTTTAACTATGTTGTATGTATGGAGCTGTAATGTATGCAAAAACATACAGACAACATACTGTACAGATTTAAAGTATCTATCAATCAACATGAACCTTTTTTCCTCTGTCTATCTACAGTACCCATTTATCATATATCCGACTACATTGTGCTCTAATATGATAATATAGGCTACATTTACAAAAGGATTAGACACTTCTGAAGACTGAAATGTATATTTCACTCACTCTACCATCCCAGCAAAGATTTGATTCATATAGTAGGGCTATTAAAGTTTTTCAGCTGGGCATGTGGCAACTGTTGGATAATGTAAGGGCTTGTCCAAACATAGTAAAATGAGATTATATTTCATTTAGTTTGCTAAATGCTTGATAATGTAATGAACTGGGACTGGTTTTGTTACTTTATAACAGATGGAACAGGCGACAGATGGATCTTTTAGCAGGTTTATTTGGAAAGATAAAAAGTTTAAAAAGGTAACGTTACGAATAGAACATGTGCAAACATGCTTTAAAAACAGATGCACGTACAGCTGGCGGTCTGGCTGGTCTGACCCACCTCTTAACCTGGGTCACAAAGGCGAGTTGATCAACGCGGGTTAACCCTTTCATACACACAATCAACCCTGGTTGAGTCTTCGGTGTGAAAGGGGTATAAGTAGTTTGTTGCCTAAGCTTAACCAAGTCGATCTTTTCCGAAACCTAACTGAGTAGTTTGCTGCCTAAACCTAACCAAGTTGATCTTTTCCTAAGCCTAACTAAGTAGTGTGTTGCCTAAGCTTAACCAAGTCGATCTTTTCCTAAACCTAACTGAGTAGTTTGTTGCCTAAGCCTAACTAAGGCGATCTTTTCCTAAACCTAACTTAGTAGTTTGTTGCCTAAGCCTAACCAAGTCGATATTTTCCTAAACCTAACTGAGAAGTTTGTTGCCTAAGCCTAACTAAGTAGTTTGTTGCCTAAGCCTAACCAATTCGATCTATTCCTAAAACTAACGAAGTAGTTCTATTCTATTATATTTCACGAACTGTCGTGAGACTGTTGTAATATCAGTTGGTGAAGAAAACAAGGAAGAAACAATGATGATCAAATGGAGGTGTGGAAGAGGTTGAGTGCAAAACAAAAATCTGGAGGAGATGAAAGAGGGGAAGGAGACAGGAAGAGAAAAAAGGTCGAGGAGCAACAGGAAGTAGAGAAACGACAAGGAGACCCTGCCAAACTCGGCACTGAGCGATCGATCGGGGGTAATTTGATAAAATATTCATGCTGCAATGCTTGCTGCATGAATATGCAGCAAGCATAAAGCACACGCATTGTGAGTATACTCACAATGCGTGTGAGTATACTACGCATTTTATTGTGCGTGTGAGTATATGCATGTGTAATTTGATGATGACACAAAAGCTAAATAAATCGCACAGATAGGCTATTTTTCTGATGATTAAATCAGATTATTGCAGCACTCTCACAGCAAGTAAATGCTATCTCCAGTGTCCATTCAATAACAAGCATATATGTCCTACATGTAAAGGGCCAGAGCTACTGTATGTCATTCCCTTCTATGTCTCTCAACAGGGGTAGCTGCATCAATTTGAGTAGGTGAACTCATTCACCTACCCATCCACCAACCTGTCTATGATATAATATCACCATTTGCCCATTGCCAGAGCTCTCCATTATCCTGCCAGATCCAGTTAAGCAAATAAAGCATCATCCCAAACAAAAACAACCGGTGGCATATTGGTTTTCATGCTTTAGATAATTTCTCAGTTTTTTCTCCTGGCTTTCTACTCTCCCTCTCTGTCAGTCCTGCTCTGTGCTGCTATCTGTTGTCAAACTCTGCAACCTGCTGGCTGCATCACAAAACTGCACAAATAAAGTGTGTGTGAGAGCTTAGATGCTAACAAGTCAGACTGATTCCCTCCAGATGTACATATTTTCTTGGTAACACACATAAGGAACCTTACGTTTCAAGAGCCAGGTAAAAATGTTCAAACTAACAAAATAAAACATTTGGTTGCCATGGTGCCAGCAGTTACAGCAGGTACATCAAGTTCATTTTTACTTATTGGACTGTATGTTGAAGCAGTTAAAGGTGCATTACATCCAGTAAGGTTGATAATAAACCATGAACTTTGCCAGAGAACTGCTGGTGTTAAGACTGTAAGAATCACAGTGGTTGTGTCATTTGGAGCTTCCAGTTTTGTGTTTAAACTAGGGCTGTCAATCGATTAAAATAGCTAATCGCGATGAAACGCAAATTGATCACACATTTTCTATCAGTTCAAAATGTATCTTAAAGGGAGATTTGTCAAGTATTTAATACTCTTATCAACATGGGAGTGGGTAAATAGGCTTGCTTTATGCAAATGTATGTATATATTTATTATTGGAAATCAGTTACCAACACAAAACAATGACAAATATTGTCCAGAAACCCTCACAGGGGTTTGCATAAAAAATATGACAAACATGACAAACTCAAGCCCAACAGACAACCGCTGTCAGTGTGCTGACTTGACTATGGCTTGCCCCAAAACTGCATGTGATTATCATAAAGTGGGCATGTCTGTAAAGGGGAGACTCGTCAGTACCCGTAGAACCCATTTTCATTCACATATCTTGAGGTCAGAGGTCAAGGGACCCCTTTGAAAATGGTCATGCCAGTTTTTCCCCGCCAAATTTAGCGCAAGTTTGGAGTGTTATTTATCCTCCTTTGCATAAGTAAGTGAGTATGATATGGTTGGTACCAATGGATTTCTCAGGTTTTCTAGTTTCATATGATACCAGTATCTTCACTATAGCTTTAAAACTGAGCCCGCTACAACCTAAAACTTGCAAGTTGCGTTATGCGTTAAAGAAATGTGTGGTGATAAAACGAATTTGCGTTAACGCGTTATTATCATGTTAACTTTGACAGCCCTAGTTAAAATAAAAAAACACCAGGATTTGGGACAATGGAACAATCTCACTCTCCCTGTGTCTACGAAATACACAAAACAACATATTATTAAAGAGATTCTGATTTTAAATCCAGATTTATTTTAAATAAATCAGGATTTATTTTAAAGCTATATTTTTACATTTTGGGAAATACTCTTATTTTCTTTCTTGACGAGAGTTAGAAAAGAAAATCGTACTGTTGTGCTCGAACAAAGACATTATTAGTCGACTAACACTCAATTTACTAATCGAGTAGTTGATTTAATTGACAGATCTGTGAAACTGAGTTTCTCTACAACGAATCACACAAAAGCAGCACTTTAAATCTTGTGCTCATAAGTTTCTTGGAAATAAGTCATTCAGCATGAAAAAGCATAAAAAATGACTAAACGACTAAAGTTGACAATTTGCAACC
Source organism: Sebastolobus alascanus (assembly GCA_916701645.2). Classification (NCBI taxonomy): domain Eukaryota; kingdom Metazoa; phylum Chordata; class Actinopteri; order Perciformes; family Sebastidae; genus Sebastolobus; species Sebastolobus alascanus. Next base: position 1,482,955 of record CAKAOJ020000103.1, on the reverse strand, counting down.
AAATAGATCTGTCCCGCCCCCGGTTGTTAGCGACCCTGTTGCGTTCCGTTCACATTTAAAATCGACCCTGGTCCGACCTGGATCGAGATGCTGAGTCGGTCAGCGCGGGTTAACCCTTTCAGACACACAATCAACGCTGGTTGTGCCCTCGGTGTGAAAGGGGTATCAGACCAAAACGACCAATTAGTCGACTCATCGACAAAGAGAGGGCAGCCCTAGAAAAGCAATACCACTCTTATGTCTCCATGGCAAATTCAGTATAAGGCTACAGCCAGCAGCAATTTAGCTTAGCTTAGCATTACAACTGGAAAAAAGGGGGAACAGCTAGCCTCAAGATGACAACAATAGTGAGGCAGCACAGCTGAAATATTCGTAACAATTGTGCATTTTGCAATAAAAGCAACACATTTGACACAGACGTAGGTTTATATGTTATGAAAAGATATAGATATCAAGGAGCTGCAAATTTGGTCCCTAGGGGCCAAATAGGCACTAAATATTCAAAAATGTTGCAGAAAACTGATTTTATGGCCCAATCCCAATGTCCCCCCGAAGGCCTTAAGCCCTGAACCCTTAGGGACTTGACTGACGTCACCTGGTAAATGGTTGAGTGTGAGAGGCTGCAAGGGCTTGAAATGGTATAAATATGAATGGGACAGCATTTTGCGGCGACATATCACGTTACCATTTTTATTTTACGTATTTTACTGCCTATATGAACGTCTTTGAGGCTCTTGCCTTACGAGACAAGAGATAACTGTCCAAAAATCAATTTACACATTTTTGTCAAATTCATTAAAGCTGCAGTATGCGATATTGGCGCAAATATGATTTTAAAAAGTTATTTTTAGAAAACGGCCGCTATATCGTGACAGTAGTACATGAAACAGGTAACCTGAAAAAAATCATGTTCCTCTGTGTCCTACTGTGTCCTCCGGTGCTCCTAACGGCATCTGAAGGATTTCACTTACCGGAGGAAAATAAGGTCCGCTGTCCAGCTTATTCCTATTCCTTTAAAGTATACTATGCATCCTGAATATAGACATCTTCCTTGAGGACTTTCGCTGTGTCCGAAATTGCATACTATGCACTATATACACAATATGTGTTCTATCGTTCAACATACTTTTGTGTGAATAAACAGTAGTATGTTTCTTTCCGGACGCACTGAGCAGTACTTTATGTCTTCACTTCCTGAGAGCCTCTTTGCTGGTTGGAGCAAGCCCCCAGGTAGAGCGCCGGTCGTCGATCCCAACTTTCGTAGTGGCCAAACGGCGGTACTGCAACTTCCGTGTCAGTCACGTGATGCATGGGGCCCAAAAATACTTTTTCCCATAGACTTACATTTGGAAAGAGACGTCTGTAACTCAGCAGATCATTTTTTTTTAGGTAAATCAACTCCCCAGTACAAACACCTAAATAGCCCTGATTTAAAAAATTAAGTTTTTAAAGTTGTAAAATGCACTAATAGCTGAATCCAGAGTTATTACCCTTCCTCCGTTCATGTGAATGAGACCCAGACCCAGGCTGAAGCGCAAGCCGTGACGACGGTGTGACTTTGGGACCCCGTGACCGAGTCATGTGACCGAGCGGACAAAATACTGCGCATGTTCCATGTGCCCAAGATCCGGGTACTTTTCCAGACGGAGGTCGAGCCATTTAGGCTTCATGCGCCACTGAGCAACTTTCATAGGAATGAACGGGGCCCCGCCTCCAACGCTGTATCCAGTTCTCTTAATACATCCATGGGTTGGAGACGCGTAACCATGGTAACTCATGTTAACCTCATGTGACCAAAATGACAGTTTGTGAGAATCATTAAGTCTGAACTAATTTAAAAATATATATTCTAAAGTGAAATCTTATACTTAAATTGAAGCATTATTGATGTTACAAAGCTGTCCCTCAACGTCTGTTATAAATGTTGTCGTCACTACCGCACTGCATTGTGGGATATTTATGCTGCCGTACTGTACATACTGTAATATTTCACTGGAAATAGTATGCAATTCGCGAACTATTGGTTTAATACCAACGTTTCGGACGTACTAAAAAATCTCCCATACTGTTTTGGGGTACTAAATAGCATGTTAGTATGGAATTTCAGACGCAACCTATTTTTAGTCTTCTGGAGAATTCTAGAATTATTCCATTTACTAGTACATCCATGGTCTGTGGTCTATTGGACATCGATTTTGGAGGTCCTTGACATGAAAAAGTTTGAGATTGCTCTCAAAATCTGTGTGCTGGATTTTTCTAACTTCCATTTATGTCCATCGCTGACTTTATGCTCCTCTGGGAAGTGGCCTAGCAAAAAGTTTAATACATAAATAAGTAAGTAAATAGTTATAATAGTATGCATATTTATTATATTTTTATTGTTCAACACAGGCCATTTCGGTAGAGAAATTAAATATGACAATAGAATAGAAATAATTTAGTTTTATTTTTTACGGTACTTTTTGGGACCGGTAGTCGCTTTCAGTCCAAAATGGCGGAAGCGTAGCTCTGCTGCTGGGCGCTGATGTTGCAATGGAACGAGCAATTGGCTTTCACTTCTTAGCAATATACGTTCTTTGGAGTGACTTCAATCGCTGCTCAGGTAGACATTACTCCTCTATATCTTTACATAGCAAATAGTTGTTTGCTGCTATATTAATGCTCTGGATATCGTATAGAGCACCTTTAATGCTGGTAAATCAAAGTTATCAGTTATTTGTCATTGATAAGAACAACACAAAGTCCCATACAGGTGTTTTCACTTACCTTACTTGATGAGACATCCTCTCAGGACCCTGCACGCATGTACAGACTGGGCTTGATTGACGTCTCCATCAGTCTCCTGTTAGTTTTGTTGCACCTGTTAGGGCGGGACAACCCTGTTATCATTCCCATTGGTCCATAGAGTTTTGTCACATCATATTATTCCCATCATAGCTCCACTCAGCTTCAACCTGACCCCAGGGCTAATCAACCAAGGTAATTGAAAACATCCGTGTGAGTGTGCAGGGTCTTTAACATAGATATATATATATATATTCTTTAAGATATTAAGACACAAGAGTAGCCTAGAATTGATTCAGATACCTCCAATCATCCACTTAGCAAAGGAAGGTTGTTTCAATCCTTCCAGTTCATCATCATGCTATTCTTTTGGCAGAATTTAATTTTAGTTTTGACACTCATAACGTGCGATACTTGGAATTCACATTTCAGACAGTTGATTAAGGGTGTTTTCACATTAGGTACGATTGATTCGTACCGTGCCCGAGTACGATTGCCCCCCTCTCTGGTCAGCTTTCACATTAGTAAAGTTGGTCCGCACCCGAGTACACTTGCATCATCATCCACGTGTATTTGTTTATGTTGAGATCAGCTGTTCTCATGGCAGAGCATCGTAAAAACACTTCATTCAAACTTGACTGAAACAAAATAAATCTCACCAAAACCGTCGTCGTTAGTCTTTCCAACAATCACCAACTCTCGTTTGGCCGAAATAAACTCTTATTTCACCGAGTTTGATGTGGAAATATGTCGGCTCTACACTTTGTCTCTCTCGCCTTCCTGCTGTATCATCCACGGCCAACCAAATGACGCTTAACATAGACATAAATAGACACAACAAATGGAACATAACAGTAGCTAGAGGCCATAGACCTTGTTGAAGAGGTGGGTTTTAAGGAGTTTTTTTTAAGCTGTCCAGAGATGGGGCGTTGCGGAGCTCTATGGGGAGAGAGTTCGAGAGGGTGGGGGCTGTCACACTGAAAGCTCTGTCCCCAAAAGTTTGCAGGTTTGTGTGGGGGATGGAGAGCTAACCCGTGCCTGAGGATCTCAGCTTCCGGGACTGTGTGTATGGGTAGAGGAGGTCAGATAGGTACTGAGGAGCCAGAGCATTGAGGGATTTGAAGGAGAGGAGGAGGATTTTGTAGGTGATGCGGGACTTGACCGGGAGCAAATGGAGGTGGATGAGGGTGGGGGTGATGTGCTGCCAGGTCTTGGTGCGGGTGAGAACCCTGGCAGCTGAGTTCTGCACATACTGGAGCCTGTCCAGGGCTTTGCTGGGAACCACGGACAGAATACCATTGCAGTAGTCCAAACGAGAGGTGACGAAGGCATGGATGAGGGTTTCTGCTTCGAAGTCAGAGAGTGATTGCTGGAGTCGAGAGATGTTTCTTAGGTGGAAGAAAGCGGATTTGGTGGACTTGATATGCGACTGGAATGAGAGAGTCGGGTCCAGGATGACACCCAGGTTGCGGACTTCAGAGGATGGGGAGAAAGAGCAGCCGTCAACGTCCAGATGTAGATCTCCAACCTTCCGGAGCAGGGCCTTGGGAGCCACAACCATGAGCTCTGTTTTTTTGCTGTTGAGTTTTAGAAAGTTAGGGCGCTTTCACATTAGGGACCCGGGCCCGGATCCGAGTACACTTGTCCCCAAAATCCGGTTTGATTGATTAGTGTGAACGCTCTGTACCGGGCACGGTTCGTCGATCCGTACTCGAGTCCACTTGGAAAGGTGGTCTGGAGTACGGATCATGTGTACTCAGGTATGGTTCGCATCAGGTGTGAAAGCCAACCGTACTGAAACACGGAAGTGGATTGCTAGTTAACACGAGTAACGTTAGCAGTTAGCGAGTAGTTTTGAAAGGGCAGGCTTTTTTCAAAGCCGTCGGTCTCCTCCGAAATCTGTATACATAAAACTATTTCATATCTATGTCTGTAGATGCTCGCAGCATGCGCCGATCTCATCCTCTGAACTGCACGGCCGTGGATGATACAGCAGGAAGGCCGGCGAGTGGTTCCTTAAAATATAAACAATAGGTGATGGGGTTGAGTGATGTTTATTATTTTATTTAGCTAATTTAATGGTCTGTCTGCGAAGAACGAGAGCTGCTCAGTTGCTCAGCGCGCAGAGAGAGAGACAGGGTGGGGGTGGGGGGTAGACAACGTGTAGAGTCGGTCTATTTTCACATCAAACTCGGTGAAATAAGAGTTTATTTTGGCCAAACCACTTGGTGATTGTTGGAAAGACTAACGACGACAGTATTGGTGAGTTTTATTTTGTTTCTGTCAAGTTTGAAGGAAGTGTTTTACGATGCTCCGCTGCTAAAACAGCTGATCTCAACACAAACGAATACATGTGGGTGATGACGCAAGTGTACTCGGGTACGGAACAACTTTACTAATGCGAAAGCTGAGCGGAGAGGGGGGGTAATCGTACTCGGGCACGGTACGGATCAATCGTACCTAATGTGAAAACTCCCTTAGATGACATCCAGATTTTTATTTCATGCAGGCAGTTTACAAGTATCCGGATACTTTTCCAGACGGAAGTCGAGCCATTTAGGCTTCATGCGCCAATGAGCAACTCTCATAGGTATGACCAGGGCCCCGCCTCCAACGCTGTATCCAGTTCTTTTAATACATCCATGATAAAATGAGTAAGTTGTGACGCGGCTGCCATTTTAAAATCTGTTGAAGGAACGCCAAGTTGCACAACATGGCCGGAGCACAGCCAATAGGAACGCTCTCTCAATGAAATTACCTTTGATTGGTCAAAGTCTCCCGTCACGGGCTAGATTTTTTTAAAGCCTGAAAACAGAGCCATGATGAGGTGCAGAAGTCTAGTGATTTCTCAGAACACTTGAATTACAATATGCTGAAAGGTTATTATGGAAATTATTGCCCAATGATGCCAAAAATAAACTGCCTACTGCCACTTTAAGTCACCCTATTAAATTGCTGTTAATAAACAAATTGAAGATAGCCTATATAGAATGCAATGTTTGCCAAAATCAATCTAATAAATGATAAAATACCATATGAAGATCTTAAAAAAGGACTTCTGATTATTTGGAGATATGCTGAATTATTGTTCTCACCAGTCGGACTGCTGCATATATGTGTAATCATTATCCTTATTACATACACTGTAGCCTTATTATGACTATTCAAAATGCATTTGTAAGTATTTAAAATAGAATTAGTCAAGTGAAACCTTTCACATGTTAGAGGTTAAAACAACTTACCATAGTCGCGTCGTACAGCACGAGATCTCGTAGCTTCCAGCGGAGCTTTTCTCGCCGCACCACCAACTTGTCACCAAAGATGGCGATTTGCTGAGTGCTCATGGATACACACATTTTTCGGCTTGTCGTTATCTTACCAACTTTAAAAACAAATTAACTGCTTAGCGAGCAACTACTTCTCCGTTTGAAGCACACCTTGCTCAACGTCAGCCGCCGCTATCATGCAGATCACGCTTAAAACACTGCAACAGCAGACTATTCAAATTGAGATAGACCCCGAACAAACGGTGAGTGGCTATTAGCTAACTTGCTAACTTTAGCTAACAGTGCCAGCTGCGGGACCTATGTTTTAAATTTACGTGTAGACCCAACAGTTTAATTCGATATTTCCAATGAGATAACATTGTATGTAGTCTCCGCAAAAGGGTGACAACTAACAGCACGTGTTATGAGTTTGGCAACATACATAAAACGGGTGCTAAACGACGTGAAACCTCACTAGCAAACCTTAGCCAGTTAGCTAGCTGGACAGCCCGTTAACAAAGTCATCGCGACGCGACTGCTAACGAATTTCTAATCGTTTCAAGTTTGTGTCGCGGTTACTTTGCTGCTGCTGCTGCTCTTCAGTAATAGCTGTTGTGACTTAGCACGCAATGCTATAACTTCAGTGACGAGCCAAAGCTTCCCACTACGATAAGATTGCTAATGCTAACGCTTATGACACTGCTAATTACGATTAGCCTTATTGGTAGCGTACTGAGAAGCTGGCTAAGTTTGTTAGCATGCTCACATCTTTGACATGTAGCTAGCAAGGCCAACGTTGAGTGAACATTAAACTGTACTTACGTTACTCATAGTGGAAATCATTCAGATATTTAACTCCTGTCTTATTTATAATAAGCACTGTCATGCTTTGTGATACAGAAAAGCTTAATGAAACCCTGATCTAACTCCTCTTATTTTTGCAAGTCAGTTATGATACTTCCCTGCCTGGTAAAAACATTGTCATTGGTCCATCTAGTCTTTTTTTAGTCAATAGGTGCTTTGTAGAATCGCGAGGTCCTATGACTTGAAGGTTAGAGACCAAATAGGTGCATGAAAGACTTCCATTTGAGCCAGAGTATGGATATTAATGCATAGAAATAAAAGCATTAGGAGACCATTAGGAAATGCTTGCATGTCAATGGTTATTGATTATGATTAATCTCTTCTTTGTCAGGTGAAAGCCTTGAAAGAGAAGATAGAAGCAGAAAGAGGAAAAGACAACTTTCCTGTATCTGGGCAGAAGCTGATATACGCTGGAAAAATCCTGCAGGATGACACGCCTATTAAGGACTACAACATTGATGAGAAGAATTTTGTTGTAGTGATGGTTTCAAAGGTGAGATCTTAATTGATTGTAATACTTACTGATGACATTGGGTTTTATAGAGTGGTGGTGTTTTAACTTTTCTGAGCCAATCAACTCTCAGCAATTAGGTAAGTATATTATAGTACTTTCTGTTGGCTGATTTTAATGTCAGACATTTTCACTAATTACCGGCAGAATGAGTAGAATTTTCATAAAAAGGAAGGGCCCTCTGCCCCTATTTTCTCTTTTCATTTCATTTTGCTGGGTTTGGGAGGTTTCAGGCATTAACTAGTGCTGAGATGAAGCTTCATGAAGCACTGAAGCTCCCCAGCGAATTGGTTCATCTGGGCTTCATATGCACATGAAACCACCTATCGGTCAAATAGTGTAAAACAGGTACATATATTCCAGATATGTGGCAGTGGTTTAACCGGGCACAGGACAGTGAATGTGCTTGATAATGATAGATGGGAGACATTATTAGTTTTTATTCAGGAATAATAAGTTCTCAACTGTATTTCGGCTTTGGGCATCTTCAATGACGTCATTTGTCTAAAACGATACAAGCCTTGATACGCGCTTCACAGAAAACTTCCTGGACTACTCGACACACACTCCGAAGCCTCGGCACATCACGTAACATCACTAGCGTTAACCTCTAAAAAATGTAGTGACCAGGTGCCAAATCATAAGCACGCTAGGGCTGCACGATTATGGCCAAAATGATCATGATTATTTTGAACAATATTCAGATTACTATTATTTATCATGATTTATTAAAATATTTTTAATTTTCACAATTCACGTTTAAATAAACGGAGTACTGCTTTCACTTGCATGTCATGCTACATTCCAGCTAATTAACAAATCTTTGCATCAAAATAAGACTTAAAATAAGGTTCTTCTTTACCTGAATTCAGTGTGTTTTTGTTTTGCCCGTCTGTTCTAAAGTATATTATTTTTCTACTAGTCTGGACTGCATTTTAAACATCAATATTGCAGTCGGTCATGTTCATTTAATTGTGGGAAGCCAAAATCGGGATCACGATTAGTATTTGATTAATTATGCAGCCCTAAAGCACGCATCCAAGAGGAAGCTACGAAAATGGTGGACACAGCACAGAAAAAAACGCAAATAATAGCAAGGTTAAATGCCAAGCGGACAAAGTTCTTTCAAAACGAGAGTGAATCCGGGGTTTGCTTTCAACCGCAGGCGATCACCCTAGCCCTCGTTGTGCCAGGGAGGAGGGGCCAACTTTGAATGCTGTGTTTACAAACCGCAACCGACAAACACTACTCATTGTGCCTTTAAGTTGCTAGTCTAACAGCACCTTCTTTTGAACCGGCTAAAGGCTAAACCCGCAGCTGCCGCCTCGCCTCCGGCCTCAGAACCACCGAAGCCCCCTGTACAGGACTCTGGCTCCACGTCAACAGCTGTCCCCGCCACAACCCCGGCTTCAGCCCCAGCCCCAACCCCTGCAGCTGTCCCCATTCCCTCTGAAGAGGCCAAAGAGGAGCCAAGTGCAGCAGCCACAGAACCACAACAACCAGCCAGGTACAACCTGTCTATTTCACAATGTATAATGTTATCAAAACCATTTTTGAAGAAGATTAATTATACGCACATCATGTAGGTGCGAGGTTCGGAACAGCGTCAGTAAAGAAAAAGGGGCCTGCATACTACTCCATGCCACAATATTTTATTGACTACATTTCAATCCTGCTTGGATGTTCCTTAGGTCAAAAAAGAAAAATCTAAGGATCGAAACATAGTCAATAAAAATATTGTGGCATGGAGTTGTGAGCAGGCGTTACAATTTTCTTTATCAAAACCTTATTTGACATACTTGAGAGAGTTGGGAAGTAGTGCTGGGAAAATCAATTTTATAGATAATATTTTTCAGATATTAAAATTTAGGGTTTGACTCAGAGTGGTAAATGATTCTAACACTTGTGTCGTTTTCCAACCTTAATTGTTAGAAGTGACTTTTAGTTTAAGTTAGTCCTTAACATGACTGGAAAACTTTACTTTTACGCCATGTTTCCTAAAACTTGGATACATGGGTTTTTCAGTGGTTAGTCAGTGTTACAAGACTATTGTAACATTAATTTTCTTAAATATCTAAGACCAGTATTTTCATTTCAACACATTAAGTAAACAGTTATTTATGTAATGGAATGGATGATGATATCTAAATGCATCAGTGTCTACTTCCTTTCTCATCACCCTGGAATCATAGAAATGTTGTCTGACTTTCCTCCTCACCTCTTATGTTTTGTAGCTCCAGTGGTGGGGGTCAGAGCTTGGATGCCTCCTCAGCGCTGGGTAAGTAACAATTGAATCACTGCTAGACCTGCAAGCTGTGCAGCTGTTACAGTCTCAATGCAGTAGTTGCTATTTGCTCACTGTTGTTAAATGTAAATGGTGTTATAAATGGGTCAATATCACAGCAGTACATTTCTTGTGTAAAACTTGGGTTATATTTGCTGTGCCAGAAATTGTTCCTGCTGTTAGTCAGGGACTTTACAGGCTGCAGTGCAGCACATACTGCTCCTATATTTAGGCTGTGACAAAAGTACGCAATCACTTATTGTAGTCCCACAGAGAGCAATGGGGATTCCCAGTTGGTCCACTCATACACTGTGTTTCATACTTATGGAAAATGTAAAATAGTAGGAGTCAGCTGCTGTTTAAGCCCATTTTGTGTGTTTTTATGTTATAAACTGTATGTAGGATTTTAAAGGTGTTAAATTCGAAATTCAGATCATATCCATTGCCTCCACACAGCTCTCAACATGGCTACGGCTGAGCCGGCGGCCTGCTGTTAACATCGCTAACAGTGCAAACAACGGCAACAGAGCTAACAGTGTTTACCTCAGGGGAAATCGGGGGGTGGATGCTAAACTTCTGCGACGACGCCGTCAGTCAGGATGGCGTTATCAGCTGTAACCGCCGTGTGAGAGCAGTGCAGAGGCACGCACAGCCGTATTGGCTACGTAAAACAAGCACTTTTAGTGGACGTACATTGTTGGTGCAGAATTGCCTGGAAGGATTACAGTGCAGCCCGTTTCGCAGCTGCTGGCTGCAGCGCTCAACCTCAATACTGGACCAATTTAAAAAACTATTGTCCCCATTAGTCACTTAGACACAAAAACATGGGAAAATAGGGTCCAGGTTGGAAAATACTGAAGTTACCCTTTAATGCATAGTTCTATTTCTATAGTTATATAAACCCTAAAACTGATATGTATCCCCTGTTAGCAGCTTGCTGGTGCAGCATATGCCACTTCTCTCCACTGACTATATCTGCTGTCCTCCAAAAAGGAGTAAGCTACAGTGGCTTGTCGCCGTGGACAAAAGCGGCAAATGAATGAATGTAAAATGTAAATATACAGTACAAACTTTTCAGAACAAAATGACATATGTTAGGAGTATTTCTTTAAGGTTTGTTTCAAATTTGTAAACTAATTGCTATATTTAAAAGCATTTTGGGGAACTTGCTACATTAGCTACTTCTGACGGGAGGAATAATTGGAAAAGCAATTTTCTTTTTATGTTCCTGTTGATCGTCATGCATGAAGGTGCAACTTTGCAAATATACAAAATATGCAGGGTTAGTAACTTGGTCATCTGTGTGTGTTTGGTTTTCAGTGACTGGAGCCGAGTACGAGGCCATGCTCACAGAGATCATGTCTATGGGCTACGAAAGGGAGAGAGTGGTGGCTGCACTACGGGCCAGTTTCAACAACCCCCACAGAGCTGTGGAGTACCTTCTCACTGTGAGTCTCCCACACACACACTTATATATCACACCAGAAATTACCCAATACTGGACAGTACCATGATAAGTGTTACAGTGATCCTCCTGCAATACTACATCTGTCACAGATGGGGGAGACTGATTCGTATTTCCTACTAAGTTTAGTCTTAGAGTAATGCAGTCGGTGTACGACTTTAAATTGAATTATTCTATATCTTGAATTGTTAGAACAGCTCTGTATACTGGACAGGCCCTCCTGCCATAGTTCCTCTGACACTGGAACGCCCAATTCTTTGGCCCAGGCGTCCCTGAGATGACTGGTGTTTACTGGAACCGTAAAAGCAGCGACGAAGCAGGAGATCAAATGTTTAGAATTTGGCTGTGAGAGAAGTAGGTCATAAAAAATGTGGCTCTTAGGTTTAACTCTCCTCTGTACATAATGATTTTATAATGATTTTATACACTGTAAATTTGTTTTGTTAATTTTATTATTTATTGTTACATTGTTATCCATTTTTTACTCTGCCTTGTAAGGTGACCTTGAGTGTTTTGAAAGGTGCCCATAAAATATATGTATTATTATTATTATTATTATTATTATTATTATTATTGTTATTAATAATAATAATAACTGTGAACTCTTGGATACACTCCTGTATGAAATGCCTGACTTGAAGGTAGCGGTAAAAATGTGATTGGGGAAGATGGTATTTAGTTTGGAGCTGAGTGAATGAAGCAAATGTATTATCTACATATAGATCTCCAATACAGCACAGTCCCGTCTCCCCCCCAGTCCAGAAACACTCTATCCATCAGCGCTGGTTTGAACAAATGATTGTATGCTATAGGGGGGAAAAGTCACATTTTTGGGAAGAGGATGGCTAACTAGGCTGAAAAACTCAATGCACTATGTTAATCAGTTTGTGCCACTCTACGTCTTGATTTAGTTTGTGAAATTAATCAATGGTGACACATGCTCCATATGATCTGACTAACTAAGCTTTGCTCTGTGAGGTAAATTAAAGGACCTCTATACGGAATTCAGAGCATATCTATGATTGAGGGATTGCCTCCACACGGCTCTCAAAATGGCGGCTAAGCTGGCGGCTAAGCTGGCGGCTAGCAGCTAACGGTGCTACGGTGCTTCTGTGACCACGGAGTCAAACGGGACGGCGTTATCAGTGGTAACCGCCATATGAGCGCAGTGCAGTGTGGCTGCGATTAGCTAGCCAGTGGGACACACAAACAGGGACTCACATGCAGGCACGGCTGGACCGGCTATGTGAACTAGAGCTACTCGTTCTTCGGAGGCAGACCATTAAATTATCTAAATAAAATGACAGAAATTGCCCCCCCCCCAAAAAAACAACAACTGGCGAAGTACTCAGCCAATTGCCAATGGCCGATATATTCATCCAGTCGCCCAACCCGAAGGGCTGTTGTATTAGCTTAGCTTAGTTTTGGCTAGGTGCATCTAATAAACTGGCAACTGAGTGTATGTTATTTTGAGAATACTGAAAGCTTTACGAGGCAGTTGTCCTTAAGGGGTGAAATTAAATGTGTAAGTCTATTCAAAGTAAATGTCTTGAGTTGTATTTACCAACTAATATGAACCAAATTATCAGTTGCTAACTAACGTCCATGGCCCTCACAGTATTTGGATCTCTCCCTGTTCTTTGGCAGCATGCGAGGAGTGTGTGTTTGTGTGTGTGACTGACAGTTGTATTGTTGTGTTTCCAGGATATCCCCAGCAGCCCGGTCCAGGAGAGTAACCCCCCAGCGCAGGCCCCCGCGTCTGGACCCACAGAAGCCCCGTCTCTAGCAGAGGGTGAGGCACACGCTTATTTCGGTCCAAAAATACACACAGTCCACATTTATGTGTCCGTCTCTCCCTTCTGTCTGAAAGATACCAAACAGTACTGGTGGGGTATTAAATATAGTGGATTTTAAAACTGTCCACCATATTTTTAATATGTGAATAGAAAAGATCCCAAAAGTTTACTACAACTAGTATCCTTATTCCAGAACGTTTAAACATGTGACCGCTGCGAGGCCTGGACACATTTACTGATAACTACAATAAATAATAGTCATAGCCTCACTGGCAGTGACTCATCATATGACTCATTAGTCACGCAATGTTTCTTTACCATGGTCACGTGTAAATAGTTGTTTGACTTGTTAGCTGCCACCAAACCTGTGCCTTTGTTTCTTCACTCTGTGGAGACGTGTTGTGGCCTCTCTGAGCAGATACAGGCAATTTGATCAAAAGAGATTTATTATTAATATTTTAATATCAATTAATCGTTTATTTTTCAAGCAGTGATGCCAAACATTTGATGGTTCCAGGTTCTAAAATGAAAGAATTTGCAACTTTTCTAGATCTTTGCTATTGTAAATTGAATATTGAATATATACTAAAGAAGAAATTTGATGATGTCACCTTGTGCGCTACTTTATGATGGTTATTTTATAATGTTTTATAGATCAAGTGTTTAATTGAGAAAATTACTAGTATATTAATCGATAATGAAAATAGTCATTAGTTGCAGCCCTAATTAGGACCCATGGTGTGATTTGTGAATGTGATCATCATGGAGAACCTGTGTAAACACGAATCTTGGGAAGTACCGGAAGCAAACAAATCGCCATTACTCTCTACAATAAGCACACATTTGAGTTATCCTAATCCTAGTTATCCTAAGAAGTGTACAATTTTCTACTTTTAACTTTATTTTCTATGTAACATTACTTTTGACAACGATGTCTAGGAGTTCGGGATGAACCTGAGCGGTTCTCAGCTGCCTAACGTTAGCCTGGTGAAACACGTAACGTCTGATAAGTTAACACTGCTTAGCTAGCGTAGCCAATGTTGGACTGACATGGTGAAACAAGTAACGTCTGCTAAGTTACCACTGCGTAGATAACATTAGCCTGACATGGTGAAACAAGTAACGTCTGCTAAGTTAACACTGCTTAGCTAGCGTAGCTAACGTTAGCCTGACATGGTGAAACAAGTAACGTCTGCTAAGTTACCACTGCTTAGCTAGCGTAGCTAATGTTAGCCTGACATGGTGAAACATGTAATGTTTGCTAAATTACCACTGCTTAGCTAGCGTAGCTAATGTTAGCCTGACATGGTGAAACAAGTTACGTCTGCTAAGTTAACACTGCTTAGCTAGCGTAGCTAACATTAGGCGGACATGGTGAAACAAGTAACGTCTACTAAGTTACCACTGCGTAGCTAACGTTAGCCTGACATGGTGAAACAAGTAACGTCTGCTAAGTTAACACTGCTTAGCTAGTGTAGCTAACGTTAGTGGGCTAAAGGCACTGTCTAGCGGCAGCGGTGGTCCCACAGAATAATAAACTCAATCAACTAACTGTGGCGTTATTGGGAAATATAACGTTAGTTTTATTTATATAACCTACTAACAAAGTAAACATTAATCGGTCGCCATCACAAACGGAACACATACAGTGTCTGTTAACTGACTCTCTGCCAAATGCATCATGGTGGTGACGGCAGCTGTGACCTCGTAAAGTCAAGTCAATTTTATTTGCATAGCCCAAAATCAAAAATCTATGGAGCCCCCCTAGACCCCTATGAGAATTTTTTTATTAAGTCGTGCCCTCAAGTTAGTAACTCGTTCCCTCAAGTTATTAACTCGAGGGAACGAGTTACTTCATAGTGCACTTCTTCCAATCATTCCTGACTGTCCACGCATTGCTGATGTACGGAGCCCCCCTAGATGATGTCCTTCGGTAAAGTTGGAAAGATTCAAACTTCCTGGATCAATAACTCATAACCGAAACGTTGTTAAAACACAAACAACGGCTCTTTCTAACCGTGGACAGGAAGACAACGAGCTACAACCTAATTTTAATCAAAACGAGCTGTCCTCCGAGCTGGACACATAACATTGGTCTCTATGTGCAGCCGGCTGTGAGACGAGTTGTCAGGGACCGTCTACAAAGTGCAACGCCGAAAAGAGAAAAATATTCAATAACTTCAGTATTATACAGAGCAGTACCACCAAAATTACTTCACACATCAATGATCTCCTCATAGTTGTACTAGAACACTTAGTTTGGAAAAATATAATTTTGGTCAATTTTTAATGCGAAAAATATTCAATAACTTCACTTTTATAAAGTGTAGTGCCATCAAAATGTCTTAATTAGTTTAAAAAGTGTAATCAGGAAGAGACCATTGATGTGTGAAGGGATTTTGTTGGTACTACACTGCATAATACTGGTTATTGAATATTTTTGCCATTAAAAATTCAAAAGAATTATGCAAAATCGTATTTTTCCAAACTAAATGTTGTAGTACAACCATGAGGAGATCATTGATGTGTGAAGTAATTTTGGTGGTACTACTCTGTATAAATCATGACCCATCCCTACCATTTACGTAAGTTACTACGAGCAACCACAGCATTCGGCTGAAAGTCCCCAGTTACTACTGTTAGCAGACAGTAGAGTCAATACGACTTACCATCGCAGTAATGGCGGCGCCACTAGATGGTGGAAACACAAAGCGGTCGCCAGATTCGTCTATACATTTGTATACAAATATTTGTTATGTAGTGCACATGTCCATTACAATGGACCGGAAATCTAATATTTATATCTAACTATAAAGCAAACAATATCTGTCTGAATGTCCGTCACATATCTCGAGAACCGTTCATTCGATCCACTTCACACTTGGGTGTATTGACGGGGACCCAAGGATGCACTGTGTCGAAGTTGGTGCAATTTGGACATGCAGCATTAAACTTTGAATGAGCGCTCTGTGCAGCAGTGGGGACGGGGCCTCAGGGCTATGAGGACTGAGTCAAGCATGTCGTCCACAGCGGGACTTTACAGGACGCGGCTCATTGACTGCAGTTCACTTTTGCTGCTGGAGGCTGGATATACTAACATTACAACTGAACTCTTAAGTTGCAGCACTTCCAGGAGCCAAGCAATTGTCATGCTCCGAACAAGCCCCGTGTTCTGAACAAGGCACACGTTCCGAACGGGCACGCGGTCCGAACGGGCACGCGGTCCGAACGGGCACGCCCCAACAACGCTGCAAGCAGCAATACTGGGAGCCAAGCAATCGGCCCGTTCAGAATGGCCACACCCCGAACTGGCACTGCACTAGTTTTGGATAAAAGAGACAGAGTCACTCGCCACAAGTATTTAAAATTGCATCTCTAAGCATCAGTGTTAGCAGACCATTTGCTGCATGTATTTGCTTTTGTACAGATAGCACTACTGAAACAACAAGGCAGGCTAGGACGAACTGGAAACGCACACCTAGCTCAGTCTGGCCGTGAATCATGAGTTCAACAGGAAATGACAGAAAATTAGTTAAAGCTAAATGATGAGGACGACATATAGGCAAGTTATTGATGCATCTAAATTGTCCTGCGTGTAACTGATTTAGTATGCTCTTGTGCTAATCGTTATTCATTTTGTTTGCCATTAGGAGAGAACCCACTTGCATTCTTGCGGACCCAGCCCCAGTTCCTGCACATGAGACAGGCCATCCAGCAGAACCCTACTCTGCTACCAGCTCTTCTCCAGCAACTAGGCAGAGAGAACCCTCGACTTCTACAGGTAACACAGTCTATACTCACACTGAGAACCGTTCACGCTAAGCACACGCGAAGATGCGTTTTACTTTTTTATTTTCATTAATATTCTTGCAGGTCATCTCTATTTAATGTCTTTATAGCCGCAAGGCAAGCCAGACTGCATTAGATTTAGTTTTCGGAGGGTCGCGAGTGTCCGCATGCCTGTCCGTGCACATCCAAATTTTTGTAACTACGCAGATGCTGTTGGGCGGAGACAATGGAGCACTTTGAGGAGCTTTGAGAATGTCAGTTTGCGGTGAGGAGAAACCCGCACAGAGTATAAAGGATCCAAACGTTTCCTCGTCACGATTCCACGTCAGCTCATGTCCGTGCAACCGTCCTTTGCGGAAAGCATAACCGAAGCTTTACTTCTCATCTGTGTCTCTTCCCCTCAGCAAATCAGTCAGCATCAGGAGCTGTTCATCCAGATGTTGAACGAGCCAGTGGGAGAGGGGGGAGAGGCACCAGAAGTTGGAGAGATGGGGGCAGCAGGGGAGGAGGGCGCACCTGTCAACTATATCCAGGTTACACCTCAGGAGAAGGAAGCCATCGAAAGGGTGAGTAAATATTGAAAATGTGTTTTTTTTTCTGTTGTACATTGTTAGATTAGAAATGAAAAAGTTGCAGATCCTGTTTTTAAAGCCCTTTTTCCTCTCTCCCTTCTCTTTATCCAACAGTTAAAAGCGTTGGGTTTCCCCGAGGCTCTGGTGATCCAGGCCTACTTCGCCTGCGAGAAGAACGAGAACCTGGCAGCCAACTTTCTCCTCAACCAGGGACTGGAAGATGACTGAACAGCACTGCCTTCCTGCTCCTCCCTCCTACCCTTCCCCTCTTCAGCTCAGCATAAAAGACTGCACCCCCAATTTATTGTACAGCTACCAACCTCAGCTCGACCCAACCGGAGGGGAGGAGAGGGGAGAGCCAGCAGGGGGGTGCGGGGTGGGGGTGGGATGGGGAGGGGGAGGGGGAGGGGGTGACGGGGCGGGTTAGGTTACAGCGGGGGTTACACGCTTAAAGTACACAAAGTGGAGGTTGTGTGCAGGAAGGTCAGACTCATCGGAGGTCGGGGTGGAAAAGTGTGGAGGAATGATAAAATCCACGTGAATTCCAATGGAATGTGTGGGGTTTGTCTAGGGGAGATCTATAATTTGATTTTAGACGCGCTTTGTGACATAAGGGAGGGGGAGGGCGAGGGTTTGCGACGAGAGTGCGTGTGTGAGTACATGTCTGTGTGCCTGTGCAGATGGATGCAATACAGTTAAGCTGAAAAAAGTTATCAATTTGCATTTTCTAAATTTTGTTAATGCTGTAGCTGCATTGTACGGAAGCACATTCTCCTCACTGCACTTCAACAACATTATCAATGTGTGTAACTGCTTGTATGTGCCTCTGTAAGCCTCATGTACGTACGTCCAAGAATGAAATTGGCAGAGATAGACTGGACCGTGGTGCCCTTTGTATGCCTGACATGATGTTGCTGGGGTCTGTTTGGGGCGGGGAAATGGGAACTAAACTGACAAATAAGTATCTGGTTATTCTGTTCACTTTGCACCACCCTCATCTGTCCTTCCACAGCCAATCAGAGTCCCTGGAAATGCTGTGCCTGCCAGTTTAGGTCACTCAAATGTGGAACTATTTTGTCTATGCTGATAGCTTTTGGTGCTAATTAACACTACCCATAAATATCTTCTGTGCAACTCAACATTAGATTTTCCAAGATTCTGATAATGTATTTTTAAGATCTACCGCTATTATAGTTTAGAAACGCAACAATAGAGGGAGAAACTCGAGCAGACACTGGTTAAAGTCTCATTCAGTAAATTGTCAATTTTAGCTGTTAGTAGATGCAACTGATCTGCATATATGGAAAATATTTCCCCAGTTTACCAAAAGAGGGTCCTTTTATCAAGACGGCCCACACTCTTAAAGGGACTATTTGTAACTTTTCACGCGCATAAATCATAACGGGTCGGAATCCCATGCGCGCTCGCGTGTGGGTACGCGAGCGCGCAGCAGCTCTGCTCCTGCTGCCTGCTTGCACACCGCGCTCGTTCTCACCCGCTCGGCTCGCTCCAACTCCACTTGAACGCGCGAACACTACACACTGCAGAGAGTTAGTTTAGCTCTGAGAATATCTAGTGAATGTGCAGTGGACGTTTTTGCAGAAATAAATGCTGCAGCTCCTCCAGACCAACAGAGGTTTCCCGTGTCTTGTGAAGTGACGGAGCTCCGGAGAGAGTTACGTTATCGTCCCGACCGGCTGTCGGTGTCTCTCCCCCCCCCCGACCGGGTGTCTCCCCCCCCCCCCCCCCGTTTCCTCCGCGGTCCGCAGGCTGAGATAGGAAAAGCCAGCACTAGAATCAGCATTGATCCATGGAGAGACCTTCGTCTGGTCAGCTAACATTACTGCCAAGCAGGTGAAATATAGAGAATATATTGTGTGTTAGCTGACGTGTGTCGCCTCACTGTTTAGACCGGTGCTCGTTCATGTCAATGTAGCGCGAGCACAAGCGCGAGCGCGAGCAACAGGACGCTGACTTTCGTTGACATTGCGGCCACAGGTGTCGCTGTGAACAAGCAATTTCTGATTCTTACATATAGCCCCTTTAACTGTATGTCTTTTAGTTTGCCAGGATTTGTCCCACAGTATGTGGGAAAAAGTTAACCAAAATGATTTAATACCCACACTCTTAAGTTCTTACGTGTTATATGCAACTGTATTTGCAGCTACATGTGTCTGCACTGCTTTGCGAGGTCTAAACCATCTGCATGGGGTTTTAACGGTGTCACATGTGAGTCACTCGGACCATTCAATGACTTACTTTCTTTTTCTTAAGCTTAACTCTTAACAGGTTCCCAAAGATGCGTTAAGAATAAACAACTTTATACAGTTATATTGTTACTACCATCATATATTGTACAAACATGTCTAGGATGTCTAGAAAAGCTTTTTCTTTTGCCTTTTTCTTTTGCCTTTATCGCAACCAGACATTCAAAACACTTCAGGGAAAGAACTGGGAACACATCTACAATTACTTTTAGAGTAAACATTCTCTACCTTTATCTTCCCAACCTGCGGAAAATTGTCAAAATTTAAACCTTTAAAACCTTAAATTTGATTGAATCTGAGTTCTAATAAAGCTTAGATTAAATTCTGAATAAAAGAAAATGACACTAAAGTAAATTCCCTGTTGTCTAAATTGTCTGGCATTCTGTGTGCTGCTCTGTATTACATGGCCAATATTGCCAGTTGGCCTCAACTTAAAATAAACTTCTACATACTACAAACAGGGGCAAGGCCGGAGGGGTGGCACAGGGATCTGATTGGCCACTCCTGGTGGACAGAAGGTGATAGGTAGTTTGTTTATTAGTACAGGCCTCGGGGTCCCTTCACCAGAACCTCTGTATGAAGTTAACTGTTATTTGTTGTTGGAACATCAATCAAACAATTACAAAGAGAGGTAAAACAACTTCAAAGATGCAGAATGACTTCGAAGAGGTGCAGAATGACTACAAAGAGACGCAAAATGATCCCATAAAGATGCAGAATGACTACACAGGGACTCAAAACGACTTCAAAGATATGCAGAATGACTACAAAGATATGCAGAATGACTACAAAGAGATGCAAAACGATCCCAAAAAGATGCAGAATGACTACAAAGAGATGCAAACGATCCCAAAAAGATGCAGAATGACTACAGAGACACTAAACGACTTCAAAGATATGCAGAATGTGTACAAAGAGATGCAGAATGACTACAAAGAGATGCAAATCGACTTCACAGAGATACAGAATGACTATAAAGAGACCCAAAAACAACTTCAAAGAGATGTGATACTATTCCAAAAAGATGCAGAATGACTTCAAAGAGATGCAGAATGACTACAAAGAGACGCAAAAAGATTTCACAGAGATGCAGAATGACTACAAAGATGCAAAATGATGCAGCTGCGTCATTGGTGGTCATTTTGTGTCTATTTGGAGTTACAAATAGCAGCCAATTATTAATAATTAATATAGTTTTATATAAGAATATTTAAAGTTGTTTATTTGGCATTAATTTATTTCATTGAATGTTGTAAAAAATCTCGAAGATTTTCATTTAAATCACTATCAACGAAGGAGGTAATAGCTTTAAAACGGAGCCCGAGGTAAAAAATAGCAAGTTTCTTTAATGCAGTAAAGAAATTAGTGGCGTTCAAACTAATTTGTGTGAACACCTTATTATTGCATTAACTTTGACAGCCGTAATTGGCACTATCCTAAACTTGGTGTCCGTGGCAACATTTCCATAAAGAATGCTGTATTACAGTTTTTCTCCATTGTAAACGCACAAAACATTTCACCCATAGAAATTCTACACCAACCACAGCTGAAATCTTAAGGATTGCCACTAACTAAAATGTACAATTTATTGCCAAGAACCAGGAACATTGAAAAGTTTCTATACCAGCCCCTGACTGAAAGACCTGTTTATATCTTGATTTGAAAATAGAGGGGAACACATATTGTATGTAAATAAAGGCTACATTATTGCATATTGAGGCTCAACTACACATAAAATGGCCAATGAGAAGATTATAGCCGACTAAAAGTCCCTGGAACTACTTTTCAAGTAACTAAAAAGTTCCTTCAGCCCACTGTTGTCTGCGTTTCCACCGTGAACTAAAGACCTGCGAAGATTAAGCAAATTAGTCCGCTGATGGGTTTCTTGTATACAAACATTACTGGGTGCATGCGCATTCAGGGGGCAATACCGCTTTGGCAGCTGGTCACAAGATCGTAGTCAACCGTTGTGATCAATGTAGATTTCACATTTTCTGTACATTCTTGTTGACTATACTAGACCCTGCAGAGTCTGACCACCACATACCATTATCATATCACGTTTTTATCTTGAATTTGAAATTAGAGAACAAATACAGGGGAAGACATATTATATGTGCATAAAGGCTACATTATAGCATATTGAGGCTCAACTACACATAAAATGGCCAATGACAAGACTATGAATATGAAGAGGTAGAGTTGAAGCAGCATTGTGTTTTATCAATCAGCGACGGTCATCCCTGCAAGCTCCTACTACCCCCCGACCAGGGCCTTTTTTGGGGGGTAAAAAGGCCCCTTAAAATGTCCCCAGATTTTAATTTAGACCCTGGTCCCTGCAGTCGAAACGCAATGAGTTCCTCAAAACGTTCCTAGTTCCAGGGGAAAGTTCCTGTGGTGGAAACGGTGCTATTGTTCTGCGAGGAGCAGATGTAATCTATCATCACCATGACACTGATGTGAAGATGGGCTAATTGTCCACTAGTGGTAGTGTAGGTTATTATGATAATTGCGGTAGTGTAGCTTATTATGATAATTGCAAAGGTTCTCATCTTAATAGGGGTCCATGAACAGACAATAACAGACATGAACAGACAATAACAGTATGTGTGTGTCATTCTGTATTACAGTTTTTACTATTGTACAGCATCGACTTGATCTTAGACTACGCTGGGCTACATTACATATCAGCAGTCTTTCTCGTACATTCAACTGTGAGTAAGATGCATGATGATGCTAATGAGGCACTGTAAATACTCAACGGGTCAACAGGGGCCCTCTAGTGGGATAATCCAGCCTTGCTATTCCAGCATGCAGTGGATAAGAAGCAGGGAACACTGAAGGCCACCGTAACACATTTACACATGCTAGAGTTTCCAATTTGCACCTCTCGACTGTTGGAGGGAAAACCATGCCAACTGCTGTTGTTAAATATTAATAATAATATAATAATATTAATATTAAAGTAAAAATACATGATAGTAATAGTAGAATTTGTGAACTCTGAGAAGTTTTGACAAACCTTTAGTCCAACTTCAAAACCACCATGTGACAGGCCCTTCTCACAGCAGCCATTTTGACATGTCATTGCAGGGTAAACACAGGTGTAACTGATAAGTAAGAGATAATGTACAGCGAGCCGGTCATTGTTGTGAAAGAATCCCCTTCAGGGCGATGCTGCACCCCGACGCGAAGCGGAGGGGTCTCTCATCACCCTGAAGGGGATTCTTTCACAACAATGACCCACTAGCTGTACATTATCCCGCTTATTGCACGGCTACTTACTGAAGAAATCCATATTTTGACGCAAAAACGGTCCGCCAGAGTCCGACATCAGAGCTGCGCCCATAGCAACGGTCTGTTATAGAAAAATAACAGACCGCAGAACGCCGTGATTGACCAATCAGAATCGAGTATTCAACACAGCCGTGAAATAACATTAATTATGGCCCTGTTCCATTTAGGTGGGCGAGGGTCCTGGTATTGTGCATACAGCCCAGTGTTGTCTGCGTTTCCGCCGTGAACTAAACCTTACTAGTTCCAGGGGAAAGTTCCTGTGGTGGAAACGGTGCTATTGTTCTGTGAGGAGCAGATGTAATCTATCATCACCATGACACTGATGCGAAGATGGGCTAATTGTCCACTACAGTTACTGTATGTAGTGGTAGTATAGCTTATTATGATAATTGCGGTAGTGTAGCTTATTATGATAATTGCAAAGGTTCTCATCTTAATAGGGGTCCATGAACAGACAATAACAGACAATAACAGACATGAACAGACAATAACTGTATAATGTGTGTGTCATTCTGTATTAAAGTTTTTACTTTTGTACAGCATCGACTTGATCTTAGACTACGCTGGCCTACATTACAGCAGCACTGGAATGACTGTGACACTAAATAAAATGGGACCATAATTAATTTGATCAATTACACCCGTGTTTACCCTGCGATGCCATTTTAAAATGGCTGCTGTGAAAAGGGCCTATTGGCTATCAGATGTAGCCCTTTTTAGTAAGAGATATTGTGAATGGGGAAATAGAGTGATTTAATGTGACATTTGTGCTTTTCTGAGGTTTTTCCCAATGGGATTTTGATTCAAATGAAATTTTAAGGTTTTTCAAACATGCCGTATCAAATTTAACATCTACAAACACAGAGTTGTTTCTTGACAGATTTTTATAATCCTTTTGTGCATTAAAAATAGTTTGAATACAGGGAATCTTTTTAACGCAGGGTGTATTTTCTGGGAATGTTCTGTTATTGCTATCATTGTTTGAGACAGGGTATATATATACATTCTCAGAGGCTAAATCTTGTGCGACAGCTTGCCTTATGATCATCCAGAAGTGTTAAGTTGAGGCGAGGTCAGTGCCTAACAGCCCTCTGAGCCTTTTCCAACAATCAAGCAACCTGTGATTGTCAGGTGACCGTACTTTCTGTGTCCAGTATGAGATTTCTATGTGCTCACTTTGAAGCCTTAAAGTTGTCAGAAATGAATTGTGCCACATAAATGAAAAGAGAGTTGGCAAATATATTAGTAAATTGATTAACAATTTTAATAATGAATCTCAATTCAGAGTAGGATATTGTATTGTTAAGCTATACTTATTTCCCCTTGGGATACTGTGTTAGATTACCAGTTTAGAGACAACCGTAATGACCGAGGGAGATTAAGACTTTTCAGGTCAGTCCTGAGGTTGTGACATTCATTTTGCATCAACATTGAGCTTACATGGAACAGTAAACAGATCCAGGTTCCTGATATTCCTTTCTCCTGAGACAAGTTTCCTCATAAATAACAAAGACATACAGTATAATATTGGAGACAATACAGACATGCATTGTGAACAAGCAGCCTGTGTAAGCTGAGAACTACTGGACTAAACCTAACTGGATTTTTCTGCAGAATTAATACTTTCACTTTTAATATCTACGGTACATTTAAATGCATACTTTTACTTGTACTTGTTTTACTTTGAGTATTTATTAGGGGTGGGGGGAAAAAATCGATACAGCATAGTATCGCAATATTTTGCATTGCAATACTGTATCGATACACGGACGTCAAGTATCGATCTTTTATTATATAAACTATTAACCTCTTAACAATCTCATGGCCCACCGGTGGGCCCGGCCGCTATTCTGTCTTTCATAGGTTGTAGCAGGCTCAGAAGAAGAAGAAGAAGAAGAAGACATACTTTATTGATCCCCGAAGGTAAATTAAATTTTTTCACTCTACTGTTAGTTTACACATTACACACAGGCCAGAAATACATACACACATGCACAAACAGGACCTATACACATGCAGTAATGGAGAGATGTCAGAGCGAGGGGCTGCCCATGAAAGGCGCCCCAAGCAGTTGGGGGTCTCTTGCCTTGCTCAAGGGCAGCTCAGCAGAGCCCAAGAGGCAAACTGGCACCTCTCCAGCTACCAGTCCACACTCTGTACTAGGTCCATGCGGAGACTTGAACTGACCCTCCGGTTCTAAACCCAAGTCCCTACGGACTGAGCTTCTGCCGCCCCAGACTACTGACGCTAGAGTGAAGATACTGGTATGATATAGAAATTCAAAAACCTAAGGAATCGATTGGTACCAGCCAAGCTAAATGAAACTCCAAAGTTATGCAAAATTTTGATGAACAGAGTGAAAACTTTTTGTTAGAGACTTACTTATTGTTGTTAGATAAAACCGATGTTTACAAAGTCCATAATTTGCAGTTAAAAAATGTAATAAATCTTATCGCAATACTCAGCATGTTGCAAAATGTTTAAAATCGCATTAAGATCGTATCGTGACTTAAAGCAGCAGCGTGTAGAATTGGAGCAAATATGACTAATAAAAGTTATTTTTATAAAACGGTCACTATATCCTGACTAGTGCATGAGACAGGTAATCTGAAAAAAATCTTGTGCCTCTGTGTTCTCCGGTATCCTTCGGTGCTCCACAGACCGGAGGAAAACAACCAATCAGGGCCGGGCTGGAGCATTGCCGTCTCTGAGCAGCTGTCAATCACTTGCAAACTCCGATCAAACGTTCAAACTAGGCAGCGCTGATCAAATATGAATCAATATTCTGTTACTGTAATGTCTATTTCTCACCTCAAATGTTTTCAGAAGCATCTTGTAGTGCACTGTTTAGCTGTAAAATGAGAAAGTTTGAGACCCAGCCGCATGTTGAGATCAGTTGAGGAAATACCAAGCACCGCCCACCAGCTGGAGTAAACTTTCTCATTTTACAGCTAAACCGTACACTACAAGATGTTTCTGAAAACATTTGAGGCGAGAAATAGGCATTACAGTAACAGAATATTGATTCATATTTGATCAATGCTGCCTAGTTTGACCGTTTAATTGGAGTTCATGAGTGATTGACAGCTGCCTCCGTTGAATGAACAGCCAATAGGAACACTCTCTCTCTGAAATGACCTGTGATTGGCCAAAGTGTCCCGTCACGGGCTAGATTTTCTAAAGCCTGAAAACAGAGCCATGAGGAGATGCAGAAGTGTAGTTATCTCTCAGAACACTTGAATTACAATATGCTGAAAGGTTTTTATGTATTTTTTGTCCAGTGATTCCAAAAATATTCTGCAGGTTTAAGTATTGTGTATCGTCGGGCCTCTGGTGATTCCCACCCCTGGTATTTCTACATTGTGGTATTCGTACTTTTACGTATAAGTAAAGGATGTGAGTACTTCTTCCATCACTACTAGGAGCATGGCCGTATTTGAGACACTTGCTTGTCCACCACTGAAATGACAAAGTAATAATGACAGCCGAGATAGGCAGGATACAGTCAAGAACATCCTTTTATTCAATCAAGTAAAGGTGTTGCTCTTTTCAAACTGATTTTTATTATTATTATGGAAAAGAAACTGTAATTAACACATGCATTTCACCATGGGCTCTGGGGGGCGTGTCTGAGGGGGGAGGAGGAGGAGGAGGAGCACTCGTGGTGGGAGGGGTTACAGGGCCGAGGCGAGGGGATTGGCTTGCCAGGGGGCTCAGTCTACTCTAAACACGGCCCAGCATCCTACAAACGTGTTAAAAACAAAGAAAAACAAAAAAAAACAGCGGACAGTTCAGCCACAGGGTCCGACTGGGCTCTTTGAACGGTGCAGGGGCAGACGCTGTAGACATCCTCCCTCAACAAAGCAAACACACACACACTCACACACACTCTGCCCCACGCAACCTGTTCGTCTCCGATATGGCTTCTAAACTGTGGCGCGTTCACATGTCAAAGGCTTGATTGATAATACTGCTGCTTCATTTGCTTGATGAAGAAAAAAAAAAAGTTGCATATATAATTTGTTTTTTTTTCTCGTAGGACAAAAATCTGTAACCGCTCGATTTTGCTGGTGGAATTTCCCCGTGCTTTTCTCTAGAAGTCACTAGTTTCGTACAGCTTTTGGAACCATTATCACTTTGGTCGACGTGTCAATCAAACACTGCGGTTTAGAATGGCGGTGAATCAACGTGGAACATCTCTTTACGATTGTGCTAAATCTGAGCCGTTCAGTCTCCGTGCCATGGAACTGGTCTGCTTATAAGGTGCTTCAAGTAATTATTTTTCCTTTAAAAAAAAAAAAAAAAGCTGGTCTCATTCAACCACTAGAAAGGTGCATAATTGAAGGTCTCAATGCAGCGTCTTCTTGCTGCCTAAGATACGTAGTAACAATGACGAAAAAAAAACAGAAAAAAAATCAAATCCAAATTCAATTATAAAAAAAATAAATAGATAGAAACAAGGATTACAAACAAACCTGCCTACACTTGCGATCCTACTGGTCACCTCCCTCGCTTAAGTCCAAAACCAAACGTTCCCACGAGTGCTTTTCTCCCTCCACCATGGGTTCATGCATCACCGACTGCCCCCAGGGGGGAATTATTTCTTTGCTCCGACCCGACCCCTGACCTCAGCACAGCCCAGAGCCCTGTGGTGTAACTTGTTCACTTACATTAGCTGTTGAATGGAGAAGCTGAAGAAGATGGGTATGGTAATACAATGTGAAGCGTACAGACAAGAATAACATGTGAGCTAACTGCATTCTGCTCAGACGAAAAAAAAATCTTTGCGTATTCTTTTTTTTTTCTTTCTTTTTTTTAAAACCCCGCCGTTCAGAGAAAGGGAGAAAAGGGAGGGGGAGGGGAGGAGGAGAGGGTTACGCGGCTACAGACTACTCCAGTGTCCAAGATAGACAGAAGACAAGATACAGAGGAAGAGAAGCAAGACAGAATTTTTTTTTCTTCTTTTTTTATGCTTTTCTTAATTATTCAACAATAAAAAGAGGAACTAAATCACACCAATTTCCTTTAGTACTATGTATACTGCTTTAAAAAGCTCCAAGAAGAGGAAGAGAAAGATATAGAAGTATGAAGGAGGGGACGTTTTTTTTTTTTTTCTTTCGAGATGGGCACTCAGGATTACAAGATGGAATCTGTGAACAAAAGGCACTTTTTAGGGACAACCTTTAAGATGCTCTGAGTCTATAACACTACATCACCAAACAAATATTTATAATCATTTACAGTGGGAGATTGGGATTCGGGTGGGGGGGAGGAGGGGAGGGGGGTGGGGTTCATTTGAATTTATGACAGCAGCACCCCTCTGACCAGACAGAGGCCGCTAATTCCCTCTCCCTGAACCAACTAGACGTTTACACCAAACAACAAACCAGATATCATTTACGTTTTTCCTTTTTGAATCCATAATTGTGCATCTCCCAAATTGGGGAAGATCTTGTCTTTGTCCCACAAGAGGGTCACTTGTGTTGGACACAAGATGATAGTTTTTTTCCCTACGACTGTTCCTCTGCTATGGTGTAAAGGTTGGGGGGGAAAAATGCCTTTTGTCACAACAACCTTTTCATACAATGAACTCCCCCCCACCCCCCCACCCCCCCACCCCCCCCTCGGTAAATACAAAAAGAGAAATAGAGTAATGCATGTTTTCCTAAAAATTTGCTTTTATGATAACACTTAATTTCGTTTATTATTATTTATGTATAATAGAGATTGAATGTACTTTATTCTTTACGAAAGCACCAGGTTTCATAGTGATATATATTTTATGAGTTGCAAAATTGTTCCTTCAGCCCTCCCACATTTTGAAAAAAAAATCATTAGAAATGAATTTTTTTCTTAAAAAATAAAAAGCGATAAAAGGAAAACAAAACAACAAAAGGAAAATAAAAACAATTTCCCCAAACTTACTTACAAAGACTGGGATATTTTTTTAACGCTGCCCTCGTATTTAGAGTCCCGGAGCATATGGACTTGAAAAACAAAACAAAAAACGTAGAGGGTTTTCCCTCTTTTCTCGTGACACCATCAAACAATCGCTAACAAACAAACACAATTCCTCTACCAAGGCATTGCACATGGCTCAATCGACATACATCATTTAGTTTCAAGAACAATACTTCCCATCAAAACAAGAAAGAAAACAACAAAACCTAATCTGTTCGTTTTTTTATCCTCAACTACATTATCATCACTGTCTATGTATCTATTGTTGTGTTTGCCATGGATTTGCTTTTAACGTCATTCAATGTGGGTTTAGAGATTTCAGCTCTAATCAGCGGAGATGCGTCCTATGACTGTGTGATGTACGCCATGCTTCAAAAAATAACTAGACTGCCACAGAGCTTATCTTGCAAATAAAAAAAATGTATATATCTATAAATATATATGTGTATTATATATAAAGATGCTTGCGATTATCTAGTGAGCTGTTTTTCCCCCCTTCTCTCCTGACATAAACTTTTTCACCATTCACTATACTGTAGCTTATATGTGAGAAAAAGAACCTGAATTCATGTTTGACAAATTGCATAATGGGAATACAGAGGCACTTCCATAGATTAGAAAAAAAATCACTTTAGCCATCGTTAACGTCAGCAGAGCTGGTTCTCTCTGCCGAGCTGATGAGATGGTCGCCATTCCGTTGGCCAACTATGTTGTGTTTCCCTGCAGTGAAGAACATGGCCAGGCAGTCCAGTTATTTTGTGAGGTTGGGTGGGTGATTTGAACTTTGAACAGGAAATAACTGAATCAGTCAGAATGTGTGCGGGCAAATGGTATAAAACGATTAAAAGCATAAAGGCCTCCTCAGATTGTCTGTTTTTAAGACTTCCCTTTGATTTCAGGCGGGCGCGGGGGGACGTGTTTAGTGAGTGGTCTTTAGAAAGTGTTTAACGAGTGGCGATCTGTGCTCTACGAGTGTGTTTCCATCCACTGACTCGAAACACTAAGTGGTGGTCGATCTACTGTATGACAACTCACAAGGTTGGCTGGTATGATTGTTTTAGTGCAGTTTTGTTCATCAAGGGCTCATCGATTCACAATAACTAGGGGGAGTGCTGGTGTGTGTGTGTTGGGGGGGGGATTACCATAGCAACTGATATCCTCTACCTGATCCTGTGCGCCAAAAACAAAAATGGGCACACGGGTGATCGTCCTACTGCTAGCCTTAGAGGCCCTCGTTCCCTCTCCGCAAACAGCCAGATATGTCACATATTAATTTTGCTCCACAGTGTGGCTCCCTCTGCTCTTGGAGCAGCGGCCCGTCTGGGAGTGTAAACAACAGGGTAAACTTTAGGGAGACAGAAAGAAGAGCTACTCTCTCTTTTACTCTGGGTCCCATCTTCAGCAACCTTCCCTCCTTGGTTCTGTATTTTTTCTATCACTCATATATCACCACCACCACCAGCAGCTGTACTTGGGCCAAATAGTAGATGGGGCTATTTTTTTTAGCTTTTTGCAGGTAAGTTCCCCAGAAAATAATTTTCCTGTGATTGTCAAAATCCTGAAATTGTGTGGTCTTCCATATAAAGTATGTGGCAAATGAGAACAAACAAACCAGTTTGACATTGTGGAAAAGACGCTTATTCGCTTTTTTTTTGCAGAGTTAGACAAGAAGATCGACACCACTCTAGCGTATGTCCTTTAAAGACGAAGCTATCGCTAGCAGCCGGTTAGCTTATGCTGCGTTCCATCTACCTCGAAAATCGGAAGTCGGAACTGGGAATGACGTCACACCTAAGTTGACCGCATTCCAGTACAAGTTGGGAAAATTAATGGGATCGGCTCCAACCAGGTTAGCCATTGTTAGCAATACCAGCTGATAACGACGCATTACACCGATATTTTGCGCATACAAACATCGTAGCAACATGTCCACAGATAGAAGTTGGACAGTACTGTGTGTACGACTGATTTAATGAGACACAAATAAGACAGAAGTGCTATAAAAAGTATATTACTACAGCCTTTTTTACTGTTGTATAAGATCACCTCAAAAGCCATCTTGGATTTTGAGGTCGGGGTTGGTGAGGTTCGTCCGACCTTGCGAGTTGGGAATCCAACTTCAGGGGGGGTGTTCCAGTTGAAATTTCCGACTGGAAACTCGGAAATTCTGACTTCCCAGTACAAATGGAACGCACCATTAGCTTAGCACAAAGACTGTAGACGGGGGAGACAAGTAGCCTGGCTCTGTCCAAAGGGAACAAAATCTGCTTACTAGCACCACTTAAGGCCTTTACACACCGGGGGCGATTTTACGCACGTCAATATTTTTTTCGAACTGTTTTTGTTACGAGTACTCCCACACAGACCGCGAATATTACGCGGCAAAAAGTGCGGAACAGGTTGAGTTGCGCCAATATTTATAAAACAACAACACGGAGGCTCCATAGTCCGAAACTTTATTACTCCTTTCAACCTTGACAAAGGCAGCGCAGACCAGATCTACTCTTTCCGTTTTTACTTTTCACAATAAAAGCTCTAGACATACAATATTCGCAGGCAAGTATTTCGCATTTTCGTGTCGTTTATTTATCACGCCCCCGGTGTGTAAAGGCCTTAATGCTGCGCTCAAACGCAAAGGGCTCCAGCAGTGGCAGGCTAGTTGTTTTTCCCATTTCCAGCCTTTATGCTAAGCTAAGCTAACCGGTTGCTCGTGGAAGCTTCATATTACATGTACAGACTTGAAAGTGGTATCGATCTTCTAGTCTAACTCTCGTTAAAAAAAGCGAATAAGTGCATTTTCCCAAAATGTCAAATGTTTAAGTCTAAGTTTTTGCACGTACTATTTGATCCAGGTCAGCTAACCACCCTGTCTACACCGCCTCAACATCCCACTGTGTTTCTCTATAAGGTGCTGTCATTCAAATACAAAACAATTATAAAATAGTACAAATCCAAAAGGAATAAATTCAAATAAGAGAACACACAAGAGATAATAAAATCATTCATCTACATTACAAGAGGGCAAAGGGGGAACCAATAGCTGCTGTCTATAGTCGTGAAAACTGTCAGTAATGATGTACTCACACTTTGTATGTGATGTTTGGATATCTAATCAAATAGGTAGAGAGAGTTCACTTGGCTTACTGTGTGTGCATATCCAATGGAAATATGACAACACAACACCACCACCTATGAATACTATAATCTAACTGGGCAACTGTGTGTGTGTTTTCAATTGTACACACACACGCTGTGGTCATGGCACAGATTGTGGGAGTGCGTGTTGCGCGGGGTGTGGGGGTGGGGTGAGAATGAGCGGAGGCCAGTGATTGGTCAAACTGAACGATGCGGGTCGAGGACACATGAAGGCTTCTTGTACCTTCCTCTTTAAAACTCTCAATAGGCAAGTCTGGTTCACCTACCATGCCTTGTAGGTAAATAGTGCACATCGATAAGATTAGTGTTAATTGATTCAGCGTCTAGTGCAACCCTTAATCAAGATATGTTTTGGCATGGTCTCTCTCTAGTTAGTAGTAGGGTAAAGTCAATGGTCATTCAGAGGGAGAGAAACATTGGTCAATTTTTGTTTTGGGTGATGACAGACATCACAGGAGCATGGACTGCAGCTTTCATTGGAAACCTAATAGTGTCTTTGCTTTGCTGTGGATTCATTGCGGGCGTAGCTTTAATGTTACATCTGTGTTGTGGAAACCTGATTTTTTTTGTTGGACAGTTGATTTTCTTTTAGCCATTCATTACACAATGCGTCCTCACGAAGTAGG
The DNA here is from genome assembly GCA_916701645.2 of Sebastolobus alascanus. Taxonomy (NCBI): domain Eukaryota; kingdom Metazoa; phylum Chordata; class Actinopteri; order Perciformes; family Sebastidae; genus Sebastolobus; species Sebastolobus alascanus. The sequence goes on along the minus strand of CAKAOJ020000103.1, from coordinate 1,450,317 downwards.
ACACTGCGTTTCCCTCCTCAGGTTCCTCCTGGGTTGCTGCCGTGTTGTGCTGGTTCAGTGGTTTCAGGAGAGACCTGCTCGCTGCCGTTTGTCCCCTTACCCCTTTCTCTATCCTGGCATCCTCTTGTCCGTCCATTCATCTTTCCATCGATCCATCTTTTTACTCGAAACGGGTCCTCCCTCTGAGCGGATAAATGAGTCCAGAGTTCCTTTAAAGCGTCATGCTGCTGCAGTTTCCTGCGTTGCTTGGTTATATTTTGTATCAGGTGAGACGTACTGTCAGGGCCGGTTGGTGGGTTGGTTGGAGGACAATTAGTGTCCTGCGGGTTGTTTCTCTGTTTTTCTATTTCCGATTGTAAAGAAAGAATTCTAGTTGCTGGTTTGTACACAGATCTTGTCAGAGGAACCAAGACTGGAAGAGAAAACAAGGGGAAGAGAGGGAGGGCGGGGAATGAGATCACATTAGTATCAAAACCAGTAAAATTTATTTCAATGTGCATAACACAAGTGGTGGACAAAATAACAAAAACACCTTTGAATACAATTGAAATCAACTGCAATTTGGTGGTTTGGGTGAATGGCAGTTTGAGCACTTCCATGGTTTGGATGGACATGAAACTCTCACTTTATTAGGTACACCTGTACAATCTAATACAATCCAATACAACAGCCCTGCCATGAATTCTACTTTTAACATGCTTATACATTTTTCACTTTTTGTTGATACTAACTACGTTTACAATACATGCACACTATTCTTCCGAATATGACAATATAGTGAATTTGATAAGGGTCATGTAAACAGCATATTCCGTTTGGATATTCTGAATTAGGCCTTATTCCGAGCATTAGAGCATTTTCCAATTAAAACATGTGGGATATGCCGATATTATTCAGGTTTTAGGAGCATTCTTTGGACATGTATACAGCACATTCAGAATATGTGTCTCAATTGAGGTTTTTACAGCAGTTTTCAACACACGGCCTCTTGCTTGTTTACAGCTCTGTCTGTTGTACACAAACTAGTCTGTTCTCGTGCATAGCCGTAAAAAGAATAGCTTGAAGTACACAATTTTGCAAAACTTACAGAACGGTGACACTACGAGGAGCAACATGACTTCGGGTTGGAAAAGAAGGGAAATTAAATATATTTAAAGGGCGTAGCCGTAGGATGTACGTCATGAGGGCGTTTTACATTGATCAGAGTATGCGCGGCTGCATGTAAATGGGAATATTAGTGGATTATTCATTTTCATTAACCATGTAAACAGTTTAGTGGGAATATTGTGTTTTTCGGAATAAGGGCTGGAATATTTTGTGCATGTAAACATAATCACTGTTCTACTAATTCTACTTTTATTATTGAGGTTGTAGTGGGTCGTGGTGTTGTACTGGACTGCATTATATTGAAAGGTGTTTCTTATATATTGTCCACCGCATTTACATACATTAGGGGGTAAGAACATTAGAAACTAATGTCAATATTTCAATATTTGTACAGGTGTGCCTAATAGAGTGCTCCAGGAATGACGTATTTTTGTAGGCCAACCAGAAAGTTAGCATCGCCCTGGTTCCCTCGACAAAAAGCCAATGGGATTGTTCTATTGGGTTTTCGAATACTGCAGAAAATAAGCTCTGCGGCAAACAAATGTTTATGATACTTACACGTTTTGTTCAGCAAGATAATCTTCACAAATGTACACCACTTTTATGAGTATTGAAGTGTGAATGCAATCACCAGAAGTAAAAAGCTAACGTTAGGCTATAATCGAACTACACAACGGTCGCATGAGCGCGAGTATACACAATGAGGCTGTAAAGGCGGACGAGATGGCGTGATTTAGCCACTTGTTAGCATCCGCCTTTTTTAAGATGCATAAAGGCTTCAAAATTCACGAGTGTAATATTTACTGATGTATTTTATGTCATCAATTAAAATCTCTTCAGCTTGTGTTAACCACAGACCTTATTTCAGATATCTAACTAAAAATTCATTAAAAAAAACCCATTGACTTTCAGACAGCTAAAATGCTAACTCATTTCTGGGTTTTAGGACTCCTGTAGCACTCTATAAAGTGGCAATTGAGTGTATCTGGCACTTTGCTAAAACAAATTGACAATAGTAAGTAGGATTCATCCTCTGGGGAACATTAATGTCTGTACATAATTTCATGGTAATCTATTACACTAGGATTACTAATAAAAAGATGTGGAGCACCTTGGTAGCCGAGTGGTTACATCGCATGCCATATAACCGCAATGTCCTGGGTTCGATTCAGGCTTTGGGACCTTTGATGCATGTCATATCCCTCTCTCTCTCACCTATTTCTACACTGTCAAATGAAGGCTTAAATACCACAAAATCATCTTAAAAAAAAAAGTGGTTACATGGAAATATATCAGAAATCAATATGACAGATGCAACCTACTGAGACCGTTGCACTATAAGGTGCCTTTGTTATTTTGGCCCTGAAAATGACTCCATACACTGTGTTTTGGCCAGTAGAGGTTCCCACAGTTCAGTGAGTGACAGAACCACCAGCCCAGCTATTACCATCAGTTCTGTCCATTTCTGGAGTAGTGAAGTACAGTTCGTCTCCAGATTGGCCGAGCAGTGAATAGCTACTAATGGCCGAGCAGCAGCAGCAGGGGGATAGCAGTCTGGCGCTCCCTGTCACTCGCACCGTCTCCACGTTGGGTCTCTCCCACTCGGCGTGAGCGGGGAGCAGAAATGGGTCACCGTCGCTGTTGTTGGCTGCCCTGCTTGGCCTGCAGGATCTGGCACTGTGTACTAGTGCGCCAACATTCTAGAAGTCAAGCCTTGGAAACTACCCAGAGCCTCCGGGGAAGCAGCCTTTTGTTTTGTTTGACTCTAACAGGTCGCATGAATACCCCCCTTCTGCCTCCTGCCCTTCTCAGCTACCCTACTCCCCTGGGCACTGTCCCAGCAGGCCTTGGGCATTGTAACGTCTCCCTTCTTAGTTACTCTCCCTCTCTCTCCTTCTGTGTGTGCTCTTACAAACACACACACACAATCCATCTATCTCCCGTGAACCCTCCCACTAAATCCTTGGCAGCAGACAGTGACCACCCTCTTTTCTTTCCTGCCCCCATCTCAAGCAACCCCTTCTCAAATTCAAGATCAACTGGCTATGACATCATGTCTGGTTGCCGGGGGTAACGAGACAGCCAGGACGTGACTTCTGTAAGGGCCGAAACTGTGTCGCCCCGTTCACCCCCCATCTCTTCTCCCCGTTGTTATCTTGTTTCCCCCTCTCCCCTGCTCGCAGCGCTTCACATCTGCCACTAGAGGGCACAGGGAGCCCACTGATGTCAGTCAGAGGCTCTCCAGTCCGTCCTCTAGTCAGGACATACACACTTCTGAGCCTGACATGCTCTTTGTCTTGTGATCCATCATCTCTTTTAGTGGATCATCAATCTTTGTGTGTCGTTTTCTGAGAGCCACATGCAAACTATTAATGCTGTGTGTTTGGGTTCTGCCTCCAAAAGTAAAACCATACTTCAGACATTATGTCCCACTCAGTGCTGAGCATCAATGAGCTGATTAAGAAAAGCGTATAAAGACAGACTACAAGTGTGTGTGTGAAAATGTAGGGCTAATATTTCATGTGAATGATATTTTAGACAATAGTGGGCTTCCAACATCGTGGCAACACAGTTTGGGGAACACCTTGTCCTGTTTCCACATAGAACTCTGACAGTGAGTCAGGCAGGGCTCGAGCTTAAGGACGTACGGTTGTCCCGGGGCCGAAAAAAAAAAAGGATCGGGGAGGATGAAAATTAATTTTGGAAGCGAGAGTTGAAACAAAAATAACTGTTATATTAGAATGAACGGCGATGAAAATGACGTTTTGTATAGCGCACAGATATTATTAAACCTCCTTGACAACATAAACACACAAACACAGACACGTCAGTATAACGTTAAACTTGCTTGTAGCTATTAATGTTAACGTTATTAATTAGCTAACCTTAGACTGTTTGTTATTAATGGTAATGTTACAGTTAACACTCGCTAACCAATCAGCAGTGGACGTTTGCATTTACAGTGAGTGAGCTGACGATAACGTTATGTTAACTAAGAGAAATTTCTGCGACAGCTCAAATCATTACTAATATTAACCACTTATTTACTTACTTACTCCTCTCTTCATCCCCTATGGGTAATAAGGCTGCAATGAGATCTCTCCATCACATTTTGTCTGTGGCAACATGCTGCTCCTCTCCCCATGACAGGAGCATCTTGTCATGCAGCTCCTCCAACTTTAAGACCAGCTCTAGCAATGCCGGTTCTTGCTTTTTGGGGTCCCTATGCAAAATCTTGTTTTTTGACCAAATGCTACTTTTTACAAATAAAAAATATTTTAATTTAACTTAGCTAAATTGTTAACATCAAAATCAAAACAAACTTTCAAATTATAAATAAAAAAACAAACAAACAATAAAATTACTTTTTCAAATAAAAAAAAAAAGCTTGGGTTAAATTATAAATTCATGAACAAAAATAAACCACATTTGATGTTTTATTTATGTTATAAGTCACTTTGAATTATTAACTAATGTTAATGTAGAAAAACGTAAGTTATGTCCATAACTATGGATCTATGAGACCGAAGGATGACCGTCACCACGGTCTTCACCTTGAATGAAGCCATCCTTCTTCCTATCTGCGAGACCATAATATCAACAAAGTCATGTGACTGACCTAAAGAGGCTGGCCCGTAGGCTATAAAGCATCCGGAAACCCTGCCTCTTCCTCCTGCCTGGAACGCCTCAGCCCGTTCCGAGCGACAAGAGATGGTGACGGTCATCCTTCGGTCTCATAGATCCATAGTTATGGACATAACTTACGATCTATTTCGACCTCACTCTGACCGTCACCACGGTCTTCACCTTGGATGACTAATATCAACGGTGTCGCGAGGAACCGAAGATTCCACCACCTCGTCAACACGCTCGGCGGCCGTCATCAGCACTGTGGAGCCGATTGCCGCAGACGTCACATTGACCCTATAAAATCTTGCAAAAGTGCATGGAGTACTCCATGACGCTGCTGCACAAATATCCCCAACAGCAACTCCCTTAAGAGCTGCCCAGGAAGTGGCCACACTGCATGTAGAGTGGGCCACCAGACCTTCTGGGACTGGGAAATCCTGGCTGGAGTAAGCCTGAGAAATTGTCTCCACCAACCAGTGGGACAGACGCTGCTTAGACAAGGGGTGACCAAACTTCTTGCCACCATAACAAACAAACAGCTGAGTGTGTGCCGGCCTCAGCGGCCGAGTACGATCAACATAGGCCTTCAGTGCTCTGACTGGACACAATGTATGAAGAGCCGCTCCCTCTTGGGAAGATGGATCAGGTTGGAATGAGTCCATATCAATAGCCTGATTCACTGTCTGAGAACTTACTACCTTAGGGAGGAAGAACGGGTTCGGCCACAGGGACACCCCTGCATATTCTGCTTTCCACCTCAAGCACTCGCTACTTACGGACAGTGCATGTAGCTCGCTCACCCTCTTGGCAGAGCAAATGGCCAAAAGGAATGCAGTCTTATGGGACAGAAACTTCAAATCTGACTGTTCCAGTGGTTCGTATGGGGCTGTAGCCAAGGACCTCAACACCAAAGGTAGGTCCCATGATGGAGCCCGCAGACTCCTGCCTGGGCGCAGACGGTTAGCACCTTTCAGAAACTGGGACACTATGGGGTGCTTCCCTACCGAAAGACCCCCCACTGTGTCATGGAAGGTAGAAATTGCAGCGGTGTAACCCCTCAGGGTGCTAGCTGCCCTACCTGCCTCCAGCAGTAACTGGAGGAAGTCGAGTATCAAAGCCACCGGGCAGGTGACGGGATCTGCCCCCTTATTGAGGCACCATGATGAGAACAACTTCCACCTTTGCTTGTAATTATAGCGTGTAGAGGGTGCTCTGGCATTATCTATAGTCTCCCGAACAGCTTTACTCAGGTCATGAGTGATGGACTGAGAAGGGGCCAGGCCCACAGCTGCATGACAGCTGGCTTCGGATACCAAATTTTCCCCCCCGTCTGAGACAGAAGGTCCGCCCTGAGCGGCAAGGGCCCAGGTCGGCCGTGTACCAGGCGAAGGAGGGCCGGAAACCAATGTCTTCCTGGCCACCGTGGGGCTACTAACAGAACCTTGTAGTGCCCCCGGGTGACTCTGTCCAACACATGAGGAATCAATGGCAGTGGGGGAAAAGCGTAAAGTAACCCTTTCGGCCACTCGTGAGACAGAGCATCCAGGCCCAGAGGACCGCCTGGAGGCCTCAGGGAAAACCATAACTGGCAATGGGTTGTCTCCTCGGTCGCGAACAGATCTACCTGAGCTATGCCGAAACGAGTCCATAAACTCGCCACCACCTCCGGGTGTAGTCTCCATTCCCCCGGGAGAGGCCCCGATCTGGAGAGGAGGTCTGCTGCCCGATTCAGCACCCCCGGTACATAGACAGCCCTGAGCGAGGCCAGACGTGGAAAGGCCCAAGACAGAAGCCTCTGTGCAACCTGGAGACAACGCAGGGACTTCGTGCCCCCTTGATGATTGACATGGTAAACTGCGGCAGAACTGTCCGACTTCACAAGGACATGCTTGCCGCGTATGAACGGTAGAAGGGCCTTGAGAGCCAGATACACGGCCCTCAGCTCGAGCACATTGATATGTTCGGTGTCCCATGGGGGTTCCCAAACACCTCTTGCCATTCTGCCCTCCCAGACTGCTCCCCAGCCTGTCCTGGAGGCATCTGTGGACACTAACGTCCGCCTCGAAGGCAGATTGCCCAAGGGCACCCCTCTTGTGAGCATCGTGCAGTCCCTCCATGGGCGCAGAGCTCGCTGACATGATCGAGTAACTCTGAGCTTCACATGCCTGTCCCTCCATGGATGGAGGTTGAACGCATTCAGCCACCGCTGCAGAGGCCGAGCCCTGAGAAGACCCAGCGGAATCACCACCACTGCTGCTGATATCAACCCCAGCAGTCTCTGAAAGTGAACCAACTGTAAGCGTTTGCCCAGTTGAAAAATGCGCAAGACCGCCTGGATTCTTGCAACCCTCTGAGGGGTAAGGGACGCCCTCATTCCAAGTGAGTTCAGGCAAAGCCCCAAGAAGACTGTTTCCTGCCTCGGTTCGAGGTTGCTTTTCCTTAAGTTCACCCTGAAACCCAGGGATTGGACATGGGATAAGACCCTCCCGGTATGCTGCATGACCTTCTCGCGAGATGGAGCGCAGACCAGCCAGTCGTCCAGGTATGGCAGGATCTTTAAGCCTGCTCTCTGGAGTGGTGACAGAGCAGCTGCTACCACTCTGGTGAAAACTCGGAAGGACCTTGAACTCGTAAGCTTGCCCTTGAAATGCAAACCGCAGAAACTGCCAATGTTCCCGACAAATGGGGACGTGGAAGTACGCGTCTTGTAGATCGATAGTGGTAAACCATTCCCCTTGCTCTATCGACTCCAGAATGTGACGGGTGTGCAGCATTTTGAAAGGCAGAACCTTTAGATATATATTTAGGCCCCTGAGGTCTAGGATGGGACGTATCCCACCCTCCTTTTTGGGAACAAGGAAATATGTTGAATAAAAGCCAGCTCGCTGTTTGCTGGGCCTTACCTTCACAATTACGTTCTGCTGTAGGAGCCTTGCAATCTCCTCGGACAGAACTTTTGCCTGGACTGGGTCCTTGACCAACGTCATTCGGACCCTGGAAAAAGGTGGGGGCCGCCGCCGAAATTGAATTCTGTATCCCCTTGCAACAGTAGCCAATACCCAGGGGTCTGAAACTTCCTTCTCCCAGCTGGCCAGGCGTAGCTGGGAGTGAATCTCGGCGGCACCCCCACCAGTCCTATGCAGAGGCCCCCTGGGTCCCTGGACCCCTGGGGGGGCGTCTCCTTTGGGGAGCCCCTCGTGCTGTAGGCCGGGGCCGAAACCCCTGCTGCTGCAGTGGCACTCTTCCTGCAGTATCGCCAAAACCTTGTGCACCTGAGCCCTGGCGTCTGCCACGCGTCCAGGGCTCCGAACGACCCCAAGCAGCCTGATATCGTTGCTGCTGGCCCGTTGGTCTCTGCCTCGACGCTGCAGGCCGACTGAATGTGCGCTGCACGCACTCTCGAGTACGCAGAGACTGCTCAGCTTTGTCCAAGACACTCTGCGAGTCAGAGTGAAAAACTCTACCCGGCACCGCCGGCATGTTCGTAAGCTCCTTCCTGATATTCTCGGGGAGGGTTGTCTGAGCTAGCCAGATCTGCCTGCGGGCCATCATGGCTGACGACATAGTGGACCCGATGTCCCGCGTAAGCTGAGAGTGTGTGGACAGGGCCGCATCTATCAGTGTTCTGGTGTCCTGATCACCCGCGCTAGCAGTCCTTCTGAGAGCTGCTAGCAAGATAGCAAGTGCATTTCCAGCCCGCGCTGCACGGGCAGCTGCATTATAAGTCCTACAAACCAAGCGGTCTGTCTTATTGCATTCCTTACGAGGACAATGTGGGTTAGCGGTCACTCTATCTGGGCCTAGAGGGGTTAAAGCTGCCATTTCCCTCTCTACAGGCGGCATATCACCCAAGCCAGACTCAGGGGGGTACTGTGCCTTGGCTAGCCTCCTGCAGCCCGAATTAAACTGAGGGGCACCGTCAGGAGTATTCCATGACCTCCTTAACATTTGACAATAATCCTCAGCTGCAGGAATAGTCACTGAGGGACGGGACTGCGAGATGCCAGCCCAGACTCCCTCCGATGAGCTAGGGGTTTCAATTGGGATTGACAGACCCATAATCTTAGCCGCACTCAAAACTTTGTAACACAAATCACTGGGGACAGCTTCGCCAGTACCATCGTCTACGGACGCAGACTCCCTTGTGTGAGATAGGCTAAGGCAAAGTGACTCCTCAGCCATCCCTGGGTGACCCTCATCCTCCAAGAGAGAACCCTGTGCATAGAGCGAAAGAGAATCTGGGTGATCTGCCTGAGGTTCTCTATACGCCGGCAAGTCCCTAGGGGAGGTCCCCGCAGAACAACCTGCAATCGGTGGAGCTTCTCTCTGAGCCTCCATCCTGCTCACCCTGTCTGCCAGACCACGAATGGCGGCTAGAATTTGCAATTGTGTATCCTCCTGCCCCCCTGCCCCTTCTATGGGCGGGGCTGGACTATGCAGTGGCGGAGAAGTAGTCTCTGAGGCACGTTTTTTACTATGTCCATGGGACTGCCCCTGTTTTCTCTTGCGAGAACGGCTCTCGGTGCGACGCTCCCGTTCCCTACTAGGGGGAGCAGTTGCCGCAGTATGTGGGGAATGCCCCTCTAGCCTAGCTCGTCGAGCCCTCTCCTCCAGGGGCAAATCAACCGCAGCCGGACATGGACAATCCACGTCATCCTGTAAATGAGCCATACCCAAACAAGAAGGACACTCACGGTGACCGTCGCGCATGTCCATGGCTGCCCCGCAGAAACGACACATCTGGGGAGCCATGATATTACCCGGTAGCCGTCAGTAGAAACTCAACTGCACTAAAGGTAACTGAAATTAACCCCTCCCACTGCGAACAGTGGTCAATGGGGATATATGCGCTCACTGGCTCCAAGACATAAGTAAAATACTTCTCCTGCAAACAAAAATCACCCCTTTTTTGTACGCGGACGTACAAGGGGGAACAAATAATAAATCCCACCTACTGCGCACAGAGGTTTAAGGGAAAAACAGCAATATATGCCCACAAAATGAAAACGCCCTTTTAAACACAAGGGGACAACAAGGAAAATCCTTGGCTAAATGAAAAGGTGGACCGAATGGGATTCGAACCCCGGGCTACCGTTACGAGGGCGCCCGCTCTAGCGGGTGAGCTATAACACCAATTAAGCTCCAACCACGCCTCACTGTATAAATTAAAGTCAATCACTTACAATCAGTTATTTAAATCACCACTCCTGTATGCGTACATACTAGGTGATAGAAAGAAAACTTAACGTGCAAAACAGCTGAGAGAAGTCACTCTGTAACTGTTTTTCATAACGTCCAAGAGGAAAATAATATCGCCACAGGCTACTCCCCAAAACGCCAACAAGCTATGGGAGTAATCAACGGCAGGTGATATCACTTATCTAACCTGCAACACAGAGAAAGTTACTTACAAGTAACACAACGAAAATACGTAAGTACAGAAATCACGGGAAAACCACAGAAATCCTCAGGGACACAAGGCGCCTGCACAATAAAGTGACGGATTATTGGCATCCCGACATACTTACCGGTCTCAGATGAGGCGAGAAAGGCAAAGAGGAAGAGGCAGGGTTTCCGGATGCTTTATAGCCTACGGGCCAGCCTCTTTAGGTCAGTCACATGACTTTGTTGATATTATGGTCTCGCAGATAGGAAGAAGGATGGCTTCATTCAAGGTGAAGACCGTGGTGGCGGTCAGAGTGAGGTCGAAATAGATCAAAGATTTTAAATTCAGGACGGTCCACATAAAATTTCGGGACGGCTTAGGTTGAATTTCGGGACGGTTCCGGGTGAAAAAACTTAGTTGAGAGCCCTAGAGTCAGGCCTTATTGTCCAAAATTAGCGCCTGACCTCACCACCATAATGTCCTCGTGGCTGAATGGGAGCAAACCCCTGCAGCCAGGTTCAGAAATCTGTTGGAAAGTCTGAAACCAGAAGAGCGGAGGCTGCTATGGCAGCATGTTGCCCACGGCCATGCCCGTGAATTTGGAACAAGATGTTCAGCGATCACGCATGGATGTCGGGTGTCCTTCTACTTTTGGCACTCTGTCGGGGGGTCCGCAAAATAATTAGCTATAAATTATAAAATTGTGCTGTATCATTCAAAAGTGCATATCTACATGGGGACCATTTGCTCCAATAAAACAAGTATATTGTGTTACTTGACATGTAGGTTATAAAAGTGGTATTAAAATTCAATAACATTGCGAGTTCCCTGCTGTGGGACTAATAAAGGATTATCTCATCTTCTCTGAACATGACTCAAATTGAAATATGTTTCTGTTTATCACTATCAACAGGTCTGAAGTATTTAGGTTGAAAAGTTATAAAATACAAATAGTTCCAATGGTATATAAGAGAACAAATGTCAGTAAACATATGCTTAATCGGTGTTACGATTATGAGGGGGTCCTTGGAAAGTTTTCTCCCCTGTAAGGGGTCCCTTGCCCCAAAAAGTTTGAGAACCCCTAGTGTATAACCTACTAGGATGCAGAAAAAGAATCTATTCAGAGTTAAGGTACATGAGTAACAAAGACGGCAGCAGAATGGAGAAAGGGAAGAAAAACTGAGAGTGAGAAGTGGTGGAGCAAAAGAAGATAAAGATCGGAGTGAGAGAGAGAGGGGAATAACGGGATGAGGAATGGAGGAAATGGAAAGGGAAGAAAAGTAAGAGAGAACGGAGGGCAAAGAAACAAGGGAGGGGATCAGCAGAGCAGTTTCAGATGGTTTCCATGTGTTCAGAGCAGAGCTGAGCCGGCTCCAGGTGGGTGTGGTTGGACGCTAATGAGAAAAGTACTGGTGGTAATGGAGGAGGCATATGAACGAGGCGCAGAGGGGTGAAGGAGAGGAACGAAGAAGGTGAAAGAGGGAGAAAGTACAAGGCAGAGACAGAGAATAAGACGGAGGGTGGAGAGCGGATTAGAAGGAAGCTGAAAAGAGAGAGAAAGTGGAGGAGAGGAGAGGGAGTGAAAAGGGTAGGCTCAATATGTGCCAAATAAACAGTTGAGCACATATGGTAAACCACACACGTACAGTAAAATACAGATGTACGAATGCACACACTGACGGTGCTCTGTGGGGCGGTGTGAGAGGAGCGGTGGAGGAAACCCAGCAGCAGGTTTCAGGGAGTGAGGGAATAAGAAATATTTTGGCGAACATCCACACGGTTAATACGTTTCCGGAGTTTGACCAGTAATCACTGTCAAAACAGACGAGCTTCCTCCTCACTTCACACTACACACTTCTTACTTCTACACACAAACTGTCAGTGTGAATCCCAGACTCCTACCTGCGTCTGCTGCGGGATGTTCAGAAAGTTGTTGTCCCGTGATCCGATGCCGACAAACCTGTTGGGAGCTGTGGCGCCTGGCGTGGAGTATGCTAGAGAAACAGAAGAGGAACAAACAAAGACATCAGCGCATGCTCAAAGACATCTGGCAACTTCAAGCAATAGTTATGTTCTGGGAAATATGCTTATTCACTTTCTTAACAAAAGTTAGATGAGAAGATTGGTACCACTCTTAATGTCTGTACGGCAAACATGAAGCCACTGCTAGCAGCAAAGACAGGCTAGCCTGGCTCTGTCAGAAGCTAACAAAACCTGCCAAATCCCAGCACCTCTAAAGCTCACTAATATGTTATATCATGTTTGTTAAATCCGTACAAAAAACAAGACGTAAAAACAACAAGACTCAAGGAAGTGACACATAACCCCCATAAACCACAATGTGCCATTTTTACACATTTAGGTATTAGCAACCAGATATAATGTATTAATTACTGAGCTGGTAGGAGGATTTTGTTACCTTTAAACAGAGCCAGGCTAGCCGTTTCCCCCTGCTTCCAGTCTTTATGCTAAGATAAGCTAAACGGCTGCTGGCGGAACTTATATAGATATATATTGATATATATAGAGATATATATGTATATTTATCATACGGTTACGATTTGGGATGTCACGATACCAGATATTTAGTAGTCGATACCATTACCAGTGAAATTTCATGATTCTCGATACCAATTTGACACCACGATAAAAAACAATAAATCCCATGTACTTCAACATCCACTCCTTTATTACCGTTTGCATACTGGTGTTTGCTAGGAAGTTAAACAGGTCATAATTCCCTCTCTATTATCTATTGAACATCTCCTTCAAACAACTGGATTTATTCAAGTTTCTCAAAAAATACATTTTACAAGATTAAAGAAATAATTAAGAATGGTGGTGGTGGCTGTGCAGCGTGTGGCTAAGTCTGCACAGAAGATCATTGGCAGTAGCCTACCTATCTACACCAGCAGGTGCAGGAAGAAGGCTTCCGCATCATGAAGGACTTCACCCACCCTGCAAATGGACTGTTTGCCCCTCTCCCCTCAGGCAGGAGGTTGCGCAGCATCAGGGCCAGAACCACCAGGTTAAAGAACAGTTTCTTTCCAGGAGCTGTGAGACTGTTGAAATCTGCACAATGCTGCTTATTGTGCATTGGGCAAGTGCAATTGAGGCCATTTGGCTAAATGTTACTCACTTTTTACTATTTTTGACTATTTATTATGTTTTTTTGTTTTTTTTTACTATTTATTATGTGTTTTTATTTGTCATAGTTGAATTTTATTGCTTTTTAAATATTATTGTATATTAGTGCTTTCTTATTCCGGGACCTGAGTACTATATTTCGTTCCCTTTCATTTACAAACAAGTTCTGGAATGACAATAAAAACTTCCTTGATCCTTGATCTTTGATGGTGAGTTTACTGCGTCCATAACACATTTTCAATTGTCCCCGGGACGCCGTTATTCTTGAGCCCTACGGTACCGTAGAAAAATGATTAGCGTCACGTTTTCAAAATTTTGGCATCGACTTGGTACCGAAGTATTGGTTCTCGTGACATCCCTAGTTACGAGAGTGGTAACTCTCGCCAAGAAAAATGTCATACTATTCCCTTAACATATAATAGCATACAGTAAATCTACTCGCCCAAAAATTCATTTTACAAGATCACATTTGAACACATCATGATGACGATAGAATTTACCTTCGCCCAATACTCCTCTTTCCTGAATAGAGCCTGAACACATCATAATGGAAATCAATGGCATCTCCCGTGTCGAAATCAGCAGGACGAGAGCTAGTTAATTTTAGCTGTTAGCGCCATGCAGGACTGTGCTGCACGGAGCTAACCACTAACGTAAGCTCCTTCCGATTTCAACACGGATTTGTTTTTTGCAATGTAGTGTTATCAGGGAAAAAATAGGGTGTGTCCCCCTAGATGCATTGATAGTGAGTTTACTGCATCCCAGATACATTTTCTATCATCCCTGGGACGCCGTAATTCTCGAGGTATCTACAGTAACTGTGGTACTGTAGAAAAAGTAGCATCCTGTTTTTGGCATCGACTTGGTACAGAAATATCGGTTCTCGTGGCATCCCTAAAACCACAATGTGCCGTTTTTATACATTTAGGTTTTTGTACAAATTAAACAAACATGTAATATGTTAATTAGTGAGCTAGCTCGGTTACCTTTAAACAGAGCCAGGCTAGCTGTTTCCTCTTGCTTCCAGTCTTTATTCTAAGCTAAGCTAACCGGCTGTTGGCGGTACCTTCATAGTTATCATAAAGTTATGATTGGTAACTCTTGTCAAGCCAAACTATTCCCTTAACATGTAATAGCATACAGTAAACCTACTTGTTAAATAACAAAAATTCTGATAAATCAATTCAGTACTACAGAAAGTACTGCTGTATTTCATTGAGGTCATCAAAACTCCACAGAGAAGTCTGCCAGAATCTGGTATGCAAACTTAGATCTCCCCAAGTGATTAAACTCTGTTGATAAACTCAGTTGGAAGCGATTGAGCACACCAGAATCCTGACACGGAGGATCAGTCGGGGACATTTAAAACCCACTGGCATCAAAGCCTCTGACAAATTTAGGGCAGTTTGAAGTACCCTACGGACTCTAGCATCTGAATCTCACTGAGGGGATTCAGGATGCAGTGTGCAGACTTGTGTTTGTGTGGAGGAAAGGGAGGAAGGACAAGGAGACAGAGAGAAAGATAATTTTATGTGTATGGACATATTGAGTATACATCCATGTGTTTCTAAGAATTGGAATAACATACATAAGACATAAAAGACTTTGAGACGCTGACTGGGGGGTAAAACGCAAACACTAAATTTGAAGGAAAGCTAAAAACAAAAAAAAATAAAGTGCTCCATCCAGTGCCCCTCCTATCACAGGTGAGGAAGACAAATGTATTGTGAGAAGCCCCACAGTTGGACTGACACCCTATTCTGCTTAACAATCACCAAACAAACAAAAATCCCACCAAGAAGCTAAAATCAGCTGAACCAAAAACAAGCATGACCACATTTTTTTCCACCAATGTCCCAATTTCTACTGGAATGTTTTGGAGTCCATATAAATTAACTGCCCCAAATTTGTGCTCTTCACAAGTAAGAATCAATTAATGAGCTTCTCAAGTGATTTTGCTAATGAGTCCGTCAGGGGAAGAAAGGAGGATTTAGAAGGAGAAGAACTGGGTTGGTGATGCAGCTTCCACACCAGACACCGCAGAATGGGCTCAACACGTAGAGCCGCTCAAACTGATGGGGCCTAAAACAGAACCCTGATGAGCACCACAGGAGTCCGTTATGAAAGACATGTCTAACCAGACCTCTGGTGGCCTTCATCTACTCTGAGCTCCACAGTATATTCTGTGCAGGCTTCCACAGCCTTCCGAGGGTTAAAGGAGGTGAGATGTTGGATACACAGGAACAATGATGGCACGAAGTTGGAGGAAGAACAATGGCAGGGGGTCTTTTTCACTGGAGAGGGTTGGGATTTTCAGATTTGTTTTGTTGCTGGTTCGGTTTTGAGAACGGTCTCTGCGGGGTCACTTACACGGAGATGCGGGCGAGGAGAGTCCGCCGTCAGGGGGCGTGCTGTTGGGTTTAGAGTCGGGCATAGGGAGGGGCACTGGGCGGGCCACTGGGGGAGGTGGAGGCAGCAAGAAGGAGCCTGGCATTTTGCTCTGGCCGCTCCCGTTTGGCTGCAGACAACACAAACAGGGTCAGGAGGGCGACATGCGACAATCCGCAGACACGGAATGAAATGTGGACGCAGCTCGGGAAGTCCAAATAAATATCCATGACGGAAGGGGGGGGAGGCGATGGTGGAAGGAGGGAGGAGGAGGTGGTGGGAAACAACAACCAAAGGAATGATGTATGTGGACGGCATCTTTTATGGAGGTGTGAAAAATAATAATCACCACAGGGTTTGAGAGGAGTGGGAACTGGGGCTTGAGGTGAGAGGTTCCACAGGGGTGGTCCATGGTGGGTGGAGGAGGTGTGGAGGAGGGGAGTGAGCAACTGGGTTCGTCCAGAAGATGGCAAGAAATCAAAACCATGGGAGAATACTGGTCTACACAAGCACAACAACCACCAACGATACCAGCACCAAACAACCAAACTCCAACTAAAATCGTAAAAGGCTAGAGATGAAAACAGAAACACGATGACACAACACAGGACGGGTATGCTTGACTGAAGTGTGCCGTGACTGATTCACTCTCAGGCTGATGGTTGTAACTTCTGAGGGGTTGGGTGGAGCAAAATAAATAAATATAAAAAAGGGGAAGGAGGGGGAACGTCGGGGTCTGAAACGGCAAAATGACATTGACAAGACAATACAAAGATTTGTAGACCAACTGAAGAAACAAATGTGTAGTGTGTTCACTTGTGTTGCTGTGGGGTGTATTTCTGTGCATTTCTCTATATTGTATGTAGACATACGGCACCATATAATAAGCTTTTGGCATGCACTGTGAGCACTTAAGGTAATGACATTCATATAATTATAATAACATTGCATTGTAAAGCAATGCAAAAACATGCTCAATACATTTTTTGATTTTTAGAGTGAGCCAGCGTTACTGCTGATAAGCACATATACAGAAGCAAAAACAGGCCATAATAATAATTTGAATTTTAGAAGCAACTGAATATCTAATTTTTAAATTTAAGTACAAATAGCACTGAAATATTGTACTTACTTACTTTACAATATTACATTTTAAAACAATGCAAACACATACTCAATACAATTTTAGATTTTTAGAGTGAGCCAGCGTTGCTGCTGACTTTTCTAAAATAGGCACATATATAGAAGTAAAAACATGCCATAATAATTTGAATTTTAGAAGCAACTGAATATCTAATTCTGAAATTTAAGTACCAAAACCATTGAAATATTTTACTTAGGAATTGTTCTGTGAGTTATTGTGGTTTAAGTTCCCCTCTAAAACATTTTCAGATGGTACTTTCAAGTTGTACAATTTAAAAAATTGGGTTTCCCTTTTTTTTTAAAGGGTTTCAAATTCAGAAAAAAATATAAGCGTCCAATATTCAAAAAACCCTATTGAAGTTGCTCAAATTTGGTTCAGTCAAAATCTGATCTAAAAATTCAAGCCATGTCAAAAATATCAGTTTGCTTTAAATGAGTTGTTCAGACACCAAAATTTAACATGGAAAATTTAAACTTGAAATCACAGCCACAGAGGATCAATCAAGCCTGAAGGAACTGATCTGACCTATCTGTTCTATCAGGTTACGTCACGTACATGATACAAGAAAAAAAATTTCAGATGAGTGGAAACAGGCACTGGAATTTTCTGAATTTGTAAATAAGAAAAAAAGTCTGAAATTTGAAAAAAACTTCTGGAAAGAGGGAAAATCAATCCACATGAAGTCAAACAGATGGTTTTAAAAGTAAAGTATTTCACTGCTATAAATTCAGTGGTATATAAATTTCGACAGCAAGTATTCAGTACATTTCACAATTAGATAAAGAGATGCTTATGAAAAAAAATTATTAATGTGGCCTTTTTTGGCTTCCATACAACGTCTTTCCACTAATGTACTTCTTTATTTTTCTACTTTCAATGGTCTGTTAGAAATGTTTATAATTGCTAACACTTCAGACACTATTACAAGAAAAATCCTGCAATACTATTGCAAGCTTGGTGCAAGGTGTGGCACATCTGCAGTTTCTGTATAAATGGCACATTTTTAGAGTAATAGTGTTTCTCCTCTCTGGCGGTAAGCCTTACCTGTCCGGCGGCCTGCCCCGAGCCATCAGCACAGACAAACTGCACAAATTCCTTCAGGGGGTCCTGTCCAGGGTGGTGGTGGTAGCGGATGGTTGGGTGAGTGAAGTAGGGGCTAGACTGCTGGATGATGGAGGGAGACGGGAAGTGCAAGGCCGAGGCTGAAGCACGGGGACTCCCTGCCAACAGAGACATTTCTATTAGAGGAACACAAGTGGAGAAAGAGACAGAGAGCGAGAGGAAGACATGAACCACTGAATTCCTACACATTCTTACAGATGGAGGAGATGTGTTGAGTGATTAACGAATGATAGCAACAATATCACATCACAACTGGAACGTATAAATCTGGTCTTAAAATGCCCTACATGAAAGGAATGTTGTTTTTCCAAGAAAAGCTGATTTCAAGTTAATAGCTATTATGGGCATTGGTCATAATGTTTTATGATCACTCTATTAAATCTGTACAGCTTTATGGAGGAGATTTACACACAGATTGCATTCATATGTGCACAATCACAGAGACTACATACAACATAATTCGGACTTGTACACTGCACACACCTGAATGTGCACAAATCCAATACAGTAGATGCAATCAAACAGAAAAAGCACAAAGAGATCATTGAGTACTGTCTTAAATTAGCCGGTCTTAATGCCTGCACACGTGTGCTATTTTGAGGGTGTGATTCATTGGCGTTGACGCAATTTGGCATCCAGACGGTAAAGCCGTTTTTTCATCTGACACATTTTGTTTCTATGACAGAACTAATCTGTTCGTTCACACTGTATGTCTAAGTTGATGATTTCTGTTAATATGCTTTGGAGCCTCATATCTATAGATGTATGTGTGTGTGAACGGCAGGTGTGGGGATGCAAAATATATTAGCATTAGGTGGCTAATATGCGTATAAAAAAGCATTCTCTTTTTTGCTTTCCAAGAGAAGAAAGTAGAGAAACCAAACAGAGCTGAATATATATTCAGCTCTGTTTGGTTTCTCTATTTATGGTATGGGGGTGTGATGTGTGAGAGGGGAGCAGTTGGTTGAGCCCTACGACCAAACACAAAGCCCTCTCTGTCAGACCTACTGTATATCCATTACTAAATCTCCTTGATTTGTATTAGAAGCCTGTTCTCCTCTTTGCTGTGCCAGTCTGACACCCACCCCGTCCAACCCAGGCCCCCCAGCTGCCCATGTTGGGCTGCCAACACTCTTTGGTTCTTGCATCTTATACATTGTGTGTGTGAGTGTACTTCATGAGAGTGCCAACCCCGCTGCATTACCCCCCAGACAGGGGCCTATGCCTCTGAGCCCAGCAACACCTTGCTCCCATGCCAGGCTGCCTGCTCCCCAGTGGAGCCGTCTCCCTGCTTCTATTAGTCCCCTATAAATCCCATTAGAGACTGGGTGAAGGCCAAACACTCTGGGGGTATGGGGGTGGGTTGGAGATGGGATCGGGGGGAGACAGGATAAGAGGGAATCCCTACACCCCCTTCCTACTCTCCTCTCCATCTAGAGCAGTGGTTCCCAACCTTTTTTGTCTGATGTACCCCCACAGCCCTGCCAGATGAACTCCAGTACCCCTTCATCAACACCACCCACCATATTCCAAATGTGTTCATTCAAATAGATTTTTAACTGGATGTT
The DNA here is from genome assembly GCA_916701645.2 of Sebastolobus alascanus. NCBI lineage: Eukaryota > Metazoa > Chordata > Actinopteri > Perciformes > Sebastidae > Sebastolobus > Sebastolobus alascanus. Next base: position 1,430,825 of record CAKAOJ020000103.1, on the reverse strand, counting down.
ATTTAACACTACTGATTATACTGTATAGAAGGCGGCAATAATTTTTTTTGTACACTTGAACTCTCAATGTTTGGTCAAGTTTGCATCCATACTACCTTGTGGCAGGAGCTGAATGTTTCAATCATTTATCCATTACTTTATGCTAACTGTTTCAACCATTTAGTCATTACTTTTAGCTAACTATTTAAACCATTTAGCCATTACTTTTAGCTAACTGTTTCAACCATTTAGCCATTACTTTAGCTAACTGTTTCAACCATTTAGTCATTACTTTTAGCTAACTGTTTAAACCATTTAGCCATTACTTTTAGCTAACTGTTTCAACCACTTAGTCATTACTTTTAGCTAACTATTTAAACGATTTAGCCATTACTTTTAGCTAACTGTTTCAACCATTTAGCCATTACTTTTAGCTAACTGTTTCAACCATTTAGCCATTACTTTAGCTAACTGTTTCAACCATTTAGTCATTACTTTTAGCTAACTGTTTAAACCATTTAGCCATTACTTTTAGCTAACTGTTTCAACCACTTAGTCATTACTTTTAGCTAACTATTTAAACGATTTAGCCATTACTTTTAGCTAACTGTTTCAACCATTTAGCCATTACTTTTAGCTAACTGTTTCAACCATTTAGTCATTACTTTTAGCTAACTATTTAAACCATTTAGCCATTACTTTTAGCTAAGTGTTTCAACCATTTATCCATTACTTTTAGCTAACTGTTTCAACAATTTAGTCATTGCTTTTAGCTAACACTGTTAACTACACTGCTCAAAAAAATTAAGGGAATGCTTAATCATCACAGTATAACACCAAGTCAGTTAAACTTCAGGGATATCAATCTGTCCATTTAGGAAGCACAAGTGATTGTGAATCACTTTCACCTGCTTTGGTGCAAATGAAAGTGACAACAGGTGCAATGGAGAGGCAACAGCAAGACAACCCCCAAAAAGGGAATGGTTTTGCATGTGGTGGCCACAGACAATTGCTCTCTCCTTATCCTTCCTGACTGATTCTTCTCTAGTTTTGTGTTCTGCTAGTGTCCTTGTCACTACTTGTAGCATGAGGCGGTACCTGCAGCCCAATCAGGTTGCACAGGTAGTCCAGCTCCTCCAGGATGGCACATCCATACGTGCGGTCGCAAGAAGGTTTGCTGTGTCTCCCGGCACAGTCTCAAGAGCATGGAGGAGATACCAGGAGACCGGCCGTTACACGAGGAGGGCTGGACAGGGCCGTAGAAGGGCATCAACCCAGCAGCAGGACCAGTACCTGCTCCTTTGTGCGAGGAGGAACAGGAGGATCACTGCCAGAACCCTACAAAATGACCTCCAGCAGGCTACTGGTGTGCATGTTTCTGACCAAACAGACTCCATGAGGGTGGCAGGAGTGCCCGACGTCCTCTAGTGGGACCTGTGCTCACAGCCCAGCACCGTGCAGCTCGATTGGCATTCGCCAGAGAACACCAGAATTGGCAGGTCCACCATTGGCGCCCCATTCTCTTCACAGATGAGAGCAGGTTCACACTGAGCAGGCATGAAGCATGTGACAGGCATGAAAGAGTCTGGAGACGCCGTGGTGAACGTTATGCTGCCTGTAACATCACCCAGCATGACCGGTTTGGTGGTTGGTCAGTGATAGTCTGGGGAGGCATATCCTTGGAGGGTCGGACAGACCTCCATGTCATAGCCAAGGGTACCGTGATGGCTGTTAGGTACCGGGATGAAATCCTCAGAGCGATTATCAGACCTTACGCTGGTGCAGTGGGCCCTGGGTTCCTCTTGGTGCAGGACAATGCCCGGCCTCATGTGGCCAGAGTGTGTAGGCAGTTCCTGGATGACGAAGGCATTGATGCCATTGACTGGTCCTCACGTTCCCCTGACCCAAATCCAATTGAGCACCTATGGGACGTTATGTATCGGTGCATCCGCCGCCGCAAAGTACCGCCACAGACCGTCCAGGAGCTCACTGATGCCCTGATCCAGGTCCAGGAGGAGATCCCCCAGGACACCATCCGCCGACTCATTAGCAGCATGCGCAGATGTTGTCGGGAGTGCATACAGGCCATACACACTACTGAGTCACATTATGAGTTGCCGTGATGAAATTCACGCAAGTTGGATCAGCCTGTGATTTCAATTTTTCATTTTATTTTCGGTATGATTTTGGTTTCCATTGACCGTTGTTACGTCATTTTGTTCTCACCAAATTATACAATATACATCAGTAAAGATTTTCAACATGAATAATTCGTTCATTAAGATCTGATGTGTGACTTAAGTGTTCCCTTAATTTTTTTGAGCAGTGTATTTAAACCATTTCGCCATTACTTTTAGCTAACTGTTTCAATCATTTAGCCATTACTTTTAGCTATCTGTTTCAACCATTTAGTCATTACTTTTAGCTAACTGTTTCAACCATTTAGCCATTACTTTTAGATAACTGTTTTAACCATTTAGTCATTACTTTTAGCTAACTGTTTCAACCACTTAGCCATTACTGTTAGCTAACTGTTTCAACCATTTAGTCATTACTGTTAGCTAACTGTTTCAACCATTTAGCCATTACTTTTAGCTAACTGTTTCAACCATTTAGTCATTACTGTTAGCTAACTGTTTCAACCATTTAGTCATTACTGTTAGCTAACTGTTTCAACCATTTAGCTATTACTTTTAGCTAACTGTTTCAACCATTTAGTCATTACTTTTAGCTAACTGTCTCTACCATTTGGTCATTACTTTTAGCTAACTGTTTCAACCATTTATCCATTACTTTTAGCTAACTATTTCAACTGTTTATCCATTACTTTTAGCTAACTATTTCAACTGTTCATCCATTACTTTAAGCTAACTGTTTCAACCATTTAGCCATTACCTTTAGCTAACTGTCTCTACCATTTGGTCATTACTTTTAGCTAACTGTTTCAACCATTTAGTCATTACTTTTAGCCAACTATTTCAACTGTTTATCCATTACTTTAAGCTAACCATTTAAACCATTTATCCATTACTTTTAGCTAACTATTTCAACTGTTTATCCATTACTTTTAGCTAACTATTTCAACTGTTCATCCATTACTTTAAGCTAACTGTTTCAACCATTTAGCCATTACCTTTAGCTAACTGTCTCTACCATTTGGTCATTACTTTTAGCTAACTGTTTCAACCATTTAGTCATTACTTTTAGCCAACTATTTCAACTGTTTATCCATTACTTTAAGCTAACCATTTAAACCATTTATCCATTACTTTTAGCTAACTGGTTCAACCATTTATCCATTACTTTTAGCTAACTATTTCAACCATTTATCCATTACTTTTAGCTAACTATTTCAACTGTTTATCCATTACTTTTAGCTAACTGTTTCAACTCTTTATCCATTACTTTAAGCTAACTATTTCAACCATTTATCCATTACTTTTAGCTAACTGTTAAAACAAATTAGTCATTACTTTAAGCTAACTATTTCAACCATTTAGCCATTACCTTTAGCTAACTATTTCAACTGTTTATCCATTACTTTTAGCTAACTATTTCAACTGTTTAGTCATTACTTTTAGCTAACTGTCTCTACCATTTGGTCATTACTTTTAGCTAACTGTTTCAACCATTTATCCATTACTTTTAGCTAACTATTTCAACTGTTTATCCATTACTTTTAGCTAACTATTTCAACTGTTCATCCATTACTTTTAGCTAACTATTTCAACCATTTATCCATTACTTTTAGCTAACTGTTACAACAAATTAGTCATTACTTTAAGCTAACTATTTCAACAATTTAGTCATTACTTTTAGCTAGCTGTTTCAACCATTTAGTCATTACTTTTAGCTAACTATTCCAACTGCTTATCAATTACTTTAACTTTTACCACACCAACACATACCATTTATCTGTTATTTTTAGCTATTTCAACTGTTTATCCATTACATTTACCTAAATTCTTGAATTGCTTATCCATCTTTTACTTTTAATTACTCACCACCACCACCACCACTGTGAGGGGCTAGCCCTAACACACTCCTCAACTCGACCTCACCAACCCCTAAATCCTTTTGGATCTTGTCTGCCACACAGAAAAACAACAACGCTGATGATGTGGTCGGCACTTTCACGCCAGAGCAGGAATAGTTCCAGCTTGCGCACTGTAAGTGTTTGTGTCAAAAGAATCACAACTGTATAAATCACAACTGCTGGCCACAAACAAGGATGGGATATTGTGTTTGTGTGTGCATGTCAGCATATGAGTGGAGATTGCATTTGCTGTAGCTACACCTCAAGAGGCATAGGGTCTGTCAACAACCACGAAGGATGGTTTAATGACACGGCGGTCAACCTCACTGCTGCACATCTGCTCGCCGGTTTAAAAAGCCTTTGATGTAGCCTAGCTACAGACCTAAATCACATGGGTAATTATCTCCAGTGAGCTCCTTCACTGGGTGAATTCACAGACGTGCACTTTCCAAAAAGAGGAGGAAGTCTCTTTTTCGATCTGTGCAATGGTGATAAAATTAAGAGTGACGATTTATTATCGGAGCCCCTGGCTCTGCTTGATATCTGATGTTATCACGAGCTGCTTGTTTCAGCCTGGTGGAGGATCAGCTGGTTCACACTGGTTCTGCCCTTGCCAGTATGAATAAAAACATGTGCTCACCCACATTGAGATCAATTTGTTCACACACTGTGAAGAAAAGCAAGTCAAAAAGAATTTGGAAAGAAGCAGTAAAAAAGATAGGAAATAAGATAGGGAACAATGAAATGGAAAGACCCACGGCCGGATCAGCCTGCCTGAGGTAAAAATTATTTGCTGGGCCGCGCTCCTCTAACTCTCTGTTTAATGTGTACAGTAGAGCCAGCTGTTCTAAACACGGTGGTATGGTATCAGTATCACCTTAAAACAAGATTTTGACACAGGGATCCTATAAAAGATGGGGCCTCGATACCCTCTTTAAGGCCCAGATAACGTCAGTCGATATTGTGCTTTAGTGGTGCATACTTACATACTCCCAAGCAAAATTGCAATTCATGAAATTACCACAAACCAATTGCCACACAGACAGTGAACCTGGAGATTCTCTAGAGTCCCAGGCAGTTTCTCCACTTTAGCTGGTTGATAATTCAGCCTTAAGATTTAAGGTCCCAATGATTTGGTATTGTACTTCCATAAAGATGGGGGATTCACGATTAAAGAAATGATCAAAACCAAAGCAGGAGAAGCCAAGATATGTTGACTTTCTAGTCTAGTCTCTAGTTATGAATCAGGCTCCAAAATAGCTGGATCCTACATTTCCCATAATGCAACTCAACGGTATCTTTCAATAATCCCCCCCCTTGCCTCGTTAATGCCAACCTTTTCAAATCCCGCATCCAGTTTGTAACGCAGGCTCAATGTTAAAAATGTTAAATCTTAAGCCAATATAACCCTGGTGACATCAGTATGACATCATCAGGGATATTCTATTCACTTTGGAAAACTCTCTTCAGAGCCACAGAAGACATTACAAAGCTTTTTTCCCATTAAACTGAACTTCATGTGTAAAATTGGTGCCCCTTTAATTGTAGGTGTGGAGCATTAAAGTGGTATAATTAATACCACTTTTCCACCAAGAAATTCCACCAAAATTCAAAACTTAGCAATGCTGTTCAGTCATCATTTATTAATCTTTTATCTGCAATTGTAAAATATTTACAATCTGATGAAACAAACAAAAAAAATCTTAACTACTTCTTTTTGATTATAAATGTTGCATTTGAAGTTGGTTTTGTTGCATTTGGGATACTTAAAAAATGTCTATTATATAAGCCTATTTATTTATTTAGTATTTTATTAACTTATTAGGTTTTAATTAGGGCTGTCAATCGATTAAAATATTTAATCATGATTAATCGCATGATTGTCCATAGTTAATAGCGATTAATCGCAAAATAATCGCACATTTTTTTTATTTGTTCAAAATGTACCTAAAAGGGAGATTTGTCAATTATTTAATACTCTTATCAACATGGGAGTGGACAAATATGCTGCCTTATGCAAACGTATGTATATATTAATTACTGGAAACAACACAAAACAATGACAAATATTGTTCAGAAACCCTCACAGGTACTGCATTTAGCAAAAAAAATATGCTCAAATCATAACATGGCAAACTCAAGCCCAAAAGGCAACAACAGCTGTCAGTATGTCAGTGTGCTGACTTGACTATGACTTGCCCCAAACTGCATGTGATTATCATAAAGTGGGCATGTCTGTAAAGGGGAGACTCGTGGGTACCCATAGAACCCATTTTCATTCACATATCTTGAGGTCAGAGGTCAAGGGACCCCTTTGAAAATGTCAGTTTTTCCTCGTCAACATTTAGCAAGTTTGGAGCGTTATTTAACCTCCTTCGCGACAAGCTAGTATGACATGGTTGGTACCAATGGATTACTTAGGTTTACTAGTTTCATATGATGCCAGCATCTTCTCTCTAGTTTTAAAACTGAGCCCGCTATAACCTAAAAAACACAAGTTGCGTTAATGCGTTAAAGAAATTAGTGGCGTTAAAACAAATTTGCGTTAACGTGTTATTAACGCGTTAACTTTGACAGCCCTAGTTTTAATAACTTTAACCTAAGTTTCAGAAATTTTGTAAAAACTAATGTCAATTGTCATAAAACATGACAAGATAAGCCAGGAGACAATGAGTAAATGTTGTTGTTCTAAATGACACTTGATTCAAGTGACATTTAGAACAAATGCGAAAATAAGAGCACGAAAGCCTTACAATCATTCATGCAATTAGAGATGACAGAATAGGCAGCAGCAATCCCCCGGTCCAGTTCTTCCACTCTGAGAAGAAGAAAGTGATCCATATAGAAATCTAGAGACCACCAACCATCCACCAGACAGACCCAGAAAAGTCACTCACCACACCCAGACTCCCTAGAAGCTCCGTCACCAGCGTGACCTATAAGGTCAGAACAGGCAGATTAGGTGAGCCCAAGCCTACAGAGCTACCTGCCAGCTTTTAATGCCCAGCCCCTCTCATCTCCGAAAGACAATGCTCCCACCTTTGCGCCAGGGGGAAGGGGTGGGGCACTGAAGAAGTGGGGTGGGTGGGTAGGAGGAGATGGTGAGGTGGGGGGGGGGGAGGAAGGGGGTGGGGGCGATCAGGGGGGATCTGGAGCTGGGTTGGTCTCACCTGGTCTCACTCCCAGCATTGGCAGTGGGTGGTGGGTGAACGCCATGCGGGGGGACCTCGTCTGGGAGGACAGGGTGCTGAAATCGAATTTCCCCGGCTTCTTAAGAGAACCAGGCGATGAGAGTCCTGGCAAAAAGGGGATCAACAAAATGGCAGAACAGAGACGAGGTTTTAATCAAACATGGCTGCTTTTTCTTACTTCGACTCTACTCAAAAAAAAAAAAAGCTTATCACTTTTTAATTTGAGAATTATGATTGAAATCAATGGATTGATTGATTCATTCATTGATTTGTTGATTGGCTTAACATACAGATGGGTTCTCACAATCTGTCTGTCCAATACTCTATGTTTGGGTACAGTCAGCGGGTTGTACCATGTCCGTCAGATTGAGGGTTGAGGGTCCAGGGAGAGCCATGTTTTGAAGCAGCAGGGGTTCAGAGCGAAGGGAGGTGACGGGTGAAAGAAGGGCAGGGACGGGGAGGTTGGGAGGCTAGGGGCACAGTGTCAAGAGAGAGGAGAGCTGGGAAATGCGATGGCGGTCCAACTGTGGTGGTCACCACTGGAGTGAACAAACCAGCAAGTCCTACTCACTGGTTTTACTCACAGGGCATACCAGTTAAATTAATTCAAAGATGTCTCCAAACTATCTGATTAATCCCAAACCACGATGATCTCAGAGGAGCACTGACAACAAACACGCCAACCAACCTACTCACAGCACTTGTCAGGATGCCTCATTAGAATGAATGGGATCCTCATATCTGGGGCAGACTGTGATTTTCAAGTCAAAGCCGGCATGAGCTACGCGGCTACATATAGCCGCAGAAGAGTATGCCAAAACATACATCAGTGGCTCCTCTGATGTAGTGCCCTTCTGCAATATCTGACGCTCAGGTATTTTATGTTACTGCCTTAAGACGTACAGTATTTCATAAAGAAGTGCTTGAACTCTCTCACACACACACACACAGACACAAGATGTTCTGGGTGGCGAGCACTGGGCGAGCCGCCAGCGAGCGCTGGATGGGAAAGCGGCAGGAAGATGGAAGAGCGAGAGAGGAGTGGTGACGGCATGGCCGACACACATAGACAAACATATTAAAGTGTCCCCCTCTGTCTATAAATGTCGACTGAGGCTAAAGGACTGCATGAAATATCCCTCGGTTTGGTAAAAACGGGCACACTAAGTATAGGCCGGGCTCACCAGCGGACCAGAAACATGGCCAAAAGTGTGAGAGCCACAGATAAAAGAAGCTCTCTTCTGTGATCAAGGCCTTGTGCGGTGGGCACTGAGGGAATTTATTTTGATGTATGGTAATCCAAAGGCACAATTTAGACTTTCAGGGTTTGAGGAGCAGCGCCAAATGGTGTGTTTGACCTCTGCCGGGAACCGCAATGTTGAATATACGCTGAAATAAAACTCTGGAAAGAACAATCCATAAAAACAGCGAATAATGAGGAAGCAAAAGTATAGAAAAGTACATCAGCGTGGAGACACAGACCTCATTGCTTTTCTCTACTTGACTTTTGTTTGCTCCAGATTTGGTCGAAAGAATAAAGTGATAAACAACCTTGGCGAGCAAAAGCCCCATAAACTACTAAACGACACAATATTCACACATATAAAACAAACACACTCAAATAAAGACGTGGGTAATTTCAACATGGCCCAAAGAGACGTGGAAATAGATTTTATGAGCTAAGCATATAAAGTCTAACAGAGCAGATTTCTGAAAAGCTTTTTCTTTAATGCTACACTGGGAAATGTTTTATCACTATTTACCCACAATGCTCATAGGCAGCATGGGCGCAGCTGTGCTTGTTGTGTGGGCACTGATAAGTATAGAAAAAGGTGGGCGCCGGCACTTACAGTATGTTCAGCTCAGCGCATCATGTGACTCTGCATGTAGGTGGGAGGAGCGGATACAATGAGCAGGGTGAAATAAATTTTATTTACGGCTAGAATTATGAAGAAAAAAAAAGCCAGTGTGAAGACAGAAGGGCACAAGATGCTTTTAAACCAACTAGAAGACAATAACGCTTTCATTGTTGTTCAAACACTGTATGTTTGGCTCTAATTCCATGTGTATTTAATGAAGAAGATAACACGATATATGGCCTAGTCAAAAGAGCAAAAAAGTGGGGTACTGTAGAAGAACAGCTGAGCACTCTTAAACAAAAAAGTGTTCATAAAAAGTTTCAAGAAGATAAAAAGAATAAACCGCTTGCTACAGTCAGCAGAACATTAGAAGCGTAGGTTTGCCATCCATCTGGCACTGAGAATTTACTTCCGATGGTGTGTTTGGACTGTTGCTTGGTAATATATTACAATCTAATTTATTGCACGGGGAGCGCACCTGCTGCTGCAATGCAAAACTTTGACGAGCTACTAGCGGAAGGCATACTCACATCCTTAACTTAAAGCTGCTATAATCAAAGGGATCACATGACCTCTTGTATATGAGCTCTACAAACATTTATAGATTTCTTTAACTTGTTTTTCAGCCCCTAACTTTTCTGTTCTGATTGACTCTCACAGTTTTCATCATCGTTGTTTCAAATTCTAATTTATGCTAGGTATCTGCTGGATGTGTAAAGTAGGCATGGTTACTAAAGTACGGTTAGCATGCTAACACGTTAACCATAACAACTTAAAAGGTCAATATGTCAGTGTTTGCGACTTGTTTCTGCTGCCCCCAAGTGGCAAAAAACTGTTATTGCAGGTTTAAGTAAAAGCACTTCGACCTGCAGTCGGAGCACCAGCGGGGGGTGGAGAGCTCCGCGCCCGGCAGCGGCGGCTTCTCCTCCGGCCGGGAGCTGAGCTTCGCCTCGCTGCTCCACCAGTCCCCACTAGGAGTCAACACTAGGGATATCACGAGAACCGATACTTCGGTACGATCAAGACTAACCGTGTCCCGGGGACAATAGTAAATGTGTTTAGGACGCAGTAAACTCACTATCGACACGTCCAGGGGGCACACCCTATTTTACCCTGATAATGCTATAATGCTAATAATCCTTGTTGAAATCGGCAGGACGAGAGCTAGTTAATGTTAAATGTTAGGGAGATAACAGCTAACGTTAACAGGAGGTGCCACTGATTTACATTATGATGCGTTCAGGCTCAATTCAGCAAGTATTGGGCGTATAAGGAAAATTATAACGTTATCATGATGTGTTCAAATGTAATTTGTAAAATGTAGTTTTTAGCGAGAAACTTGAATAAATCCAGTTGTTTGAAGGAGATGTTTTCACAGCAATATAAAATAGATAATAGAGAGGGAATTATGAGCTGTTTAATTGCCTAACAAAGGAAGGGAGGTACGGGAGAACCAGAACCAGGACTGCGCAGGTCAGTCCCTGCTGCAGTAAAATGAGAGGTTTTCTAAAGGGACTCTGGTGCTCGGAAACACTACCTCTTTTGTCCACAGGGACTGCCAATATCAACACAAAATGAAAGTGGAAGTAGTAGCTTTAAGTAAAAGTACTCATTATTCGGAATGACCACTTTCCCAGTATCATATCATATATATTATTGCATTATAATTGTTCATGCATTAACATGTAAGCAGCATTTTAATGCTGTGGCTGTTACTAATTTATATACGGTATTTTTATTTGTATATAAAACTTTGATCTGCAAAGTAACTATTAAGCTGTCAGTTGGACATATTTATAGTATGCAAACCAGTGGGCAACCTCCAGGTCTGAAAAGTGAAGCCAATGTGAAAGTGCCTTAAACTTGCATTCTTTCAAATAGCCAGCAGGAGGCAACTCCTCTGGTTGCAAAAAGAACTGATTGATCCGATTGTATAGAAGTCTATGAGAAAATGAACCTACTTCTCACTTGATTTAGTAAACATTGTAAAAATTAGTTTATGGTCTCAATCGCTAGTTTCAAGTCTTCTTCAATACAGCATGATGTTCATTTAGTAAATTATGGTCCCATTTAGAGTCAAATAGACCATAAAGCAGGGGATGCTTTAGGGCGTGGCTACATTGTGATTGACAGGTCTCTAACCATGGCGTTGTCCAGTCTGGGAGTTGTCGGTGTTTTCGTCTTGGAACTTTGACCCTTTCACAGTGTGTTTTCAGTTCATAAAAGTTAATTTCGGTGGCCTAAAAATGTCTTATTCAGCGTTCGGTTGTACTTAGTTCCACCCTCTTGTGTCACTTCTGGTTCCAAGAAACCAAGATGGCGTCGGCCAAAAACCCAGATGGCGACGGCCAAAATGCCGAACTCGAGGCTTCAAAACAGCAGTCCACAAACCAATGGGCGTCATGGTGACTACATCGAATTCTTATATACAGTCTATGATACAAGCACAATATTTGCCTCTGAAATATGGTGAAGTTGAAGTATAAAGTAGCATTAAATAGAAACAATCAAGAAAAGTATCACAAAATTGTACTATAGTACCTGGGTAAATATTCTTAGTTACTTTTCACCACAACAACAGTCAGTATTTAAATCCCAAAGCCTCCGGACTGAGACGTATCTGTAGAAATCCAACTGGAATTGCATTTCAAACCACCTCCAAATGTGGTTTGGATCCCGTTTGCAAAGATCGCATTTCATGCATTTTTTTTTTTTTTTCCTGTCCAGACTTTCTAAAATCAATCTGGATACAATCTGGATATGCCCAAAAAGGGATTTGGGCTGGCAGTCTGAACAAGGCCTTTGAGTTAAATACAGTGCTATTTTACTATTTATGGCTGCTGTACAATTTCACATGAGGTGCTGAGAGTCAGACTAAAATCATTTCAACTGGCATTTGAATTCCTTGCTCACTCAGACTGTTAAAAACAGACAAACTAAACCCCAACACGTTGTGGATTCAACGCATCGCTGCACTGAAGCCTGTTTTGCTCCTCTGTCGTACGTATAGGGATGACTGCGTGCCACCGCAGTACAAGTTCAATTATAACCAGCTTATTATGCATAAACAGCATTAAATTATACATATTGTTTTTAGTCTCTGCGATTTCCCCTAATTAGTCTGTATCTTGCCGACATACAGTATCTGGTACTATGGGGCTTCTCAGTGAGGAGCGGCAAATGAGGCCCAGATGCCCAATGAAAGCTTTGTCTGATAAAGCTAACAGAAGTTACTCTGATCTCTCCCTTAATCTGTGTGTGTGTGAGTCTACGCACACACACACACACAGTTGTTTGTTCTACATTATTTCTATGTCCTGCTTCCGGCACACTGCACAAGCAGACTGGCAGCCAATTGCTCCCATGACCCTCTAGTCTTGCCGCGCTAACAAGCTGGCGACCACACAAGCCCCCTAACTGTCGCAGAACTGGTCCGCTAGCATGTGCACCAACACACACACACACACACACACAAACACACACACACACACACACACACACACAGAAAAAAGGTCACACACTCATCATTCAGGTAAGGCAGAAACAATGTACATTAACAGAGCTGTGTCCCTCATTAACTACCTCACACATCATTAGCACTCATAAACACTGAGGTAATGTGCTTCGGGCAGAGCAAGGACACCTTCACAACACCACAACCACACACACACCACAGTTTTTAGCCCATAACATCAAATAATTAGCTGGAATTCTCTGTCAATATTGCCCCCCCCTTACTGAAAAGTTGATAGCAGGGTTTCCCACCCCGGAGCAGCAGGAGCAAGCAGGCAGAAGGAGAGAACGGAGCAGAGCGGAGCAGGAGACAGCAGACTTAATGATGAATTACATGATCACCCGCTATGCCTCGGAGCTTTTCATTCAGGTAGAGGATCACCTCCAGAGCAGGCAGAGGCGGAGGAACCTCCCCACTTCCCTCTTCGTCCTCCCTCCTCCTGTCCTCCGCCCCTCCTCATCTCTCACTCCCAACACCACCACCACCATCACCAGAACAGATGTCTGCTGTAACCCAGTAGCTCCCTTCGCTGTAGACACATGGAGACGCCATCTGGACCGGAACGCTGCTCCTCTCCAGATTGGGGGAGTGTGTGTTTACGTGTGTGTGAATGTAAATCAGAGAAATTTAGTTGTGTGTGCTGTTTGTAAATGTGCGTGTTAGTGAGTAAGCATGTCTCGGAGACAGAAGGCGCCTTGTGCGTTGATGACACACCTGAGTGCCTTTAGTCGTGTTTGTTTGGGTCGTATGTTGTTTTTTTTCCTGCACCGTCTTTTCAGAGACTGTTGAGTCAGGCCTACGGCAGGTGGGACGCCACTCAACAGCGCCGTCTAAACAACCGGCTACCGCTGCAACTCAACAAACCCTCATTCACACACACCATCCTCCTCTTCCTGTCTTTCATCGCTTTCTCTCTCAGGGCTCGACAACAGAATTACAACACCAACCAGCACTTAGCTGACAATTTCCCACCGCCTCGGAAAACTGTTTGTATGCATGTGGTGTGTCACAACCATGTGGTTTTGGGATATGATAATGCACATAATTACACATTGAAAATACATTGTCAGACAGCGTATGTCAGGATAAAAGTGATTCGGAGATGTTTCTTTAATGCACCTGGGATGTCTTCATCCTCATAGATTTCTTTCACAGATTTACATCTTTGAGGCAGACAGGCAGTGGATGTTATGGAGCTACTGGGCTACCAAAAGGCTTTGGTAGAACCCACAGTGGACAACAGCAGACATCTGGCAGAAACAACCCCACCCAGCAGCAGCATAGCCAGAGAACAAGACACAAGAGAAGAAGAGAAAGGACGAATGGAAGATGCAGAACAGCTCACAGGAAGTGCAAACAGACTTGGGGAAAAAAAAGACAGATGTATACAAGTTGAGGGTGGTGTGAGCTGAAGTAGAGTACATGTACACAGTATAATGTTTAATGTTGTTCTAACCATGGTAAGGAAACTGCACTCCATCGCTCTCATGCTTAATCTTCCTCTCCTGCACACTGGCCAAATGGTGCTGCACTGAAAGGCCAAACAGGGGAGAAGGGAAGAGTTAACAATGGAGGAGAGAAAAAGACAGACAGAGATGGAAAGAATGAGGGAGAGGGAGAGAGAAGGGTGGTTAAATAATGTGCAACAGGGGATTTTAATGTTATAGAGTGCAGCAAGTGTCTATAAAATAGTTACATCATTACTGCTGGTGGTATTAAAATGGCAGCATGTGAGTGGGAGTGACGGTTAGAGATTGGAGAACACATGAATACTTAGTGATTTAACAGAATCAAATACTAAACCCAAGAGATATACATGAAGTCTATTGTAAATAAATTTAACATGGTACCCATCATGATTGTAAAAAATGCTGTAAGCCAAAGAGTGAGTGGTTATGATTTAAGAATAGGTGGCTACACTGGTGCTGCAATACTCAAGAAGACAACGCAGAAGGATTTGGACTCACACAGTGTCTGGGGAATAATGTGAATGGAACAGTTTGACATTTTGGGAGATAACTTATACTCTTTCTTGCCAAGAGGTACATGAAAAGATTGATACCACTGTCATGACTGTACGGTTAATATGAAGCTACAACCAGAAGTTGGTTAGCTTAACGCAAAGCCTAGCACAAAGATTGAAAACAGGCGAAACACCTAGCCTGGCCCTGTCTGAAGGTAACAAACTCCGCCTACCATTACTTCTAAAGCTCACTAGTAAACACATGTTTAATCTGTACGAAAACCAGTGTAAAAACAACAATTTGTTGTTTTACGGCTGGAGCCAGAAGCTGGTTAGCTTAGCACAAGGACTGGAAACAGGGGGAAACAGCTAACCTGGCTAGCATGTTACATCTTGTTTGTTTTATTCATACAAAAACCACAGTGTAAAATCAACAAGTTACTGTTTTACGGCTGGAGCCAGAAGCAGGTTAACTGAGTTTAGCACAATGATTGGAAACAGCTAGCCTGGCTAGCATGTAGGGTCTGAAATTAACTTTTTTCACTGCCTGCCACTGTCGCAGGCAAGTATTTTTTTTGTCTGCCCGTCAGAAATTTTATCTGCTAATTTTGAAATCTCTGCGCTAAATGAAGGAATAACATTTTAGATCTAATGTCATTCAATGTTCGATATATTTTACACAAAAAACATTATATGCATGGTAAATTACAGTGTTCGAATTACACCATGTCTTCCAGGGGAGCCCTATTTCTGGGGCAGGGGGGGTACTGTAGCCTACACAGTACTGCACTGTACTTTGTTATTGTCATCTATAGTGTTTTTTTGCATTAAAAACACAATTCAAATGATTATTTAAATATTTGCTTTGATTAAAAAAATCTTGGCAAGCTGCTTAGAGCTAGTGTTAGGAAGTTAAACAGGTCATAATTCTCTCTCTAATATCTATTTTATTTTGCTGTGAAAACATCTCCTTCAAACAACTGTATTTATTCAAGTTTCTCGCAAAAAACTTAATTTTACGAGATTACATTTGAACACATCATGATAACTTTGTAATTTACCTTCGCCCAATAGTCATTTTTCCTGAGCAGCGTTTGAACGCCTCATAATAATAACTCAATGGCACCTCCGATAACGTAAGTAGCTCCATTATTTAACCAAGCAGGACTGTGTTGCCCACCTGCTGCTAGGTAACAGGTAACGTTACTAATTCTCCTCCTGCTGATTTAAAAACGGATTTGTTGTTGACAGTGTGACATTATCAGGGAAACAACAGGGTGCGTCCCCTGAGGTTTAGTAGCGCCACGCTGTTGAACACGTGTTTTTTCTCTCAAACGTGGCTCTGGTCCCAAACAAACATGATACAGCGTGCGTTTGCATCATTGTGCATGCTATGAAAGTTTTTATTGGACTTTATTTGTTGTAATCCACAGAAGACAATCCACAAATGTGTACCATGATTTCCAAATATTTCACAATCCACAAACATGTATTTTTGTATTTGTGTTGTGTAAAGTCACATCCACAAAAATAGAGGGCGATTTGCAAATACGCATAACTTACTCTGTAAATATGTATCTTAATTCCACATAAAAATGTTATAGGTTTACATGTAAAGTCATATATACGCATTTGTGGATCCATTTTTACACCTGGAATGATATTTGCGCATTTGCAGATTGCTTCCTGTGGATTTATGGGCCTCGTGACATTTGTAATTTTCCTCCTGTTTGTTTATGGACCTTTGTCCGCTTGGTACATATTTGTGAATTGTAAACCTATAACATTTTTATGTGGAATTAAAATACATATTTACGGAGTAAGTTATGCGTATTTGCAAATCGCCCTTTATTTATGTGGATGTGACTTTACACAACACAAATACAAAAATACATGTTTGTGGATAGTGAAATATTTGGAAATCATGGTACACAGTTGTGGATTGTCTTCTGTGGAATACAACTAATTAAGTCCAATAAAAACTTCCATAGCATGCGTAACTGTCGGAAAGCACCAATACAGAGGAATCGATAGACACGAAGGCATGAGATGCCAAGGAATCGGACAACTAAGAACCCGTTCTTAACGGGAACCAGTTCTCTATTCCCATCCCTAGCGTTTTCCCTGTCTGCCAAACTGACGATTTTACCCGCCACTGCCAACAATTTAACCGCATTTGGCGGGTGGCGGGTGGCGGGTGCTACTTTCAGACCCTGCTAGCATGTTACAACTTGTTTCTTTTATTCATACAAAAACCACTGTGTAAAATCAACAATTTGCTGTTTTACGGCTGGAGCCAGAAGTCGGTTAGCTTAGCTTAGCACAATGACTAAAAACAGGGGAAAACCGCTAGCCTGGCTGGCATGTTATACATTATTGGTTTTATTCATACAAAAACTGAAGCGTAAGAACGAAATGTGGGTTAGTTGTTTCCCCATTTCCAGTCTCCGCTAAGCTTAGCTAAGCTAAGCTAACCGTTGGCTGTAGCTTCCTAGTTATCATATGGAGTGGTATCAATCTTTCCATCTAACTCTTGGCAGGAAAATGTCTGTTACATATGATAACATGATAAACATATAAAGATCTCACTACACTAGCCTGTCATACTTCGTTGAATGGCCTTACTTAGAACGTTAGCTAA
This sequence comes from Sebastolobus alascanus, assembly GCA_916701645.2. Classification (NCBI taxonomy): domain Eukaryota; kingdom Metazoa; phylum Chordata; class Actinopteri; order Perciformes; family Sebastidae; genus Sebastolobus; species Sebastolobus alascanus. The sequence goes on along the minus strand of CAKAOJ020000103.1, from coordinate 1,413,642 downwards.
AGTCTAATGAACAAAGTAAAACACAAAAGGGATATTTGTACAAACAAAAGTCGATATAGCTTTTGAGAGTTATCTGTGTTATATCTACAGTATGTGGCTTTGACACTCTCAGACATCACACTCACAATCCAGGAGTTAAACTCAATAGATGTTAGCGCTAACGCCATAAGAACTGAGCAAAATATATCCATCTCTTCTCATTGACAACTCAGACAACAAATACTAGGATAAAATAGTTAAATGCACTCATTTTGTGGTCTGATTAAAGGGTCAGTTCAGCCAAAACGAAACTAGATGCATATTTTAACACTTTCATCTTATAAGCATGCAGATAGTTTCGGTTTTATTTGCAGAGGTTTTGGGATTTCCGTCAATGAGACTTGTGCATCCACCCCATCACAACAGAGGTGTGGTCAGCGTTTGTGTAAAACCTTATACTGGAAAAAGTAGACAGTAATGTGTCTTTTGAGAAACAATGTCCAAGCCACTCAGGATAATCTGCAGACCTCACTAACACAGACTTTACAGGTCTTTTTATGGTTTGAAAATAGTCCCCAATGAAAATTAGTCTCAGAAATTGGGACATTGGGATTGTCTACAAACAACTGGGACATTGGGACTCTGTCTAGAAACAACTAGGACATTGTTTCTAGGTAGAGTTTTTCAAAAGTCACCACAAATGATATTTCACTCACTTTCATTGTACTGGGGTGGTGGTAGAAGTTTCAGCGGTTTCAACTCTGCAAATAAAACCCAAACTATCTGGATATCCACTAATAGCATCAGAGAAAATACAGTTTTGGGTAAAATGGCCCTTTAAGTCCCTGCTGCATGTGAGATGGGATGCTATAACCTGGCCGTGGCATAGTGACGGTCCTTCTACCTCAAAGAGGCCTGTTCTGCGCGGTGGGGGTGGGAGTACAATGTAATGGGTACAATGTTGTGAGTAGAAGTTGTGAATGGAGGAGGGTGGAGAAAGAGATTGGGGATGATGAGGGGGTCAGGTGGTGGAGAGAAGGGTCAACACAGTACAGAGGCAAAGGGATGTGGAGGATGAAGGAGGTGAGCTGTGGCTTCTGGTCCATTTCAAGTCACGTAGTGTGAAATTAACACCTGAAAATATTTGTATTGAATGCCCTGAAAACACATTTTCTCAAACAGCTTGTTACTACAAGCGATGATAATTAATAGCTAAGGAGTTTTTTTTCTGAACTTTAGCTGTTGTCTATTTAGTCCTTAATATTTGAAGGAAATAGTTCAAGTTTTTGGGAGATACACTTATTTGCTTTATTGCCGAGAGTTAGATAAGAAGATTGATACCACTCTCATGTCTGTACTGTAAATATGAAGCTACCGCCAGCAGCTGGTTAGCTTAGCTTAGCTTAGCACAAAGACTGAAAATAAGGGGAAACAGCTAGCCTGGCTAAATCTGCCAACCAGCATCCCTAGTAAAGCTCACCAATGAACATTTTATATCATGTTTGTTTGTACAAAAACCAAAGACTGCACCCGCTCAAGAAATAATTTACCATCCCGAAACCACAATGTATCATTTTACAATTAAACAAGCAAGATATAATGTTTATAAGTGAGCTTTAGAGGTGCTGGTGGACAGATTTTATCCCCTTTAAATAGAGCCAGGCTAGCTGTTTGCCCCTGTTTCCAGTCTTTATGCTAAGCTAAGCTAACCGGCTGCTGCCTGTGGCTTCATATTTACCTTACAGATATGAGAGTGGTTTCAATCTTCACATCTAATGCTGTATTCAGACCAAGAACGAGGCGCCTCGCTTTACTCGCATGAGTTGGACCGCTGGTATCATGTGTTCATTTGCGCTAAACGCGCCAGAGAGTAGAAGAAGCTTGTCTCCATAGATACCAACAACTTTTTTTCCCGCCATTTCCACCATCAACTATGGTAGAAATAACCACAGTTGCTGCTTTGTACATGTTGTGGAAGTCCCAGATATGTCAGAAAACCAAATGCCTTGTGTCTGGATTCATAACATCACCCGCCGGCGAGCTGTATTCACATACAGTGCCATTGCACTGACTGTATCTAACAAACCACGTCGCTACTGCGGTATGAAACCAAAATAATAAGATTGTGCTGTGATTTATTGCAATAAACAGATCAAAAGGATAATGAAATAACTACATAATAATGCAGATTTGTAAAATGCATGAATTCATGCTTTGTCACGTCTGTCCGCAAGACGACAAGCAACAACATTTAAAATGCTTGTTTTCTGAATGGAGTTTGGATCGATCAGTGCCAGGCTAAGCTGACACTGTAGCTGCTCCATCAACACTCAACATAACGTCATCTAGGCATAAATACGGAAGCAACGTTGTTGTTTATACCATAGACAGTCTGTGGTTTATACACATACATTTATACACAGAATTTGGTCCGGTCTCTGTACAGATATGATGTACTATCGTAGCTCTGGGTGCCAACAGACAGATGCAATATTTTTTTCCTCCGTTTCTGATTAAACGTCAGGACATCAGTGACGACAAATATTTCAACTGCTGCGAATACGCGAATTTCGCATGTTCACGTCGCATCATTTCACCATTCATCCGGCGCGATTTCACGTCTATTCGCCTCTTTGCATTGACTTTGTATGTAATCATGCAGCACGAAAAGTTCTCTTCGCTCTTGGTCTGAACACACCATAACTCTCAACAAGCAAATAAGATTTCCCAAATTGTCAAATTATTCCTTTAATGTCGAAGAGAAATAAAGTTTTCTGGGGCTTTTCTTTTTATCTATAACTTAAAAATCAGCAAAAATGGTTGTGTCTGAATTGATGTGGACCTCAGCCCAGCTCCTGGAAAGGCGTCTGAATTGCATGCAGAATGTGATGGGGAGGTCGCAGCGGGACTACCTGCATCCACATCATTAGGCCAACCGCTGGACTGGGAGCTGCTGCCAGCCGCTGGGGAACGGCCCGAGTAGAAGACATCGTCCACCGGGCTCTCCATCTCGCTGTCGTCAATGGACTTGCGCTTGTTGGAGCTGAAAGAGAAATAAGAGAGGAGGGGGGTTTGTTTAATTCTTGAAGAAGGGGTAGAGGAAGGAGTCAGAGGGATGTCTTTTAATTTTGAGATTGTTTTTTTGCATTTTCCTTCCTGTTAGCCTAGTTTCTAACTGAGACTAACAGGCACTATTAATAGGTATTTGGGGCTCTAATGAATGCATATCATTTGTGGGACATTTGAGGACAATACATGGGTGCTCATTTTCCCTGTAGTCAGACATGTGTCTGCATGAAATCAAGTTAGAAGAATTCATATTGTCAAGGCATCCCTTAAGTGTTTTGTTTTCATATTATGCTTTAGCCAAAGGGGACAAAGCAACACAACTGGAGACAGCGAGACAGACATGAGGCCAGAATTGACTCAACATGCTGTATCCATACTGGCCCGGAGCAGCCTCGCACTACAAGCTGAGCACAGAAAGTGTTCATGGTGATACTGGAACTCATTTGTGTGTGCGTTTGCAGATTCTTATAGACTCATACATCTGTGACCAATAAAATTAAAGGGGGTTGTGAACGTACAGCGTTTCACTGCCGATCTAAAATGTTTAAATATGTGTGCACTCGTGTGACAGCGTGCGTGTGTGTGGCTTTGGTGTGAGTGTGATGCAGTGGTCTGTGTTACATTAGTATCAAGGGAGATATTCTGTAATGAGTGCAACTACCTCCGTGGGAGACTTGCATAAAGCTCCATTTCAGTCCTGCAGCGTGAGATGAGCGAGAGAGGAGGACGACAGAGGGAGCCAGGGAAATGACGGAGACAAAAGACACAAACGCAAACGGAGTGATGGACAGATCGGTGGGGAAAAATGAGAGGGGGTGAGAAGGATTAGCAGTGAAGGAGGAAAAAGGGGAGAGAAAGAAAAGCAATCAGAAAGCAGAGCAAGCTAAGCATAAAGACTACTGCAGCGTTAAGAGGTTATAGACCTCTTTTCTGTTAGTAAACATGATAACATATTTTGTGGGCGGTGCGTTAAGTGGAGGCAGACAAATTCTCTTAACACATTAGTTAACGCTGGCCACCAAGTTTTGTTGGCTTGTTTTTTTATCAATGGCTGAAGAAAATACTAGCTTCTCTCAATATGTAGTCACTCACTCTCCAGGATCATGATTGTTAGTTGAGAAAGTTAACATTAACCAATGGGACCAGATTAGCCGACCCCTACGCCGCTGGCAGACTACTTCGGTGGGAGTATATGGCTGGCTAACATTAGTTAGCTAGCTAGATTCTCTGTCTCCAGAGCTAGCAAGTTAGCTAGTTAGCTTGTCCAGAGACTGACAAGCTAGCTAGCTAGCGCCTGCTCTCCTTCCGGCGAAGTAGTCTCCTAGTGGCGAGGAGTGAGACAGAGGGACCGTGACCCAGTGCTGTCCGCTGTTGGGCTCATTTTCTGTAGCATGGTGGAATTAGCAAGGTAGCTAACTAACTAGCCAGTTGCTAAATGAGTAAAATTTAACAACTGAATGCTTCATCCACACACTGTTGTCACAGCGTAGGAAAGCACAGTGCTATCGCCAGATGACTGACAACTTTGTTGTGCTCATTTTCTGTGTTGCATGACAGCATGGTGGAATTAGCACGCTAAGTTAGCTAAGTAGCCATCCGACCAGCGGGCTGGTGGCCAACGGCAGCGCTGTAAAGATAAATTGCGGGCGTATAAATCATTGGATGCATATAGTTAACTATCATTAAGTAAAGTCAGTCAAAAAGAGAGTCGTACAATATCAGCAAAGCGTTCTCTCCATCAGAGATGGATGAGAATGAGTTGCTAATAATTTAGCCTTCTGCTAACTGCAGCCAATGGCTCACGGCTGCGGTTAGCAGAAGGCTAAATATTAGCAACATTTACTCTCCATCTCTGAAACGTTTCGCCAATATTGTAGCTCGCTAGAGCCTCGAATCACAGTTTGTCATCTCAAATGTCTGTGATATCTCGAATCTGGCACCCAACAACAAAGCAAGATGACATTTTCGATGTGTAACTTTAGCCCACTGCTAGTGTTTGCCTCCAGTCTTTCCTTTGTTTTGCCTCCAGCTAACACCATTATGTCGACACAAAAAGGTCTATAGAATTAAGAAATGAAGAATATTAGTACAGGAAAAAAGTATATTTTGAGCATGTTTGCATGCATGTGTACCTGGTGGAGGGGGTGGAGGTGATGGAGCGCCGTCCCAGGGTCACCTGGTTGATGTTGTAGTAGCCGGGGCTGTCCAGGTCAGCCAGGGAGAAGTTGGGGCCGGTCGCTGTTGCCACTGGGGCTGAGGAATGCACACACATATATCATATAGAAAATATCAGAAAATGTGCAACTATATGCTCTAAATGACTTCAATATCTCAAAGGATGAGGCTGGTGTTATTCTGTTATCTATTATCTTTAGCGCCATGGCTCTAGGGATGGCAATGACGGTCTGTCTGTCACCACTTGTTCCATACCAGTGGGCAACCTCCAGGTTTGAGAAGTGAAGCCAATGCAGAAGTGCCTTAAACTTGCATTCTTTCTAATAGCCAGCAGCGGGCGACTCCTCTGGTTGCAAAAAGAAGTCTGATTGTATAGAAGTCTATGAGAAAATGACCCTACTTCTCACTTGATTTATTACCTCAGTAAACATGAGTTTATGGTCTCAATCGCTAGTTTCAAGTCTTCCTCAATACAGCATGATGTCCATTTAGAAAATTGGGGTTCCATTTAGAGTCAAATAGATCATAAAGCAGGGTATGTTTTAGGGCATGGCCACCTTGTGATTGACAGGTCGCTACCACGGCATTGTACGGTCTGGGATATGTTCGGTTTTCGTCTTGGAACTTTAACCCTTTCACAGTGTGTTTTCAGTTCATGAAAGTTAATTGTAACATTTTGGTCGCCTAAAAATGTCTTATTCACCGTTCTGTTGTACTTAGCTCCACCCTCTCATGTAACTTCTGGTGGCAAAAAACCAAGATGGCGACGACCAAAAACCAAGAAGGTGACGACCAAAAACCAAGATCCCAATTAGCCTGATCGTGGTGCTACAACTTCTTCTAAAATTTAAAAGGCCGGCCCCCTCACACCGTAAGTCCCATTCACTTGATATTTGAAACGAATGTGCAGCTCAATGTGCTCTACAACAAAGCCTCGAGAGCCCCAAGATTTTCATTATGACATTTTTCGCCATGTTGAATTTTTTAAAAAACACATTTTTGACATCTCCTCCTAAACCGTAAGTCTGATTGGTACCAAACTTTCTGTGAATCATTATTGGACAAAGCTTATGAAAAGTTATCAAAAGCTTGTTGATATCTCATTGCGTTTTGAAGATACTGACCAATGAACTTTAAAAGGACGTGGCTTATCAGGAAATTGGCCATAATTCATTGACAATTAGTCTAATCATCATAAATCTTGATAGATATATTCAGGATGGTTTGGAAATAGGTGTCCCAAAGCATTTTCAGCTCAACCCATAGGGGGCGCCACAAATACCAAAACATGTACCTCAAAACCTGGTGGACAGAATTTCACCAAATTGAGTGCACATGCTCTGGGGGCAAGTATTAACCAAGATCTGAAGTGTCAAATTGATTGGTGCATGTGGGCATGGTCTATTTAGCATTATATGCTATATTATGCCTTTGCTCACTTTGCTGTGAGCTGGAACGAGCTAGAGACATGAAACTCGGTACCTGTACTGGCCGTGATGTCCTACTGCTTCACATATAATATGATCCCAATTGGTCTGATGCTGGCGCTATAATTGACAGCCAAAAAAGTGAAAATTTTAAAGGCCTTGCCCCTCACACCGTAAGTCCGATTGACTTGAAATTTGACACAAATGTGCAATTCAATATGTTCTCCAAAAATGCCTCTTGGACCACTAACGTCCACCTGAAAGATTTTCTGCCATTTTGATTTTGTTGAAAAAAACTTTTTTGACATCTCCTCCTAAACTGTACGTCCCATTGTTACCAAATTTTCTGGAGATCATCATTGAATGAAGATGATCAAAAGTTATCAAAGGCTTGTTGATATCTCATTGCGTCATTGACTAATGAACTTTAAAAGGGCGTGGCTCAGCACATCAATAGATCTAACTCCCCAACCGTTGGGCCAATCATCACGAAACTCGCAGGATATGTCCACAAGATGACCTGAAACATACCCTGGAAGTTTCATTCAAATCGACCACTAGGGGGCGCTACATGTCAGACTATACATCAGAAATTGTTTGTCCAATCAATACCAAACTCACAGGATACATTTTATAACAATTTTGAACCACGTGTAAAACTATTTAGAAATTACTCAATAGGGGGCGCCACCAGTTCCAACCATGTGCATGGGCCTGTCACAAATTTGGCCATAAATCAATAGGAGTTTGTCCCAAAATCACCAAAACTTGATGGATATTTTTAATTAAGCAGTTGAAACATCCCCAAAATGCCAAGAAATATGACTGGCTGGACTTGAGTGTAAAATACTGAAAGGCTGCATATATTTTAATGATGAAACGGGGGTGTGATTGGTATTACTGCTTCTTTATAAAGAATTAAACCAGCGGAAATGACTTTGCTCTGCTTTGTGAAGCCCAAAACACGATCATTGCTGCTCGTGGCTTTGATTTTGGCAATTCAGCTACTTCCTTCTGTTGAGCAAAAAAGGCTTGAACCCGTGAACTGCCGCTTGCGGCTGTAATGTTATTATCATCAATGCTGACAATAAGAAAAATATAGAGTAACACCAGCCTTATGCTTTAAACAGTAATTTATCCCTTAGAAGTGTGTTACTTGGTGTATGAGGGATGCTGCTGTGTGTAATTTCACCATTAAGGTGTTATAAGAAAGTGCCTAATGAAGTGTACGAGGAGTGACAGGGAGAGTGCGTCTACGGAGAGATTGACAGGGGAAATTATAGCCGTGACTCACTCTGCGACACGCGGACCAGCTCGGCTACGTTCCACACCCCTGAAGTCACAAAGCAGTCCTGGAAACTCAAGTGGCCTGGGGAGAAGAGAGGGAGAGAGTAGTGTGAAAGAGTGGACTGCAGAGTAGATACGCATGTACCGAACGTGAAGAAAATGACATATGCACACAGATTAGTATATACACATATGCAGCTGAAAAACACATGTATGGAAAAGCTCGACACACTGCCGGTGTCATCTAGTGGGACCATGTGTTTTCTTTAAGATACAACAGGCTGCTTTTTTATATACTGTAACCTAAACCTGAAAAAGGAAAATTCTGGTTTATTACAACTTGGTTGTTAATTTCACATCTTCGACTCTATCAGAGCTGTCCAACGTTCAGCCAGGTTGTAAACAAGCAAACTGTTTGGCCAGATTAAGATCTAAACCACTTTTTTTTGGAAGTATCCTTTAAACCCTCTAAAGGCCTTTACACACCAGGGGCGTGACGAATAAACGACATGGAAATGCGAAATACTTGCCTGCTAATTTGCTAAATTGAAATACTTGCCTGCTACTTGCTTGCCACTAATATTATATATCTAGGGCTTTTATTTTGAAAAGTAAGAACGGAAGGAGTGGATCTGGTCTGCGCTGCCACCATGTTTTTTTGGAAGTACCCTCTAACCCTTATGTCTAAAGGCCTTTACACACCGGGGGCATGACGAATAAACGACACAAAAATGCAAAATACTCACCTGTGAATATATAGTACATAACAGTATATATATATATATATATATATATATATACACCCATCCGCCATAACATTAGGACAGCATGGGCACCCTGACCGGTCTGCGGCTACGCAGCCCCATACACAACAAACTGCGATGCACTGTGTGTTCTGACACCTTTCTATCGGAACAAGCATTAACGTCTTCAGCCATTTGAGCTACAGTAGCTCTTCTATTGGATCTGACAACAAGGGCCAGCCTTCGCTCCCCACGTGCATCAATGAGCCGTGGGTCTGACCCAGTCGCCAGTTCACCGATTTTCCTTCCTTGGACCACTTTTGTTAGGTCCTGACCACTGCAGACTGGGAACATCCCACAAGAGCTGCAGTTTTGGAGATGCTCTGACCCAGTCGTCTAGCCATCACAATTTGGCCCTTGTCAAAGTCGTTCACATCCTTACGCTGGCCCATTTTTTCTGCTTCCAACACAAAGTTCAAAGTTCAAAATGTTCAATTGCTGTCTAATATATCCCCCCCACTGTCAGGTGCCATTGTAACGAGATAATCTGATCGGTGTATATTATACAGTATATATATGTATATATATTATATGTCTAGGGCTTTTATTGTGAAAGGTAAGAACGGAAGGAGTGGATCTGGTCTGCGCTGCCTTTATCAAGGTTGAAAGGAGTGCTAAAGTTTGCCGTCTTGGTTCGGACTGATGAGCCTCCGTGTTGTTGTTTTATAAATATAGACGCAATTCAACCTGTTCTGCACAATGTGATTGGTTAATGCCCTTATTTGTGGTGCAAGAGCTCAGAAAATTGCTTTTTCTCTGTAATAGTCGCATTCTGTGTGAAAGTATTCAAAGGTCTTTACCGTCAGCCCCTAACTTGAACCTACGCCTAAATCTCACCTAAACCTAAACACTTGTCCTCACGTTATTCTTACTTTAAAGCAGCTATAATCAATATTTTTATATTAATAATGGATCATGTAACTACTTGTAGTGGTCGCTCGTAGTGACAAACCTACAGAGAATTATTTCGCAGTTCCCTCTAACTCCACGAAGCGTTTTAGCATCTTTCAACTTGTTTTTTTTTTTTTTTTATGGCCTGCAACTTTACTGATTTGGTTCACTCTCACAGCTTTCATGAGCTTTTGTCCGACACCAACCCTTCAGACGGATAAAGTTTGCAACTAGCTAGCGAACAAAGTGGAGCATTTGGCAGCTAATGAGCCAAGTGTTTTTCTCAGGAGTTCATGGAAACCAAAAAAAAAGGTAAAAAGAGAGTGAAAATTAGACTTATATTTGTGGCCAAAACACGATTCCAAATGAATGATAATGTTGCTCTGTAACTGCTGGATGTTTGCTAACACGTAAGCCATAACAACTTCAAAGGTGATAATACTGTATGTGGATGTCGTGTTCACAACCTTGTTTCTGCTACACCCAAGTTGCCAAAAAAAAGGCTAAACTCCAAGACCAAGTGCTAACTCCTCAAACTCACCTTCACCTTTAAGGGACAGTTCACCCCAAAATCAAAAATGCATATACATATAATACATTTTTATAAATCCAGATTACTTTGGAGTTGCAGTGGGTTGGAGATGTCGGCCATAGAGATGTCTGCCTTCTCTCCAATATAATGAAACTAAACGGCATTCCGAAAAACTGTATGTGCATACCGTATCACTGTGCAGAAGGTACTCGATACTGCTAGCTCACCTAGCACAACTGAGCTAGCTAACATTACAGCTCAGCCGAGGAGGACGCCATTAATGTTTACATCTCGCGCTGTCACAAGCATGACCCTTTCATCCATGAGTAGATGAACGCTTCCTTCTGCGCGGTGATATGGTTGGTGGGTGTAGTTTGGTAGAAAGAAAATAGGTCTTACATGAAACTGCTCACAACAAGTTCTGTGGATTATCTTGAGTAACCAGGTCATGATTTCTGGAAAGAGATATTGCTGTTGAGCAAGATTTTAGCAGGTGTCCCTCCACCTCTTTTTTGTTGTGCATTCGCAAAACGCGCCCTGCCGGGAGGTTCTTAAACAGTGTTATTTTTGTGCATACAGGATTGACATAGCCTCTTAACCTGCTTGTAATATAGCAACCATATTGACCTTGATTATGAGAAAAAATATTAAATCTGACCAGAATGCACCAGTAACATTAACATATTGAAAAAACAAGGTAAGATGATATAAATCATTTAAATGAAATTGTCTTGTTTGAATAGGCCAAAGGTTAAACTGCTGCCTACTGGTAGGCCTATTTCTAACATCTAAAAGTGAAAAACAGAACCATAGGTTATATTTTAATTAGACTCTGCCTGTCTCATGACACACGTGTCACATGATCTTAAAATTGGAATTATTCTCCTTCTCAGTTCTTGGTTTACTTGGCCTACTTTTAACTCTCTGAAAATGATGGTGTTACAGATTACACCGGACATTTAACAAGAAAAGATGACGGTCAATATGTATAGCGTGCTTACTTTGATCTTTAACATTGGATGACAGTGTGTCTGGCATCTCTGGTAGAGCTTTCGCTGCGAGGCTGCAGGTTTCCACCCGGCGCTGCTCCACCGCGCATACCGGCTGTGACCGCTCCGTCCTCCTCACGGCGATTAACGTTATGGTTTCCTTATAGCATTGGGTTAAATCTGAAATATTGCCAAATAGGCACTTTTGCTTTTCGCTTTGACACCAAATCCTCCGCCATCGTATTGTCTGTCAACTCTCTCTCGTCCCGTGTGTGTTAAATATGACTCCTGCTGCTCTGTGCTGTGACCACCGTGTAACACCGGTAACACCGGTGCACAGCGCGTAATGCGCTGTGCACATGTATTTTTTCATTTTTGGCTCTTTGAGCACCACAAGCCGAGTGTCATCTAGTTCGATAATGTTTGAAAAAAGCAGACATCTGTACGGCCGATATCTTCAACACTCGGCGACTCACACCAAAACAATCTAGATTGATAAATAGCACTACAGGTATGTATTTTTGATTTTGGGTTGAACTGTCCCTTTAACCCTTAGCCTATCCTAAACTTGATTCTAAGTCTATTCTTAAACATATTTTGAAGACCTAAATTTGTCAGTGAAAAAATGAGCTAGCTAGCTAAAAATCCACAAAACAAAGAATTGTCAGAATTATCCACAAATTAGGCCTATGTTCCCACAAGGGTAGCAGTACAAAAGCACACACACACCTCAGTCTCTATGTTGACTTTCAAAATAATGTAGGATCTCAGTGTACTGTAGGGTTCTTTCAGCATATTTATGCTCCTTCATGTGTGTGCGCTGTTCATCCGTGTTCCATAATGTCCATATCCATAATAGCCGGGCCTATTTATGTGATGTGTGCGTATAAAGCACATCCTAAGCTCCAGGGTTGAGTGAACTTCACATCCACACCCTTCCTCCTCCATTTCATCCCTCTCTCCATCTGTCCATCACTTCTCTCTTCACCCCCCTCACCTCTCATTTTCTTTCCCACCTCCCTTAACTTCTCTCCCGCTCTCCATCTCGCTCTCTCTCCCTCGCTCCATCCCTGTCCGGGGTTAACCACAGCGGGGACGGCGCATGAGGTCAGCGCTCAGCTCGGCAGTGGCCATGTGGTTCCCATCTTCCAATAACGTCAGTGTGATTTATGAGTGGCCCGCCACAATCCCAGCACAACCCCCACGCTACAGTACCGTCAGCTCTCCTTACCATAATAAACTTAGACCCAACTCTGCCGGGACACACTCGCACACAGAGAGGCCTGTATATAGAGGTAGTGTGCACATACAGTACGTCTTTTAGCGTCTGTATACAGTAGGTGCGGTTGCACGTAGGCACAGGTACGTCAAACGCTTTAATGCATGCATGTGTGCAAACTCACCATTTGGTGGGGGCTTGACGTCTGTGTCTCCTTGCTGGTTTGAGTTGTCTGATTGTCCTGATTGTTCTGAAAGACATAGAGAGAGAGAGAGAGAGAGAGAGAGAGAAATGTTTAGTCAGGTGGACAGATGTCTGGACACCACCCAAGGTGAGGGGGCAGGTTAGCATCAGAGGGAACTCTTCAGAAACTTGACGGGGAAATGGCGCCTTCTTTCATTCTTTCCACTGAAGAGAGACAGACTGAGATTAAAGATGCATATTTCCGCTCAGGTTGAAAGTCATAAAATGGCAAAAAAAAAGACTGTCACTGTGGGAAAATCACTTACTATAGAAAGAACTCAGTTTGAAGTACTTTTTGGCTTCAAATTCACTTTTCTCTTTCTATACCTCTCTTTCAGGGACTCCCACCCACTCGTTAGAGCTGGGACGATACACGTATCTCCCGATTCAATACTATCACGATACTTGGGTGCAGATTCGATATGTATTGCGTGTAGTTAGTATAGTTGTAGCGTCGGCCTGATTTGACAACGGAGATGAGAGTGACGGCTGGCTTGACTGCACGTTACCGCAATACGATAACGTTTCCTGTCCATGACGGAGTTAGCATGCAGCTTTAGCCATGATGTCTAGCTCTGCTTTTCCTGCAATGTGTGAAACCCAAAGTGTTCCCACTTTACTGTATATGTAGTGTTTACCACTTTGGATTTAAAATGTGAGGGTGCAGGTTGTATCCACGCAGACCCTCCGCTGTTTTCTACTTTCTGGTTTTGGATCGCTGCGTTTTTTTTGGTTGACGGATACAGAACGGATATGACGTCACGTTACTCAGACTACAACAATAAAAGCAATAACTTCCTCCTTCCTCCGCATAGACTCAAATTAAGTAAATATATTGGTTCTGGCTTTAAGAAATCTATTTCAAAATCATAAAAAAAACCATAGCGATACATAGGTGATTTATTTCCCACCCCATGTACACACACTCTATTACAATGTAGGTTGGGTAAAGTGCTCGGGGTCCGGAGAAACCTCAGTTGCCCCACTGCTGACTCGTAAGCTGTAAAGAGTACTTATAAAATATAAATTTTATGGGCTCTGGGCATTGTTTGGATTGCATCTCCTGTGTTTACCTTGACAAAAAAATCACTCTCTTTTTATAGATCTTTTTTTCCAGGGACTCTAACGTTTGAACGTGTAAGTTGGGTAAAAGGTCCCAAGAAACTTCAGCTTCCCTGCTGCTGACTCGTACGTTGAGGGGTACCAGTAAATTGTGGGTTCTATAGGCATTGTTTGGACTGCATCTCCTGTGTGTGTTTACCTTGACATCTATAGGGGCAGGCGGGCAGCGAGCCACCTGCTTCAGCTAGTTTTGTTTGGCCCGCGGGCTGCCATTCTTCTTCAGATGTGTAATGCAACCTTGAGGAGTTTTATGGTTGTATCATATACACCATTCAGGCCAATTACCCCACAGCGCTAAAGCTTTAAGGCCGTCCTGGGCCAAGTCTCCCTAGCCGGAACGTGGCCCCCTTACAGCCGGCGCTAGGCCCCTCCAATCTCAACGTCCTCTCAGCCCAAATCAGCGTCCTAAGTTTTGGGTGGCATTAGTGGACGACGTGCCAGCAAACTACTGCATTATTCACCCTGTCTGTCTGCATGTTGCCAAAACGGAGACAACAAAAAGAGACAAACAAAATCACCTCATCACTCGAAAAGAAGAGGGGAAAAACACTACAGTTTATTTTTTTCTCGCAACCCTCATTCTCAGTCCATCTTCACGTCCTTCTCCCTCAATTTCTCTCACACTCGTTCTGCCTCTGCTTCTCTTTCTCTCTCGTGCTGTCGCTCTGTGGAATCCTGGCAGCCATCTTAGCGCTTGGCAGCCATCTTAGCTTTGGCGGTACCCATGCATTCCTGCTAGCTGACGGCACACCCACACACACACACACACACACACACACACAAACAGACACACATGCTTGCAAAGCTCTCTCGCACTCAGACCCAATGGTCTTAAAGATAAAAAGACCTACAGAGGATATGCAATGCAAATGAAGTGAGGATAAAGCCACTGGGATGTTTGCCTGCAGTCCTGCAAGTGTCTGGTGGTTGCCCGCCCTGATTGCATGTTACAGAGAGAGTGTCAGTTAAATAGAAATGAGACCAGATCACACACACTCTCATAAAGTACAAGGACGGAAACAGGAGGAATCATTCAAGGCAGATGAGGTGATCATGTAAGATGAACCAAGAATAAACAAAGCCCGAGGCCTTTCTCATTTCACTACAAGCACAAACCGTTAAAACCTTTTAAAACCTGTATGCCTCGGAAAAAAATCTCTCTCACACACTATGTGACAGTTTCCAAGCCAAAATTCAGTGCCTAGTTGTCATGACAACGGGGATGGCACACCGCGGCCCCTAATGATGAGTGGTTGTTGAAGCCTGTGTGTGCATATGTGTCGCTGTTTGGCCTGGCAATTAGTTCGAATTAAGATAATAATATAGCGTACTGGCACGGGCTCAATGTGCTGTTTTGTTTAAGTATTTCTTGGCAACAAACAGGCCGGCGGCCGCTGCGCTGCACTGTAACGAGGTTGACTTTGGACTTCCTGCATTTTAAGGTGTTAAACCACTCCAGTTACATTATCAAGTACATTCAAACTCGGCTTTCAGAACTTTCAGAAACTGATAATTCTATAAGTTCTTAGAGGAATATGCTTGACTCCTCTCTACCAAAATTGTAGAAGATGGACATCATCATACAGTACTTGAGAAGTGGTGTGATAAAGCTTAAAACAGTTTGTTTAAGAAAGTAGTTCCAATCTATTAAATAGATAGATTGATCCTATCCCTCATTGCATGCTGCCATTTAGAGGACTAGTGTGTAACATTTAGGGGGATCTATCAGCAGAAATAGAGTATAATATTAATAAGTGTGTTTTCTTTAGTGTATAATCACCTGATAATAAGAATCGCTGTGTTTTCGTTACCTTAGAATGAGCCGTTTATATCTACATAGGGAGCGGGTCCTCTTCATGGAGTCCACCATGTTGCATCGCCATGTTTGTACAGTAGTCCAGAACAGACAAGCCAAACTCTATTAACTGCGAGTGCAGACCAGATTTTACTGCGCATGTGTTGTTCCCCAAAGATATGATGCGTTGATGACGCGTGACATCTCCTCTTTTCACCCTCCTTGGCAAAAACGGGGATTTATTCATCGTATTGTGACTAACTTTAGGGAAGGGAACTGCAGAGTCGGATGATGATTCTCTGTGGGTTTGTCACTAGAAACTACCATTTCAACATTACACAGTCATTTGACGCATTTTTTCATTCAAAAATATTTGTATGTGCTGCTTTAAAGGCAGGGTGGGCGATCTTGAGAAACGAGACAACAAGAGTACACTAGATTTTTAAAAATGATCCAACCAAAAAACCCCAGCCCAGTGTCACCAACTCTTTCACAATGAAAGTAGCTAGCAGCACTAGCTCCAAAAGTCACTTAATCTAGAGAAAAAGTCGTCAAGTCGGCAACACTGACAGTCTGTCCCTTCAGGCCTCCCTCCTAAGCCACTCCCCCAAAATTATCATTATGAACGTAAACAACGAACATGGCTATTGTTAGTACTCACAGCTCTCAAGTTAGCAGCTTGTGGAAGACTCCAGTAACGTAAAATGAGTGCACGGGCAGAGTGCGCACAGGTAGACAGGCAGGTAGCCCGTCCAATCACTACATTTGGGCCGTATGAAATGATTAGACAGGTTTATTACAGTCATGCGACATAAGATGCCATTGGCAGCTCTGTGGTGATGGGAACCGCCACCATCATACTTGCCAACCTTGAGATCTAAAAAATAGAATTTTGAGACCAAAGTGTCCAAAGGTTCTGGGGGTCCACCCCCAGAAGAAAATTGAGTTTCAGAGACTTTATTTCCTGCATTCTGGTGACGTTTAAGGAATGAAAATTCCTAAATTATGATAATTAAGAGGTACACTGCAACAGCAGTTTTATGTTAAATACTTTAAATTTTACTTTTTAATTCTCAGGAATGAATACAGAGTAATTGTCCCCTCTGGTATGAACGTATGAACTTGCCCCTGCTTGAGTAGGCCTATTTCTTTCTTCTACTCTCCATTTCTATCTTCTTTCACTCACTGAAGGTTCTTTCAGACACAACGTGACAATGGCACCACTGCCCTCTGAAACCCATTATTTCCAATGGCTTGTGCCACGCCACATAGACTTTTTGCTGCATCGAGCAAAGCCCAACTTTCGGTGCAGCGAGCACTGACAATGTGCAGCTCTCTTCCCCAAGGAAACAACATTTGGTCTATTGTCTATTGTCGTCCGGGTTGAAACAGTAAGGCTTTAACACGCTGTACAGTGCCAGAAACAGGTTGGGATAACAAAAAAGGGAAAAAGGTGTGAACATTTGTTATAAATCGGGAGAAAAACGGGAGAATTGTGACCCCGGGAAGAAAATCGGGAGAGGGCAATGAAAAACTGGAGTCTCCTGGGAAAATTGTGAGGGTTGGCAACAATGGCCACCATCTGTACATCAACCTCAGTGAGGCCATCTACAGGTGTTGGGCCTACACAGACAAAATAATACAGGCTGTGCTCCAAAGAGACAGAAATATATGCGTGTTAATATGAATGCTAATATCCACTCGTCCACACGCCTACACACAGGCATGTACTGTATGTGTGCACTATGTTATTATGTATTTCTTAACAGCAGATACTGTATGTTCCGTCGGGAAAATGAAGTCTATCATATCTTATGACACTGCCTGGGGTAGCGTCTGCCTGATTTGACAACGGAGATGAGAGTGACGGCTGGCTTGACTGCACGTTACCGCAATACGATAACGTTTCCTGTCCATGACGGAGTTAGCATGCAGCTTTAGCCATGATGTCTAGCTCTGCTTTTCCTGCAATGTGTGAAACCCAAAGTGTTCCCACTTTACTGTATGTGTAGTGTTTACCACTTTGGATTTAAAATGTGAGGGTGCAGGTTGTATCCACGCAGACCCTCCGCTGTTTTCTACTTTCTGGTTTTGGCTCGCTGCGTTTTTTTTGGTTGACGGATACAGAACGGATACGACGTCACGTTACTCAGACTACAACAATAAAAGCAATAACTTCCTCCTTCCTCCGCATAGACTCAAATGAAGCAAATATATTGATTCTGGCTTTAAGAAATCTATTTCAAAATCATAAAAAAAAACATAGCGATACATAGGTGATTTATTTCCCACCCCATGTACACACACTCTATTACAATGTAGGTTGGGTAAAGTGCTCGGGGTCCGGAGAAACCTCAGTTGCCCCACTGCTGACTCGTAAGAGATACAGAAATATATGCGTGTTAATATGAATGCTAATATCCACTCATCCCCACGCCTACACACAGGCATGTACTGTATGTATGCACTATATTATTATGTATTTCTTAACCGCAGATACTGTATGTTCCGTCGGGACAATGAAGTCTATCATATCTTATGACACTGCCTGGGGTACACAGTACGTAAACACATGAGCATTTATTAACATGTTGGTTCAAATGCTTGCACGTGCACGCACCGTACACGGATACACATGCCTCCGAAGCACAAACTTGCTCTTACACACATGCACACACACGTTTATACAAGGATGAATCACCCTTATCTCCTGCACACAGTCGCCCCAAGGCCCCCTGCACACGTCTCACCACAGATAATACAGCATAGACACACACGAGCCATCAAATACACCACGCTATCGCTCTAATCACACACACACACACACACACACACACACACAGTGAGTTCATTTTGTTTTTTGGTCAGCTGAATGATGTACTCCTGGATTGTGTACACAAAAGTTAACACTGCCTATACATTTATCACACTGCAGATGCAGACAGAGGCTGATAACTCACACCCGGGCTAATGTACACACACTCAAAATCACACTTACCTAATCACTCCATTCATCACACACACAGGCAGAAAAACAACACTCCGCCATGCATTACCACACACACACATACACACAAGTGCAAATCATTAAAAGACACTTGAATGTAAAATTGCATACACATGCTCAGTCGCTCAGTACGCAAGCGGCCATTGCCAGCGCTAATGGACTCATTTACCGCGCGCATATTCATATACGAGTGCACACTGCTCACACAGGCGCATTGTTTTGTGTTTTTGCTAACTTACCGAACAGCTTAGAGTGTGTGTTTGTGTATCACAAGCACACATGAGCAAACAGGCCCTCTGTAATCTAATGTGCACTAAGTGAAGGGGATTTTTCAGACTGATGACAGACTGTAAAACCAACACTGGAGATACAATAGAACAGCTCTGGATGTTAAAGTTGAAGACAGTTGGAAGGTCAGTCGAGCATGTATATTTTCATAAAAACATTTTCTCATATTCAGTGCTAATATCTTATCCTCAAAATGGAAATATCTTACTAATTCTCATTAAAAACAAGGAAAAAAACCCTTTCAAATCAGTACCTCATCATATGCTTTGTAAATATTTACCTTTGTGCCTCTCCAGCTCTTCTATGAAATAATTCCCCTGACCAGATAACATGACAACAGACACAGGCTCTCACACGCACTGGACAGATTTGAGAGAATATCCCTAATGGTGTCATGACATCATCGCTTGTCTTGGCCTGAGCTTGGAGACTACAAATGTTTAACTAGGGCCGCCCCCTCTAAGTCGATTAGTCGACTAATCGGTCGTTTTGGTCTTAGTCGACTAAGACTTCTTTAGTCAATTCATTATTTTTATGCTTTTTTCATGCTGAAAGACTTATTTCCAAGAAACTTATGAGCACATCTCTGGTAAACATAAGATTTAAAGTGGTGCTTTTGTGTGATTCTTTGTGGAGAAACTTGATTAAATTAACTAAACGATTAGTCGACAAAATCGTATCAAGTGTTAAAGCCTTTGCACACCAAGTCCGTATTTTTCGTCCGAAATTGTAGGACATTAAAAATGTGGTACCCATAGAACTCTTTTTTCATTCACATATCTTGAGGTCAGAGGTCAGAAACATCTTTGAAAATGGCCAAGCCAGTTTTTCCCCACCAAAAGTTTGTGCAAGTTTGGAGCGTTATAAATAACGCTCCAAACTTGCACTATGCCAGTATATTCATTCTAGCTTAAAACTGAGTCCAACCTAAAAACCGCAAGTTGCGATAATGCGTTAAAGAAATTAGTGGCGTTAAAACGAATTTGTGTTAACACATTATTATTGCGTTAAATTTGACAGCACTAGTTTTTTCGCATCCGAGAGGGGTCCAAGAGGGTTGTTAGACCACTCAGAGCCACCATCTGTGCAAATGTCATTATCTAAAATGGCATGATAAACATTCACTCTTTCTCCCAGCACAGAGCACTTTACGATAAAAAAATAAAAGAACACAGAGATGCGGAATTTAAAGACAGATTGTTTCAGGTGATTGCAGACCAGCTTGGAATCGGGGATTGTCGCAAAACAAAGGATGTAGGAAAGATGAGACAGTAGTGATTGTGCTCTAGGCAGCTAACGATAGATTCCACGCAATTAATTCAGTTTTGTCTTGCATTGGGAATTTTCATAAACAATAGAATAATAAAACGCATTGGACTCAGTGTGCAAGTTTTCTCTACGTGACGTTTATCGGATGACGAACTAAAAAAACGCATAAGAAAAATACAAACTTGGTGTGCAAATTTCTTTAGTCGAGGACAGCCCTATAGCACCATTTCAAATGGGTTAAATGCTTATAGTGTTTTCTAAGAAAAGATGGCACATTGCAGGTTTAAATCCTAGAATCTACATTGCTGGGAATAATCTCTCTTTACATAAAACTGCTGTTGAAGTGCCCTTGAGCTAAGCATTTGTGCTCTGACAGCTAATTTAACGTGTCTCCATGACTTCAAACATCCATCCTTCGTGAATTTTCAGTACAAAGTAGTGCAAAAACTAAAATCGTTAATTCCTCCTGCTCATCGTCCACCATGTTTGTTTACACTAAAGTCACGTTTGATTGTGAGAGATTTTGCAAGATTTCCGTTTTTTTAAGGACTAGGCTTGCCGCCACCATCGTTTTGCTTTTTTTATAGAATAAAACCCATTTAGTTCATTCTGGCGTATCAGCGCCGTGTTATCAATACATAGTCGGACGACAAACGCTACAAACTGAAAGTGAAAGTGTTTGCTCCATACGGAGTCTCAGCACGGGACGCGAGAGAGTTGACAGACAAGACGATGGCAGAGGATTTGGTGTCAAAGCTAAAAGCGCCTATTTGGCAATATTTCAGATTTAAACCCAATACTATAAGGGAACCTTAGTGTTAGTGAGGAATTTGCCGTGCGGAGGATGGAGCGGTCACAGACGGTGTGCGCGGCGCAGCAGCTCCAGGTGGAAGCCTGCAGCCTTGCAAGCGAAAGCTGGACCGGAGAGGCCAGAGACACAGCCATCCAACAGTAAAGATCAAAGTAAGCGTGCTACACATATTGAGCGCCATCCTATCTTGTAAAATGTCCGGTGTAAACAGTAACACCGGTGGGAAAATTTCCTCACCGTGACATCCCTAGTCAGGACCCTTGTTGTTCATGAATGGAATCTGTTAGTGTGTGGTTTGTGGTTTGTGTCTGTTTTGGCCAAACCGTTGCTCTCCACACGCTAAAGGAATAAAACTGTTAAATTTAACATAACATGTCGTTATGTGTTGGGTCTCTCACATTTTCAACATCTGTTAAGATTTGAAAAATCTTTTAGTGTGGGCCAGCCTTAAGTGAAGCTGCTGAGGATCAGAAGTAGAACACTGCAGCAGTGACTATCAAATGTGAACATGACACAGGTAATGTATAAATACATGCAACTGCGCAGTATGGCCGCAGCCTATACAGCCCATGAGCCCTTTGACTCCGTCTCTGTGTCATTTAAGGATAGCTCCCCAGACACGGTTCAGTTTACAGTCAAATGATAGGGGCCTCTTCCTCCGACTGCTCGAGAGCTCCATGGACAAATCTACCACTGTTCTCTCCCTCTTCATCTCCAGCTCGCCTCTGCCTCTCCCTTTCTCTCTCTCATGCTGTAACCCCCCCGACTTGCGTCTATACGACCTGTGGAGTTTAGGCGTGCAGGTCCCAACCCCGTCATTTCTGGTCTCTGGGTTAATGTGGAAACGCAGCTGTGTTGTTGCATCCATAGATGTGACGGAGGGCAGCCCTGATTGGATTGCAGAGCACATACTGTATACTGTATACAGAAATACTAAATATAATGTAGCACGGCTTCATGCTGTGATGAAGACGGATGTAAAGCAGGCAAATGGCACTGACTGACTTATATACTGTATATACATACAAGAGTGTGTTTAAGTGTGTGTGACTGCACAGTCTCACCCCCTCTCTCCATCCCCACCCCCCCATCCACCAGCTTCTGGATAAAGAAACCAAACAGCCTCCCCAATTGGGTTTCGCTTAAGAGGTTTAACGGTATGTTGCTAAACATTCTGACCTTTTTTTTTAATCTTTAATGCGCTTAAAATGTTCTAAACCCTCCTAATCCACGGCTATCCCACACAGATGTTCACTCGGCTCTTTTATTGGACTTCATTTCAACCTCTTTATTTTCTTCTTCTCCTCGTCCTCCACCTCCTCCTTCATCCTCCCCATGCCCCCCCCCCCCTCCCCTCCGTTTTTCATTCGCAAGATTCGTTTCCGGTTTTGGAAAACCACTCATCGCCTTCTGATCACTTCTGTGCTTCAATCTTCTACAAGCAAAGCTCATCTTGGCCCTGGTATTTAAGCTGGTGGTTCTTATTGGACACTGCTGCGGTTGGGGAGGTACGGTATATCTGTCCCGTGAATGACCCCGGCTCACTGTGGCCTGAGAGATGAACATAGTTGTGACAGAACGCCACCTTCTCCAAAAAGTTGCCCCTGAATATTTCATGGGAATTTGTTTTCATTAGATAACGTACAGTTGAGTGTAACAAGATAATAACAGGGGATTTGATCAAATCATCATTGTGGTTACACAGTGTTCCTGCTGAGCCATTAGGACATCCGGAGCAGCCGCTACACAACTGAGTCATCCACTTTACCCTTTCCATTTCATTTACTTATTTTCTAACACAAAATCTTATTCGGTTATCTTTGGTTTTTGTCACATTTACAAGGAGGTTCACACTAGAGACGAAGGTAAAGTCTGGAGGTGATCCACTGCATCCACTGAGTGTAGGTTTGGATTTCAGTAGGGCTGTCAACGCAATAATGTGTTAACGCAAATTCGCTTTAACACCACTCATTTCTTTAACGCATTAACACAACTCACTTTTTATGTTGTAGTGGGCTCAGTTTTAAAGCTAAGATGCTGGCATCATATGAAACTAGAAAACCTAAGGAATCCATTGGTACCAATCATGTAATACTAGCTTGTAATGGAGGAGGTTAAATCACGCTCCAAATGTGTGCTAAATTTTGGCGAGGAAAACTGGCATGGCCAGATTCAAAGGGGTTCCTTGACCTCCGACCTCAAGATATGTGAATGAAAATGGGTTCTATGGGTACCCACGAGTCTCCCCTTTACAGACATGCCCACTTTATGATAATCACATGCAGTTTTGGGGCAAGTCATAGTCAAGTCAGCACACTGACACACTGACAGCTGTTGTTGCCTGTTGGGCTTGAGTTTGCCATGTTATGATTTGAGCATATTTTTTATGCTAAATGCAGTACCTGTGAGGGTTTCTGAACAATATTTGTCATTGTTTTGTGTAGTTAACTGATTTCCAATAATAAATATATATATACATTTGCATAATGCAAGCATATTTGCTCACTCCCTTGTTGATAAAAGTATTAAATATTTGACAAATCTTCCTTTAAGGTACATTTTGAACAGATAAAAATGTGTGATTAACCATGGACAATAATGCGTTTATCGCAATTCATTATTTTAATCGACTGACAGCCCTAGTTTTCAGATGTGTTTTTTGAGGTTTTTATATGATTCTGTAGCTTCCCAGTGGTGTTCCTTATGTATTAAAAGTTTCTGCATGATGACATTGCTACATATAAACCCTCTAGCCCGTGCAAACTCACAAGTCTGTCTCTAAACACTTCACTAAACTAGAGTAGGCAGAGGTCTCCAATTGTCTGGTATCGCAAGACTATAGCCCCCAGTTTGGAGAAGCAGACCTGAATACAGGCACGGAAGCAAAGCAATGTACTGCTGTGGACGCCACGTTAGTTCAGATTCCATCCGGTGCCAACTACCTCCAATTGGGCTGCGGTCGAATAGTCTTTTTTGCTTTGGAAGGTTTGTAACTCAGTGAAATGACCCTGAAGTATCTAAGTAGCAGCCATGATAAGAGCTGGTCGAATTCTCTAAATGCTAAGGAAAGGTGCTTCAATGCTTCCTTTATTATTTCTTATAACCATGGGGAGATAATGCCGTCCCACAATTCCTTGCGCCAACAACATGTAAAGTGACGCACCATTCAGCCGTCAATAACATTCGCAGTAGCTGTTTAATTGTACACTATAGATAAATTGAAAACATTCTTCTTAGGAGGTGTGATTCTGTTTTGGACAATAATTCTTACTTGAATTGTACAGTATGTATTTAGTTATTTATGTTATAAATATATAAATATGAAGTTTCTTTAAAAAAAATAAAAAAAGACATCCGGGGTAAGTGCAGCCGGATTCTCGCGGTTGTCTTCCTCAGTCTTCTGAATTCTCCTTCACATCTTTCCTTGACCTCATGACGTTTTCCATCGAGGTCAAGGAAAAGTGGTCAGGAAAAGATGTAGGATATAATTATTTTTGACTATTCGACCGCAGACCAAGAGGCTGTATATACAGTTTGTAGTCTAAGAGGCAAAACCAAGGGCAAAAGAACATCCTGCAGGCACTCATTAACCCTCTGAGACCCACAATAGACCTGTTTTTGTCGTTTTTAGCGGGGTACAGGGGGTCTTTAGGGGGATATAGCTCAGTACTGTGTGTCGGGTTGTTATAGTCATTCATCTGAAAAAAAACATTAACTAATTAATTTAGTATTACAACAAATTGTGAAAGTGTATAAGGGTTTAGAACATTATGATAGTAGTATATGATGGTCATTCCCATGCTCTATTATGTCTCATAAGAAATTTTTGGGTTGATACCATTAGTTACACAGATTTGGTCCTGAAATTAACCATTTTTTACCACTTGAGAATTGATAAAAATGATCAATAATCCCTCCAAAATACCACATTAAGACACCAAGACCTTGAGGAACACCATAGAAAAAGCCATGCTGTGATTTGGTATCAAACACTTTTAACATTTGGAGATTTCTGTAAGAATTGCATCTTTCGGCGATTGGATGGCGAGCACTTCTGTTCTGGAAAATGCTCAGAAACCCCTTATTGTCAATAAACATATGAAAGCCATCCATCCTCTGAATGCCCTAGGTCTTTAGTTTGGGTTTTTAAAGTTTCATGAGGCTGTGATTATCCCAGAGGTCACCACAGGTCATTTTATACAGTGAGGTCAAGTTTAAAAAAAATGGCCTCACTACAATAAAATGGCTACTATGGGGACTAACATGATCACACATGAATACAGTTGGGCTCATTGGATCCACAAGAGTCTCAGCTTTACAGTCATGCCCCATTTATGTAATTCAAAGACTGTTTAGGGACCCCAGTATGCAGAAATATTAAAATACACCATTTTAGAATAGGTGAAAATAACACATTTATACTGCATGCAAATAACTACATGGTTTTTCACATATCTTGAGTTCAGAGGTCAAGGGACCCCTTTGAAAATGGCCATGCCAGTTTTTCCGTGCCAAAATGTAGCCTAACTTTGGAGTGTTATTTAGCCTCCTTCCCAACAAGCTAGTATGACATGGTTGGTACGAATGGATTCCTTGGGTTTTGTAGTTTCATATGATATCAGTAACTCCACTCTTCACTCTGGAAATTACGCCCTTCATCCACTGACAAAAAAAAGAGCCTGAATTTGTTGAATGACTTATGTCGGCACATGTTCAGGTTCATAATGAATAACTGCCTGCATCCTTCTACAAGTATCAGTGTTCTGTGACTGGAAAGAAGGGCCATTAACTGTCAATGGAGCGGCTCATTTCGCTTACAAATCAGGACTGAGCTTTCAAAGATTGCAGGAATAACACTCAGGGTTTTCTGTTTTAGGATGGATTTTCCCTTTTGCGTTTTTGGCGCTTTCCTGGGAAGTTTATTTGGCTTCCATATCCACACCCTACCTATTACACCAGTGGCTCCAAATCCTCGCTATTCCTCTCGTACTACGGCGGTGTCAACAAAATAGCAGCAAAGTCCCATCTTTTCGCGCCGCTGAAACATCAACCCAAGTCTATATAATCAATCTTTGTTCCCGCATTCAGTGCAAAAGTGACAATAGTGCATCTCTATGTAGTTCACTGAGTGCCTGCTATGTAACTCCATGTGACAGCACAGCAAGGGGCCATGTGATTAATTGTGAAATGTGTTTTCTGCGCTCGTAGTGCTGAAGTGTGAACGTGTGGGCGTGAGACTATAAATACATCACTTGGGTGGCTCTGGATGTGTGATTGTGTCTTATATATACAGTATGTTTATGATTGTGTATATGTGCAAAAAGATTTCTGGAGAGCACATGTTGAGGCGCAGTTGGAGATAAAGCGTGTAAACATCTGTGACTGACAGGCTGAGCGGCGGCGTGTAGGAGGGAGAACGCAGGTCTTTTATTAAAACACGTACGTGTGCATCAGCATGTACAGCGCCTCGTGGGAGGATCTGCACGTGCTGCTCCTGTCTGTGTGTCTATATGTGGGAAAGAAGTTCAATAAATTGAGAGAGATAATTCTGCGTTAGATGCACATCTGTGTGTGTGTGTGTGTGTGTGTGTGTGTGTGTCTGTGTGCTGCGTGGCCGCCTGGCCCGAGCCCTGTGCCAGCAAGGAGCAGGTGTGGGGAGGCAGCCCTGCGTTGCCCCGTTGCCCATCTGCGTGGCCGTCTGTGTGCCGCCTGCGCCCTCTCTGTGCCAACGCCACACAGAGCCGGGGAGCCGGGGGGTGAGAGGGGGGTGAGGAGGGCCTAAAGGGAATCAACCATGGGAGAGAGAGGAGGGCAGGGGGTAGAAGGATGGAGGGGCACGGGGGGGCGGCTGGCTGGCTGCCCATGTATACCCCCCCCCCACCCCCCTCTCCCTCTGCCCTGTTTCTTTTATCTTTTATCTGTGCCTATGCTGATGAGCTGTGATGTACAGGGAGGGAGGACGAGGGAGACACAGACAGAGCAAAGTCTATTTACCACCCTGCATGTTCTCAGGCTAGTTCAGTACTTTCTGTGCAGAGCTCTGGCTATTACTATCAGAATTTATTACACGGCTGTGTTGAATACTCGATTCTGATTGGTCAATCACAGCGTTCTACGGTCTGTTATTTCTTTATTGCAGACCGTTGCTATGTGTAGCAGACCGTTGCTGCGGACGCTCTCATCATAGACTCTGGAGGACCACGTCCGATCATATCAATGCGCAGAAAGAAGTCCGGTAAATTTAACGTCTGCTGTTGCAAAAAATAGACGTTGGGTTGGGAAAACACAATGGAGTATTTTTCTGATATTAATTTTAATATATTTGGAGAGCACGAAACATTAGATTCATGGCTAATGGCAGAAGAGTCCCCAGTGAAGAAAAGAAAGAAAGAACAAGAAAACAGCGCAGAAAAAGCGAGAGGGGTTAAAACACACAAAGAGCTGGACGACAGAGAAATCAACAAAATTGAAGAAGACAGACATGAAGTAAACACTAAACGGAATACGGTATGGGCTATGGCAGTGTTTTAAAGAATGGTTAATCGAAAAGAAAATGTCAACAGACTTTGACAGTTACAGGGCAGAAAACCTAAATCAGATGCTGCGGTCATTTTATGCATCTTGTCCGACAAGAAGGACACCTACAGATGAATGAGGACAGAAATGTCAACATTAATATTCCCAGAGAAGTCCCATTCACCTTGTCTCACTTCACCATCAATGGAAATGTTCAGTGTAATGTGAATTAGCTACAGCTCCAACTGTGTCGAAAAGACTATTTTTACTAGCGGAAGCTATCGAGTGGGTAATTTTCTTGAAATAAATCCCGTCAGGGAGATGACCAGCTCGCTGTACATTATCCCTTACATATTATTATATATTATATGAAACTAGAAAACCTAAGGAATCCATTGTTACCAACCATGTCATACTAGCTTGTCGGGAAGAGCGCTAAATAACGCTACGAAGTTACTTGCTAAATTTTGGTGAGGAAAAACTGGCGTGGCCATTTTCAAAGGGGTCCCTTGACCTCCGACCTCAAGATATGTGAATGAAAATGGGTTCTATGGGTACCCACAAGTCTCCCCTTTACAGTCATGCCAACTTTATGATAATCACATGCAGTTTTTTGAATGCAGTATAAATGTGTTATTTTCACCTATTCTAAAATGATGTGTTTAAATATTTCTGCATACTGGGGTCCCTAAACAGTCTTGGAATCACATAAATTGTGTATGACTGGAAAGCTGATAGTCTTGTGGATCCATTGAGCCCAATTGTATTCATGTGTGATATTAGTCCCCATAGTGGCCATTTCATTGTAGTGAGACAATTTATGAAACTTGACCTCACTGTTTAAATTGACCTGTGGTGACCTCTAGGATAATCACAGCCTCAAACTAGAGACCTAGGGCATTCAGAGGATGGCTTTCCTAGGTAGATTGACAATAAGGGGGCTTCTGAGCAGATTCTAGAACAGTAGTGCTTGCCATCCAATCGCTGAAAATGCAATTCTTGCAGAAATCTCCAAATGTCAAAGCATGACTTTTTCAATGTGTTCCTCAAGGTCTTGGTGTCTTAATGTGGTATTTTGGAGGGATTATTGATCATTTTTACCAATTATTGAAAAAAAGCTAAACTTTAGTACCAAATCTGTGTAACATATGGTATCAACCCAAAAATTGCCTATGAGACATAATAGAGCATGGGAATGGCCATCATATACTTCTATCATAATGTTCTAAACCCTTATGCACTTTTACAATTTATTTTAATTAATTTATTCATGTTTATTACAGATTTATGACTAGAACAACTTGACACACAGTGCTGAGCAGCATCTCAAATTAATCTTCAGGTTCCCAGCTTTCAGAAGATGTACACCACTTCTATGTGACATCTACTGCTGACCTGCTATCTCCCCCTAAAGACCCCCTGTCCCCCCTAAAAAAGACAAAAACGGGTCTATTGTGGGTCTCAGAGGGTTAAAGTGCACATGCATATGGAGAGATGTCATTGCTCCATTTGTCCAGCAGATGACGCTTGTTGGCAGCGGCGGGGCACAGCGCAGCAACACATGCTAAAGAAATCTGCCTCTCACAGGGGGAACAGAGAGAGAGGAGTGGGAATGATTTCAACAGGGCTGCCGTGGCTTTAGCAGGAAGGGGGGGCGGGGAGAGAGGAAGCTCTCTGGCATATCTCACCGTCTAAATTCCTTTTAACATATAAAATATCCGTGGCTCCAAAGACTTAACTCAAAGTCTCAACATTGTTTTTCATATTGGACTTCCTGATCACATCCGCAAAACATGCTCGATAATATCAGAGTCACAACTGGCCTGAAAAACACTCACTTTAGATACTGGCAGGCTTGTTTAAACTGCACTGCTGATTTGTGTATATTAAGTTACATACAAACAGAGCAGAGAATAAAATGTATAGCACTGAGGTTCACAGCTCTGAGTGAAAGACATGAGCCACCCTGTGGTACTCCTACGTTTCCTATGTTGTGATATCCGTGCGTGTGTGTGTGTGTGTGTGGGTCTGGGCATAAGTGGGATCATGTGATGCCAGTCTTTGCCAAGGAATGGGGGAGAGACACAGACGAGGAGGAGGAGGGGGGAGGGATATAGGGAGGAAAGACAAAAAAAAGGGGGGGAGAAGAGAGGTAGACAGAAGTGGAGACAACAAAAAGACAAAAAAGAAGTGAATGAGAGAGAGGAAGAAAGGGAGAAGGGGGAGGGAAAGAGTGATAGACTGAGGAAGAGGGGGAGACAGAAAGGGAGAGGGAGAGGTGGGGGGGTTGAGGGGGGATTGTGAGAGCTGTGGGAACGTTTTGCCTCGCCAAGAAAGACGTGAGCAGAGAGAATAAAAGAAGGAATGAGAAAAGAAAGAGAGACTTGTTGGCAGAGCAGAGGAGGAGAGGAGGGTGCATGGAGGGGGGGAGTGAAGCAGCGTAAAGTGGGCACCAGCTAGGGAGCGGGCACGATCAAACCCAGCGCTACGGGGGAGACGAGGAACAGCAAACACACCACAGCGCCACAGCCACCGAGAGGCAGCAGCCATCGCTTTGGAACAAATATTCTCAACTACTCTCACAGTTTAATAAACCTCACACACGTAACCATGGAGGTAAATGAGACTGAGCTATGATCCGGGCCTATCGCTGACAGGGAGGTCGCGGCGATCTGCCACTCAAACCATGACTGTCTTGCGGGGACAACACAGGGAGCAGAGAGCGTGACCTTGTGAACTTTTGGCTGGACATTTTATCACCATTCCCCACTGGGTCAGTTCCCCTCGGGACAAATTTTCAGCACCAAGCTTGCAATGGACAAGTTCATCTAGCTTGCAGAGAAAGTAAGCAGTTATAATACTATAGTCAAGGAAGGAATACTAAATATAGGCAATGGCCCTGGGTCCCCATTTACTGTGTGTCAGTTGGTTTTTGGTAATAGTTTTGGTAAAATCAACTGAAATGATAAGAGCTTTAAAGCTACTCTAACCAATGTCTTTATATTAACAATGACTCAAAAGGCTGTACCAAATAGTTCGAAGCTTCATTCATAACTTTCACATTCGGATTCTAAATCAACAGTTGAATGCTGTGTACCTTTTTTTTTTGCACGTCTATTCATTGTGTTTGAACCCGGTATTTGTGCACAGTTGCAGATAAAGATCAGGCTACACTAATATTATTAGTATTATTCTATTTGTAGAATTAGATTCCAGTGGTGGCTGCGTAGGATTGTTTCCGACTCATGTGGTCCAAACATTTCCAATAACTCGAGAGCGTTAAGTCCAAAAAGATGGATGTAATAATTTCCAAAATTCACAACGTGTTTTTATCTAACGAAATATTCAGCTTCAATCCGTATTTGTTGGCGGTTAGCCTTTCAAAAAACAACATTTTCACAAAAAACAGTTTGCTCTCCTGTGAAGTGTGTAAACTTCTTTTGTACTGGTTTTACAGCCTGCAACTTTACTGTTTTGGTTCACTTTCACGTCTCTCATCAACTTTACAGCAGCGGCAGGCAGCTTTCAGTGAAAAAGCTGTAAAAACACTATATATAATACACTACCTGCTCAGCACCAAACAGCAGACAGAAACAATTAGTGACTACCAGGTGAACATAGTGGAGCTCTTAGCAGCTCAACAGTCAGATATTTCCCTCAGGAGGTGGTAGAGACCAAAAACAGAGTTAAAAGTAGAGTGAATACTGGACTTACATTTGTCAAGAGGTCAGAAACACAACTCCAAATGAATGCTAATGTTGCTCTGTGTCTGCTCAATGTGTAAATAAACAACTGTTTGCTAAAAGGTTAGCCAGCTTTTGCGCTGTCCCAAAGTAGCCCAAAAAAATGCAGGTTTAAAGTGAAATAAAAATACCTTTTCTGAAGTCTAATCCTGTATCTCTGTTTTAATTGTTCAGTTCTCCCATTTGAAAATGGCCATGACAGTTTTAGCACAAGTTTGGAGCGTTATTTAGCCTCTTTAGCGACAATCTGGTATGACAAGGTTGGTACCAATGGATTCTTGCGATGCGTTATTATCGCGTTAACTTTGACAGCCCTAGATAGTACTCTATACATGAGGAGGCATAAAGCTAAAAGGTTTAATGTTGTTTTTACTGCATGACACTCAAAGCCAGACTTTACTTTCAGGCTTCAAAGCAAAATGTCATTTGAACAGAGTACAGGCATTGTCACTCTTCTCACATTTTAATATAATGTTAACAAAATATTATTCAGATTACAAGACAACGTTGTTTGCATCACGCTCTATTTACACCAGTCTGATCCAGAGAGCACTAACGATTTATTTTGGGTTTGTGAACTATGCAAATAAATGCTCCCAAATCTATCTGGGGCTTGGAGAACGTGTTTTATGAGGGCTGTAAAACTCCACACAAACACATAAAGCAGGCCTGTAAAAATAATGTGTGCTCGGCATAAATGCTCATTTGGACTAATGAATTAGGGGAGCGATGAATGGCTGCGTAAAACTCCACATCCTCCCTGGGTGTTGCCAATGGAGGCATAAATGTATGATGGGTATGATTTGCGAGCCAGTCCGCGTGTCAGTTTTTCGGCGTATGCTGGAGGAGGGGGCAAGTGTGTCGCTGTGTTAATATGCATCTCGGCGACTACCTTATGTGTATGACTCATGCTGCTCATCTTTAGACCTTTCAGATCGGTGTCAAATAAGGACACAGATCAGATCTGGAATAACACAAATGCACACGGGAGCACAAACGATGGCTAAACATCGACTAGCGCTCTAGTAAACTTGGGAGCTGATCTGCATACATCTTCCTGAGATAGTGGGGCCTTTCCCAAGAATATCAGACAGACAGATCTGCATACCTACAGCATGAACTGAAGATTTATTCTTTCAGCTGACAGAGAGAGGAGGAGGAGATAGACAGAGAGAGATGGAGAGTAGCAGATGAGGCCTGAGAAAAAACAATCAGCCAAATGAGGGCACAGATAGAAAGGCGACCTTTGGCCACCAGCTGTCTGGGAGTCACCGCCCAGCCTCTGTCTACCCAGATGAACCCGGCCCCGAGGGTCAGTGGCTCCCGGCACAGCCGCGTGTTTGTGACGGTTTGTTTCCATATGCGTGCACGCTGCTGCTGCTGCTGCGGTGGAGTCTTCCAGTGTTTGTGTGAGTGCCCCGATGTGCACGAGGCTGGCTGATATCTGTGTCAAAGCTGGCTTTATCTCGCGGGCAGATAAGGTGAGTAAACAAATGCCCTGTCTCTCACATACTAGCTGACAAATGCTCCCCAGTATCAGGCCCAGGGCACTGGGACAAACGACTCAGGCGAGTCCCAGGCTCCAGCTGCAGCCACAGGCCTCAGAGTGAAAGTCTACTTCTGGAATATACAATTCTTATTATTCTGTGACCACCAGTAGAGTGCAGGTTGTTGTATTGCCACATACATGAGTAACACATAGTTTTCATCAATCAGATTGACATTATGAGTGAATCAAAATGTCCATACATGCCAGACATGCAGGATTAGCCTAGTTCGGACAGCTTATGGGTCTCCCTCGGTCAAGCTGATAATTAGAGATTTATTCCTACCATCTATCAATCCATCTATTAATTTATTAACCCCGATAAAAAGCTTTAAAACCTTCCTTACTCCCCCTCATCAGAATCAACACGGCGAGGGGAGATTAAACCGCTGCCAATCCACTTAGCGAGTTAAAAAAAAAACATATTCATCAATGAGCATGACTGACCTCAGTCTTATTATCTTATTATCTCCCAGCGCAGCGACTGCGTGCTCAAGTGATGCACTTTAAAATGTGACCTTGTTTGGAAAACTGACACGCAAAGTGAATAACGGAGAGAAAAGAAGTCGAAACTTAAAATATATTATTCATGTAATAAAATAAGGAAACAGACTTAGGTCAAATATCTGTTAAGAGTAACAAAATCCTCTTTTGTAAAAAAGAGATAACAGTTAACATGATGCTCTGTAATCTTCAATACAGACATGTTTGATCAGGACATTGCATCTCTGTTAATTTCCAAAACATACTATGGCTATCTGATCCAGCTATTTGAATAAGTACCTGCCCGATATCCGATCCAGCTATTTGAATCAGTACCGGCCCGATATCTAATCCACCTACTTGAATCGGTACCGGCCCGATATCCGATCCAGTATCGGTGCATCCCTGGTCTGCACTGCCTTTGCCAAGATTGAAAGGAGTACAGTTTGCCGTCTTTGTTTGGACTACAGAGCCTCCGTGTTGTTGTTTTATAAATTTAGGCGCAACTCAACCTGTTCCACACAACGCGATTGGTTGATGCCTTTATTCGCGGTGTGAAAGCTCAGAAAATCGACCTATGTTGCTTTTTCATGGCATAATATTCACGTTCTGTGTGAAAGTATTCATGACAAAAACAACAGTTTGAACAAAATATACTGACTTGCGAATTAATCGCACAAATAAAATGCCTCTGGTGTGTAAAGGCCTCAAGAGGGGGCAGCCCTAAAGTATACCAGTGCAAAATGACCATTACGTATATTAATTTAACTGGGAACTCCTGTCCGTCTGTTCTGCTTCAGTAAGTACAGTAAAAGATGAAATGTCAGTGCCCTGCTGCCAACGGCTCCGTGCTATTAAATGGAGAGGATGTTCAAGTCGAGGGGCAGACCAGAGGAGCCTGCATCTGTTTGGCAGTCGCTCAGAAATGTCTAGCGTTTCACACTACGCCTCTGGGATCGCTGGCGAAGCTCGGCCAGAAGTTTATGAAAAACAGAGAGAAAGAAGGAACCGGGAAGGAGAGAATAGCGAGGGGGTGGGAGTGGGGGGGAGTGATGGAGCGCGAAGGAGAAGAGAAGAATGAGCTAGATGACATGAGAAGACAGGAAGAGAGATAGTGATGAGGAGGAGGGTGGACAGCTGAAATGAGAAAGGGAACCACTTTGGATGATGATGTGATGTTTTCCATTCTGCTTACAGTGTGTGTGT
This sequence comes from Sebastolobus alascanus, assembly GCA_916701645.2. NCBI lineage: Eukaryota > Metazoa > Chordata > Actinopteri > Perciformes > Sebastidae > Sebastolobus > Sebastolobus alascanus. The sequence continues at coordinate 1,379,242 of CAKAOJ020000103.1, read as the reverse complement.
GTGTGTGTGTGTGTGTGTGTGTGTGTGTGTGTGTGTGTGTGTGTTTGTGCAGGGGTTCTCCTGAGGCCCCCGAGGAGCCTGAGGGCCCCCAGTAGGTTCTGTGAGTGGTTTCAGGTGAGGAACAGGTGTAGCCACACATCAAAATGCATGACTGTGACTGTGGTAATTACACACTATGGACAATGCCAATGTTATTTGCACCCATATGCATAATCTGAAGTTTAAACCACAAGGATGTATGACTATGTGTGTGTATTCCTTGGATTAACATGTGACGGGCGGCCCTGCCTTCAGTCAAACCCAGTCCTCCTCAACAAACCGGCTCCCCAGAGCCTGATCTCTGGTTTGGTCTCCGTCTCAGCTGTCACCACGCCTGCACTGTCTGCCTCCTGTCAGCTTCACTGAGAAAATACTCAGCGATATATAGCCATAACATGGGGTACAGATACACACATACATCCGTGCATACAGTACAGCTTTCTCCAACGGGCAGACCAGATGAATGTGCTTTGAGTTATATCATGCATTCAAAGAGTGGTTGTTATGGAAAAGAGAGAGGACGTAAAGAGGGGGCTAAGATGTTTAACACACCCATAGAGTTGGTTGAAGTTGAAGTACTTTGAATTATTTATGCTTTAAGGTGACTCCCTGGCAAAGTACACACTGACCATAGATATTACTGCGGTTGAGGTTAGAAACATAAATTAAATAAAATATCCACCTGGAACTAGTTACTAGTTACTAACTAGTTTCACACTAGGGTTGCATCAAGACTAAAACTACAGAAATATCTTATGGCATACAATAGGAAACTTTGAAAAGACTTTTAAAAGACTGAAGTTTGACACCCTCTCACATCTAAAGTCAATGTGTCTCAAGTCTCAGAGTTTTTAGTCACAGACTATAATATTTTGCAAAGACTGGGGATCTTGCAGGTCAGTATTTACAAGACTACAACTAGATTCCTTTAGAGATGGTGTCACATCCTGCTCCTGGTGGAAATTCACAAGTAGAAAAATTGTTGAGAAAGAAGTGGACAGAAATTGCTGCAGCCCTCTCCAGTGAGTATGCTATAGCTAGCTAGCTAACTAGTTAACCACTGTCCCGAATGGGGCTACTTGCAAGCTAACGTTAGCTACTGGAATATTTGCTATTAACCTAAGCGCTTAACTGCACGTTTCAGCTGAAGATTCGTGTAAATCGACACACACACATGTATATATGAGAGAAAGAGAGAGGGCGAGTACTGATGCTAGATTTATATGATTAAAGCCAGCAATCTTTAGCTGAAACGTACGGTTAGCTTGTAGGCTAATAGCAAACATTCCAATAGCTAACGTTAGCTTGCAAGTAGCCCCGTTTGGGACAGTGGTTAGCTAGCTAGCTATTGCATACTCACTGTAGCTTTTTTCCTTCTCCATCTATCGTGGTACAAATGGGAGGACACGTCAAGGAGGCACTCTTGTTCACTCCACAACTCCACCAGTTTACTTTCTACCACGTTTGCTGTTTCCTGTTTGGTGCTGGAGACAGCACCTATTGGTTGTTGGCGATGTTCGCGTCATTGAACTTACGATAATATTAAACTTGTTTGATTTTATCGGAACGTCAAGACGAGAAAAAGACTGACTTAAGACAGCTTGGACTGAGTTTTATGACCACCTTACACTAAACGATTGAGATCACGAGAGTGCTCTGCAACTCTAGCAAAACTCTCGTGATTTTATTCCGACATTGGAAATATATCTGGGATAGGGATGTCATGGTGAGGAAATGTTCTCACCGGTTAATAAACTCGTGACAACACCGGTGTTACCGATTACACCGGATATTTTACAAGAAAAGATGACGGTCAATATGTGTAGCGTGTTACTTTGATCATTACCGTTGGATGGCTTTGTGTCTGGCCTCTCCAGTAGAGTTTTCACTGCTCTGCAGCGAACACCGTCTGTGACCGCTCCGTCCTCCTCGCGGCGATTATCTCATTAACGTTATGGTTCCCTTATAGCATTGGGTTTAAATCTGAAATATTGCCAAATAGGCACTTTTGCTTTTCACTACGCATCGTCTGTCAACTCTCTCTCGTCCCGTGTGTGTGAAATACTCTGTGCTGACTCCTTACTGAGCAGATGCATTCACTGTCAGTGTCTGTTGTCCAACTTTGTATTGATAACACGGCGCTGATAAGCCAAAGTGAACTAAATGGGTTTTATTTCTGTAAAAAAAGCAAAACAACGGTGGGGGCGGTGGGCACGTAATGTAATCGGTGTGTGCCCGACCACCGTCTAACACCGGTAACACTGACTATTGACACGCGACAAGCCTAGTCTGTGACAGTGAAATCGCTTGAAAAGTTGTTTGGTGTAAGGCCGGCATTAGTAGGAATATTGTCTTTGTCGGAATAAGGGCAAAAAACTGAATATTTTGTGCACATAAACACAGTAGTGTTATAGCTAGGCTCAGTTTGAAGAGCATTTTCTTTTTGTATACAAGAAACCGGTCAGATAGTATAGACAAAAACATGTAGTGAATTGTGTTTATGTACTGATACATGAGTATTAGAATCTTTAGAGCATATACCAGAAAGCTTAAACAATCACTGGAAATAATTCAAAATGTAATTTGCTTCACTCCTCTGTGAAAGTCAACCTTCTTGACCCAAACTGAATGTAATAATCCCCACCCATCTGGTATGAGAGGCAGGTTAAAGCACACTCTCCATTTCTATATATTACTCTGCTCCAGTACTCTTACATGCTGTACATACTATCCCACACGGCTCTGATTCAGAAAAAAAAATACTACTTTCGTTCTTTTGATTCAGACTTTGACCCCAGAGGCTGCCATCTCTCTGCATGTGGCCTATTAGTTTCACTGTTTTGGAGGCACGTTCATCCAATAAAACAATCAAGGCGACATATTCCTAAGGACTTTAAAAGGGCCTCTTCCGCTTGGTTTATGATCCAGCGTCAGACCCTCCTCAGTGAGAATGTGCGCTAACTCGGGCCTGCAGGAGGGAGGTGGCAGCGTGTTTATTTTACTGTGGGCTGTATCTGGCCATCATTATCTCACACTGCAGAAGGAGAGCTGTAAACAGATGCTTGCGGCCCACTCAGCTGCAATAGTGCGTCTGGCTGTGGCTGCAGCAGGGGTGGGGAAGAGGATCTGAGGGATGCTGAGGTCGGAGGCATGAGAGCGGGGACAGGCTGTGGCGCGAGCTAGCTGCGCCGGGGCTGAGGTTGAGATCCGGGCATGAAGATGGAGTCGAGTTTTGAGGTTACGAGGGGAGCGACTGTTATTTCTACAGCTGGCACTTAGTGATGGAGCTGGGACCGAGTCAGGGCCTGGTGCTTTGGCCTCGCTGTGGCCAACAGAAAGATTGTTTTGGAATGGTCATAACACAGAGGGAAGTCATATCAGTTCAAGATGCTCGTGCCGGAAAGCTCAACAAACACTGGCAGTGAAGTTTTCACAGAGCCGCGTGGCCTAAACAAACTGCTGTGGAAAGTACGGAGAGGGGGGAAGGAACTAGGAAAAACGGGGTGAGACGGAGGAGGGGCAGAAAAATGAAATGGCGTCTCCGTTAGTTACAGTTGGGAGAGAGGGATCTGCTGCTTTTTCGACTTTAATCAAAAGCAGAGGCGCTCCGCAGTGGAAAAAGCGTGACGAAAAGCAAAGTTCACATGAGCTAAAGACAGAGAGGGGGAGGACGGGACGGGCAGAGACAAACAAACAGACAACTACTGACGAGCAGCTGCACTTCACTGACGGAGAGGATGAGGGAGAAAGAGAAGGAAAGAGGGGAGAGAGAGAAAGAGAGTCCGAAAAATGGAAAGTCCTCATTTTAGTGCACTATGGAAATATGGTCCTCATTTCATGACTCAATTCCCACTCCCTCCCTTTTTCCCTCCCTCTCTAACTACCCCTTTCCCTACCATACTCCCTTGCTCTCTTTTGCAGCTGCAGCCGGGTTATAAAAGCCTGTTAAAACACAGGAAGACCAGTAAAATGGATTGAAAAATAGCAGAAAGGAGGTCTCGGGCTGAGCCAGGGAATGAAGCAAGAGTGAAAACTTGATAGAGAAGAGAAAAAATGAAAGGCTAAAGAGGAGGTGGTATAAACTTCAATTGTTGTAAACTTTACAGATATGTACTGCTTGTTTCATTTAACTTTTACTGTAGTATGAACCCGCAAAGTTTTTAAATCTTGCCAAACTGTTTTAGCGAATTTAATCGTGTTGTTCAAAGTCTCTACACAGCTTCCGCGGAAAAGACATTAAGTCAAACTTCTTCTGCCGAATTTCAGTTTTGTACTTTGCCAAAACACCACGTCCATCCCTCACTTTAATCTCCGACTCATCTTCCCCTCATCCCTTCGTTGCGTGTGCAGTAAGACGCGCGACACACAACGTTGCAAAGCCCCTTTATGACCGTCTGAAAAGTGACGAGCGGACTGGTCAGCCGGAGTCTCTGCGACCCTGTAAGGGGGAAGGGGGGGGGGCTCATCCCGGCTTCGTCTCCCGTGTCTTCCCCTCGTACAGGCCTAATCCTGACGGCTTTACATCTTAAAACTTTCCCCCCTCCGGCTCAGGACCTACGCCAGGGAGAAATTAAAAATGTGCCCTAAGAAGCTGAAGAAGCAGGCTTTTCCATGGAAACCAACATTAACCTCGCTGACATCACACATCCTATAACACCGAGTATCAAAGCCGCCATCGGCTCTGCATACACATGCTCCTGTGCTTCTTCTTCCCATGTAAAGTCATTAAAGTGGCAGTAGGCAGAAATTTTTGGCATCATTGGGCAAAAATTCCATTAAAACCTTTCAGCATATTGTAATTCAAGTATTCTGAGAGAAAACTAGACTTCTGCACCTCGTCATGATTCTGTTTTCAGACTTTAGAAAATCTAGCCGTGACGGGAGACTTTAATCACAGGTCATTTCAGAGAGAGAGTGTTCCTATTGGCTGTTCATTCAAAGGAGTCAGCTGTCAATCACTCACGAACTCCGATCAAACGGTCAAACCAGGCAGCGCTGATCAAATATGAATCAATATTCTGTTACTGTAATGCCTATTTCTCGCAAAAAAGGTTTTCAGAAACATTGTGTAGTGTACTGTTTAGCTGTAAAATGGGAAAGTTTGCTCCGGCTGGTGGGCGGTGCTTGGTATTTCCTCAACTGATCTCAACATGGCTGCTGGGTAGGGCTGTCACGGTGAGGAAATTTTCCCACTGGCTAAAGCTTCAGTGGGCAACAACTTTTTGGCATCATTGGGCAAAAATTCCATAATAACCTTTCAGCATATTGTAATTAAAGTGTTCTGAGAGAAAACTAGACTTCTGCACCTCCTCATGGCTCTGTTTTCAGGCTTTAAAAAATCTAGCCCGTGACGAGAGACTTTGACCAATCACAGGTCATTTCAGAGAGAGAGCGTTCCTATTGGCTGTGCTCCGGCCATGTGTGCTATGCTTGGTATTCCCTCAAGAGATCTCAACATGGCTGCCGGTTCACAAACTTTCTCATTTTACATCTAAACAGTACACTACAAGATGATTCTGAAAACATTTGAGGCGAGAAATATGCATTAATGTAACATAATATTGATTCATATTTGATCAGCGCTGCCTAGTTTGACCTTTTGGTCGGAGTTCATGAGTGATTGACAGCCGGCTCTCATAGACGGAAGCTGGACGACTGACTCCAGGTCAGCTCTGACTGGTTCTTTTCCTCCGGTCTGTGAAATCTTGCAGATGCCATTAGGAGCACCGGAGGACACAGAGGCAATGATTGATTTTTTTCAGATATCCTGTTTCATGTGCTACTGTCAGGATATAGCGACCGTTTTATAAAAATAACTTTTTTTAATCATATTTGCTCCAATCTCACCTACTTCAGCTTTAATAAACTGGTTACAACACCGGTGTTACCGATTACACCGGACATTTTACAAGAAAAGGCAGCACTCAATATATGTAGAGCGCTTACTTTGATCTTTACAGTCAGATGGAGGTGTGTCTGGCCCCACCAGTCGAGCTTTCGCTGCGAGGCCACAGGTTTCTACCTGGAGTCGCTGCGCCGCGCACAACGACTGTGACCGCTCCGTCCTCCACACGGCGATTGCCTCATATACATTATGGTTCCCTTATAGCATTGGGTTTAAATCCGAAGTACTGCCAAATAGGCACTTTGACACCAAATCCTCCGCCATCTCTCTCGTCCCGTGCGTGTGAAATCTGACACCTGCTCCTCTGAGCTGAGACTCCATACGGAGCAGACACTTTCACTTTAAGATTGTAGCGTCTGTTGTCCAACTATGTATTGATAACACGGCACTGATACACCAAAATTAACTTAATGGGTTTTATTTCTATAAAAACAGCAAAACGATGGTGGGGGCGGTGGGAAAGAAATGTAATCGGTGTGTGCCTGACCACCGTGTAACACCGGTAACACCGACTACTGTGACAAGCCTACTGCCGGGTCACAAACGTTCTCATTTTACAGCTAAACAGTACACTACAAGATGTTTCTGAAAACCTTTTATGAGAGAAATAGGCATTACAGCAACAGAACATTGATTCATATTTGATCAGCGCTGCCTAGTTTGAGCGTTTGATCAGAGTTCACGAGTGATTGACAGCTGCTCAGAAACGGCAAGGCTCCAGCTCGGCTCTGACTGGTTGTTTTCCTCCGGTCTGTGAAATTAGGAGCACCGGAGGACACCGGAGAGGTACAGAGGCACATGATTTTTTTCAGATTACTTGTCTCATGCACTACTGTCAGGATATAGTGACCGTTTTATATAAATAACTTTTTTTTAATCACATTGGCTCAAACCTGCAGCTTTAAATCAAACTCTAATGCACAGTCTCTACCTTCAGCGGTTTCTTTTCTGTCCAAAGATGTTATTTTTCTCCACCTCTCCCACTCTCACTCCGTCAGGTCGTACCCGGTTCTTCTCCACAATTCACTTCCCCTCCCTGCTCAAATCACCAAGTACAGCCAGGCAGTTCATTATTTCAAATTTACGGCCTGTCCGTTTGGCCCGCCTCAAAGGAGGAATAAAATCAGGCTTTGGTTGGCGTGGTGAACCGGGGCCAAACCCCAAACCCCTCCTCCTACTCTTTTACAGTTTTATATAGTCATATCAAATTAAATTTAACAAATAAAAAAAAGCTCCCCTGCGTGCCAAGAGCACTACTTTGCACACACACACACACACACACACACATACACACACACACACACCTCGACTCAGCACATACAGTATATCTGCCCTCTTTAGGGGAAATAAGTCAATTTGGCGAGTGTACTGAAGATCATTCATCTAGTGGAAAATTTGACCGCATAAAAACATGTATGAGCACTATAAACCTAAAATAGACAGTAACATCAACTGTATGTTCATGTGTTGGAGTAATATGTCCGTGGCTGTGCGTGTGTATTATATGCGTCCGTATTGACCCACATCTATTAGCCCGCCGCCAACACCACCACTGAATAGAATAGAGCAGGCTGTATTTTAAATGGATCAGGCTCCATGGTAATACAAAATAATGACGGTTGCGCTATATCAAGGCCCTCAAAGCCTTCCTATCCCTACATGCTCATAGGCCCTTTGGGGATTTCACTCATTTGAAAATATTTTAAAGAGGCCCGATTGCCCCCAGCTCAGCGGCTCAGAGAAGCCTTAAAGCCCTGCGGCTAAATCCTGGGGTTATGTAAGGTAAAGCCCTAAATCTCACCACGCCTGATGTTACATATTACTGTAATTGCAAATGAAAAAAAAGAAGAAGAAGAAAAAAAGTACAGGGTGGGGGTGAAGAAATGCAGAGAAAGTGGACTTTGGGGGCTAGTGGAGGGAGGGAAGAAGAGGAAAGGAAATGAGGGAGGTGTGAGAGGATGGATGGAAAGAGGAAAGATGGGGGGAAAGAATGAGACGAGTGCTTCTTTAACACACCGGGTGCATACTCTCTCGCTCTCTTTCTCCTCAGTCCTGCTGTACGTGTGACACTCTTCCCTTTCAGCAGACACTCGAAGGGAAAGTCAGAGCGCCGGCCAAAAAAGTGGACTAAAAAGGAAATTAAAAAAACAACCTAGTCTGCGTTTATCATCTGTCCACCTTACATCGTCTGTCATCTTCCAACCCAGACCTCCAGGGGCAAATAGAAGCAGGCCTACACATGTAAACACAAATGCAATCCTGAGAAGACATTAAGAGAAACCCAGCACTTTCAACTATTTTTTTCATGTCTGTAAATACTTTGTGTGTTTCGTCTCCGCATGTATGAATCTAAAATGTGTGTGGAGGCGGATAAGGCAGTTAACATTATGATCACGGCGCATGATGCAATGCATCGTCTGAAGATGTAAACAGGCTTTAGAGTCACTCACATGATAGGCCAACATTTCTAGATATATATATATATATATTTACTTTTCTTTTATATATATATATATATATATATATATTTACTTATTTTATAGTAGTTTAGGTTAAACTTCTTTTATACTGTATGTTATGCGTGATTGCACCATCAGGACTGCTTCAAATTTCGCTGTACTTTGTATAGTGACAATAAAGGAATCTTGAATCTTGAATCTTGAATGAGGAGTTTCTGTTAAAAGGGAGCTTTCTACAGCTTGTGACGCCTGGAGGCAAATAGCGTCTGAGGTACTTGACTGTGATAGCAAATGTTAAGCATCTCCTTTAAATCTGCCAACGCAAAACATACACAAGAGCAGGTTAGATTACTCCACAGTGAGAAAAACTAGAATTACCGCCACGTGGTTGTATGCAAGTCAAATTGCAGTTTACATCCATGTCTGTCCAAAATGGCATCACTTAATCACTTTATCCTGTTAGACATTTGTGTAAAATTAAAGTTGTTCTGATACCGATACCAGTATCGGAAATGTGTCCGATACTGCCCAAACTTTATCGGGTATCGACGAGTACGCCGGTCTATGCACTGATCCGATACCATAATTTGTTAATCCAGAAAGAAATCGACTTTTTAAACCAGAAATCATTTCTTCTTCGCTGCTCCAAAACAGTAGCCTTCACTTTGCTGTCTCCCTGGATGTATCATGGCTGCCACTGGCAATTACTGTTTTGGAGCAGCGAAGAAGAACTGATTGCGGGTAGTTTGTCACGTGACCATAGCAAACAACAACAGTGTGGTGCTAGTGGAGACTGTAACGGTAGTGAGGAAAATGTCATGGAGGACGGAACCTGTCAAAATGAAAAATAAATCAATAAATAAATAACTCGATAAATAAATAAATGTGTCATTGAATGCAGCAAAAATTATATTAAAAATAAATGTAGCCATGAATTAATTGATAAAATTTGATATAAATTGATATTTCTGTTTTAATTTGCTTCTTTATTCATTTATCTTTGTATTACTTCCCTTATTTATTTATTCTTCTGTTTAATTTCCCTGTTATTTATTTATGTATTTATTTTTTTATTAATTTTTAATTCATTAGTTTTTGCATTTATTTTTTATGTATTTATTTATGCATTTATTTTACATTCATTTTAAAATGTATTTATTTATGTATTTATGCATTTATTTATTTATACATGATTTTGAATTTTTCCCCTTATTTATTCCCCCAAACTTATTTATTTCTATATTCTTTTCTTTAAACATTTGTTTACACATTTCTTTTTACATTTCGTACACAGTTAACGTGTGTCATGGGTCAGAGCATATGGGTCAGAGTGCGTAGATCAACTATATGCTAGCCAGCAAGCTCCACTCCAGTCTTCATCCCCGGCTCCGTACAGCGGGACTGTTTCACAGACCGATCACGTGAGAATTAAACGCACAAAAAAAATGTCCACGTGTTTAAAGGCCTTCAGAGCCATGCCGATACTACGGCTAAAAACGTGATGTAAGGGCAGAGTTCAAGTCCACAGAGAGCTTGTAGAATAGAGTTAAAAGAATGCCCCTGGGAATCATCCCCAAAGTGGGACCCACATAGCCTTACAGCCATGTAACCCAGTCTGTTGCTATGCCCATTAAACATCATAATGAAATCAAGCCTGCATTACCACCAGCACCAGGGACTGGATTATACCTCGCTGTGGATTAGAGGGCCGACGGCGGTGCAGACTCAAGGAAGGATAGAGAGAGTGAATGAGGAGAGGGTTGAAGGAGGGGTGGCTGAATGCCGCTCACGTAGATCACTCACACTGTCTGTGTCATTGGCTGCCATCCAAAAGGAGGCCAGTCAACAAAGGGACTGTGAAAAAGAGGAGAGACTGAAATGTGCACTTGCTGTGTAATGGCTTGGGATGGCAGGTAAAATGAGCTGCTGGCTTGTGTTGCTGCAGTGTACAAATCAGGAGATCAATGGCGGTTTGTGTCAGATGGCTCAGGACGAAGGGACAACAGAGACTTCAGTGGCCCGACTGAGGGATCGGTTATGAAAGCTGATCATCTAAAGCTTGTTCCTGGTGTGAATCTCCAGAGATGACCGAGAAAATGTCAAGTGAGAAAATCTCTCTCACACTTGAGTAAAGGACTCCATATGAACTTCTTAAAACACAATACGATGTGTCCTTCATCCACATCTAAAGGCCCAGACACACCAACCCGACATCAAAGAATTAGCGGCGACAAAGGCCGACCATTGAGTCGCCTCACGTCACCTTTGTCTTGGCCAAAAAGCTGCATTTGAGCACACTACAAAGACTACAGCCGATGGTCAACTACCATTTACGTTCTGCGTGAGAGGAAATAACTCGCGCTAGTCTGTGTTCATCATTCAAAAAGGGAAACTGGAAGACCGTGGACTGCGGATATACGTGCTCTGCTCAAAGAAAACTATCAAATCAAGCACCTCCTAAACTAACGACCAGCCTCTACCTTCACTTTTGGTCTGTCTTGCCGCTGTGCGTGCAACCTACAGTGGCCGCCTGTGAAAAGCTTTCATGAATGTTGCGGCTGCAGTCCAAAGTGGAAGAGAGATATACTGTATATTACTCCTGCACTGAATTCAGGTGAAGATGAATCATATTTTAAAGGCAGGGTGGGCGATCCTGAGGAACTAGCAAGAGTACACTACATTTTTAAAAATTATCTAGCGGGAAAAACATGTCCAGTTTTGCCAACTCTTTTCCAATGAAAGTAGCTAGCAGCATTAGCTGCTAACTAGCTCCAAAGGTCCCTAAATCTAGAGAGAAAGTCTGCAACACTAACAGTCCATCGCTTCAGGCCTGCCTCCAAAGCCACTCCCCCACTATTATCATTATGAACATAAACATATAATGAACGTGAACGGCAAACATGGCTATTGTTAGTACTCAGCTTTCAAACTAGCAGCTTGTGGAAGACTCTGGTGATGCGCAAAATCAACGAATAATCGTGATAGATAATCATGATCTCAATATTTATCAAAATAATCTTGATTATCATTTTGGCCATAATCGTGCAGCCCTACTCAGGAGTTGGTGGAGAACAAAAACAGAGCTAAAAGAAGAGTTAACATGGGACTTGCATCCAACAGGTGGACAAGCACGACTCCAAATGAATGCTAATGTTGCTGTGTAAGTGCTGGATGTAAATCCGCTGCTAACAAGTTAATATCAAATGCTACAAAATGGAAGCACCAGGCACTCAAGCCTTCACCTGATTACATACTCTATGTCATGTTTTGTCCACAAATGTGAAATAAAGTGAAGCAACACTGCCATTCAAAATTTCAGTAGGTGCAAACACAGCTGCCTGTGGCTCCCAGGGAGGTTTCAAGTTCTAGATTTGACTGAAATGTGAACAAATGCTAATAAACTTTACAGCATGTCTCCCTGTATTATTATTAATAATTGCCAAATTAATTTCTTATCAGATCCGTCTGCCCTGCTCTGTTCCTCCTCATCTTGTGCATCGCCCTGAAACTCGACCCTCTGTTCCTCTTCTTCTGCTCCGTCTTTTCCACCAGAGCTGCTGCCAACATGTGATTTCACTTATCTTCCAGTGAAATTAGAGTGGAGAAGAACAGACTAATGGTCATCTCCCTGTCTCTTTCCCTGCTCTCTCTCCTCACCGTGGCAGGGCTTGATGAAAGGACCTGTGTATTTTGCCTAAGTTTCAAATTCCGCTGCCCGAAAAAAAGTGCAGATGTGGGCTGCTCGCCACACCTACGCAAAAATGCTGGAGTGAAAAAAAAAAAAATCGAAGCAGTGCGGACAAAGAGAAGATCTGGAGCTCCTGCGCTCTTATTGTAGACACAAGATGAGCTCCTGCCTGTTGCATGATTTTTTTGGTCTGTTTCGCAGGAAAGACTGCCTGCTGGAGTGGTCCTCTGGCTGGGCATTGAACACAGCAGATATCATGAGTAGAGAACAAGATTTTTTCATCCCCATCGACTGAAAAGTTTGCTCATTTGAGCTAAAATGCCTCCAGTAATGCCTTGTGTCTTGTGTTGAAAGGAGTATACAGTTTGCCATGTTGTTTCATAAATACAAGCGCAACTCAACCCTTTTCGAACTATGGCGGACGGAACCTGAAATAAATGAATAAATAAATGACTTGATAAAAAAATAAATATGTCATTAAATGTAGCAAAAATAATATTAAAATAAATGAAGCCATTAGTTAATTGATCAAATGTGACATACATTGATATTTGTTTTAATTTGCTTAAATTTTTTATCTTTGTATTAATTCCCATTAATTTATTTACTCTTCTGTTTAATTTTCCCTTTTATTTATTTATGTATGTATTCATTTTTATACATTTTTAAATGTATTGATTTATTTTTGCATTTTTTTTTTATGTTTTTATTTATTTTTGCGTTTATTTTTTATTTATTATATATTTATTTTTAAATGTATGTATTTATTTTTGTATTTATGCATTTATTTATTATAATTATTATTACTGTCAATGTGACCTGTCCAGGGTGTACCCCGCCTTCGCCCAATGTCAGCTGGGATCGGCTCCAACCCCCCCGCGACCCTGAATAGGACAAGCGGTTAAGTATAATGAATGAATGAATGAATGAATGAATGAATGAATGAATGAATTACTGTCAATGTATACTTTATTTATTATTATTTATTTTATTTAATCCTTTAAAATCTTTTTTTGTCTTTTCTTTTCTTTTTAATTTAATTTAGTTTTTTTGTTCATTATCCTTTTTGCATCGGCAATGGGTGAGGGTTTGGTGGGAGGGGGCTTGGATGAAAATGCCACCAGTAATGCCTCATGTCTTGTGTTATCACACCTCCAAAGTGAAAGATTAGTCATTAGTGTTAATCACCACCTCTGTGGCCTGCACAGATATGGTGTCCCAGATGTGCGAACATGCTGAGCCAGCATGGTCAGGTCACGAGTCCAGAGATATCATCTCTGCCCTAACAGCATCCTTTCCTGCATTCTATTGGTCCCGCAGAGGGTCTGGTGCTGTCTTCAAGGCACAGTAATGGTGATCAGAGAACCCCGCCATGCTCTGGGCTCTCTCCGTCATCTCCTCTCGTCCCTTTGGGGCTTTTATGAGCCATGGAGACGTGGTCCTACATCTGCGGCAGACATCATCCCTCGAGTCGGGGGTCGAAAGATCTCGAGACCGTTTGGAGCGTTCCGTGAAAGGAACGGCTGTGATGTGGGATTCAGAAACTGAATGTAATACAATCTATTCTCGAGAGGTGAAATTTCGCGTTACAAGCAAACGCTGGTGTTTGGGCAAAAAGTGTTTCTTTTTCCCAAATGCATTCAAGTCAAGTGAAATCTCAGTAGGGGGAAGATGATTTTGGCTGAAACAATTCATCCCATGAGAGAGCGAACAGACAGCCAAACGAGACAGAGCCAAATATCCATTCATTGGAGGCAGGAGAGTTACTACTGCCCAAATGTAAAGCATTTACACACAAGCGCATAGATAGTTGCTGAATTATATTTTCTGAATGTTTTCCTGAATATCAATCACTGTTGTAGAGATGAACAGGTGTAACACAAAACATGTAAAAAATAGAATATTTGGGCCATCTGGACTTTTTTGAAGTGGTGTGCACAGGGCTCTAGTACAACACAGTCTCACGGCAGTTTGTGAAATAGTCACAAAATTTAATCTATTTGATTTGTGTACATAGTCACGAATTTCCCATTTTTATCGTGACGCTCAGCATGACTTTCAACAACGTATTTTTTTATGTGTTTTCCTATAAATGTCCAGCAACCCCTGATGTACAGTACGTGTTATTTTCTGCTCCAGTCTTTTATAAATAAAACTACTTATTTAGGCTTAGGAAAAGATCGACTTGGTTACGCTTAGGCAACAAAGGTTAGGTTTGGGAACTAAGGTTAGGTTTGGGAAAACATCGAGGTTTGGGTTAAAATAACACTGTAAGTGCTGTAACTTCAGTACGGAGGTTACGTGACAAATAAATCAACTTTGACTTCTGGTTTCACACGGGACACGAACACCGGTCTCCTGGGCGAAAGTCCGGTGTTTTTTGACCCAACCATCCACACCAACCTCCTCCCTATGCGGCGTTTGCCACTCTCTATACTTCCCGGTTCACAATGACATGGATTACATACAAATTGATTTTGTGCTGACCATCATGAATTTTTTTTAAATTTGTACACAAATCAATATATTAAATTTCGTGACTATTTCGCAAACTGCTGTGCGACTAGGCTGTCTAATAAAACCGATACTGTATATTAAGTTTGAAGATGATGCCTTTTCTTAGCCGTTTGAAAACCAAAAATACAAGATCAAAAGTGTAAGGTAAGTATTAAACCTAAGGGGCATTTTTTGCCTTTCTGGCTAACTAGCTTATAACGTTCTTTAATACCTATAGGAACAACCAAGCGTTACATCCAGGAGAATATCAGAGGAGTCAGCAGTCAGTGACGGTATAAAACAGTTAATTATTGTTTTTTCAAAAAGTGTGAATCACCGCAAACACAAGAGGTCCTTGAGCATACAGTCGTATATGAGCACATCAAATATTAGGATAATGGGACCAGTGATAATCAAGATTAGCCGAAGATTACACGACCAAATGCATGATCTCCCAACAGGCTTACGCCTGGTGGAGATAGTTGTATTATTTTGTGAGGTTACAGGTGAGTCAGTCGTGGATGCTATCCAGGAGTTTAGGCTAATATTAGCAGCTCTGTTATGCTCTTTATTGGATTTGTGGAAGCCAACGCTACCCAAGATAGCGCAATGTTTGCCAAACACATCTCATCCGAAAAGCTTTTTCTTTTGTGGCTCTAAAGGTGAAAACATACTGTTTGAAAACACACACAATTATGGTGTTTATAATTACTGTTTCTTCATTTAGCATTACATGCCTTCTACAGGAATCATCAACTGTGAGGATTGCTGACTTTTTGCCTGGGAAATGGATTTTATTCTTAGTAATTTAGTTGTATGCAGCCATCATGTGCATATTTGAGAGCCATTTTACAAGACTCTTTTTAAAACGAGTCAGGTTGAAACAATAAAATGTCACCCGGAGACAGCGTTTTCAACCAACTCATGGAGCAAACGATAGCTTAATTTGGAGATGCACTGATCCAACTTTTTCAGTCCCGATACCGATACCTGGGCTTTGGGTATCGGCCGATACTGAGTACCGATTCGATACCAGTGTTTAATTAATAAGCTGTTTGCCTCACTGTGTGGAAGTGACTGGGATCATTATTTTATGTGTAAGGCAACATCAGGCTTGACTTAAACATTGCTTTCCTAACTTTGTAAAACAAAATGTAACAAATTAATAAATAGATAACAAAACATAAAATTAGTGAACTGTTATGTATTATTAAAATAATAAATCGTACACCGGCAACTTGGCAAAAAAAATCTTCAAAATTTACAGGAATTACAATTCAGGTGTAAACCTTTTTAATGCAGCAACAAATTGGTCAAAACTTAAACAGAAAGTAGAATTCCAGTATATAATGTATATAGTATATAATATAATTGAATTCACTAGATCGGCCCCATTGTCACCGATATCCGATCCAGCTATTTGAGTCAGAATCGGCCCGATACCCGATCCGGTATCGGTGCATCCCTAGCTTAATTAGCTAGTTAGCTACAGCTGATAAATCTGCTTCTGATAATTGTCCTTTCAGCCAGCAAATAGATGGTTACCAACTAGAAATGAGAAGCCTGCTTTGGCCTACCAGTCTGAAATGAAGAACCCTTGGTGTCACACATTACTCAGAATTTTGATGGTAAACTTTCACCGTTATTTCCCGAACAAGTACAACAGTAATTAAGGGGGGCAGAGCTTTGTGAACACTCAATTGTTGATTTTAGTCACAAAAGAACTAATTGAATTGCAGCTTGCTCAGCTTACTGTTCCTTCAGCAGGCTGCAATGAGTCCTCGAATGCTCCAGTGCTGGTTCACAGCTCCCCGGGTGTTGTGAGAGAGAACACTCGCACACTGAAGGAAAACTTACAGCAGGAAGTACCTCACCAATAGTAACCCCACTGGGATCGTAAGATGAAATGGAAAAAAAAGAGGGAGGAGAGACGTAGAGCAAAGAGAGGGGAAGAGATTGGGGAACGGCTGCTAATGCATTCTGCAGAAACTGGCTCCTGAATGTTCCTGTAATTGGTGCGATCTGAGAAGTTGGATCTTTCCATTCCACTTCTCCCCGTCTTTCTTCTCCTCCACCTCCTCCTCTTTTTTCTCTTCTCCTCTTTCACCTCTTCCCCATCCTTTAACCTACGGGAAGCATGTTGGCATGTTTTTTTTCAAATTCTCTGTCTGCTTCATTTAGCAAGCCCAAGTCAAAGAGGAACCACAGAATGGGAATAGTAACATCGAACAAGAGTGCAAAACAGCTCTGTCCTGGAAGGGAAGGCCCTGATTATTCCAATCAAAATGTTAAGTCAGCAGCACAGTTCTAAATGAGGGCGAAGCCAAGATCAACGTCAGTGAAGAAACACAGGTGGCAATTTCATGATCACCGCCTGAGAGATTTTCCACATGGGCTCTACTTTTAAACTTCTTAAATGTGCTGCTTACATAGCCAACAGTCTGTACTGGTCGCCCAGCTGCAGTAGACATCCTCATAGGCACTGAGCCAGGACTGTAGTACTCCAGTCCTGTCTCTCTCTTAAGTCTAGTCTTTTGTTATCTCTGACTTGTCTCAGACTCGGGGGTGTTTTCACTTGGACTTTGGTCTCTGGTTTTGACCGAGTTCAACTGTGCAATTTGCAATTCGTTAGGTAAGTAGGTACAGTAAAGGCATTTACACACCGGGGTCGTGCGAATAAACAACACGAAAATGCGAAATACTGGCCTGCAAATATTATATGTCTTGGGCTTTTATTGTTAAAGGTAATAACAAAGTGAGTGGATTTGGTCTGTGCTGCCTTTGTCAAGGTTGAAAGGAGTAATAAGCCGGGATTCCACCAAAAGTTCCCAGGACTTTTAGTTCCTGGAACTGCGTTTCCACTGTGGTCTAAAGACCTGTGAAGATTAGGCAAATTACTCCACTGACGCCTATTTCATCTAAAGAAATACGTTGGAAAAAAATAAACGTTAGGGTTTGTCTCATTGCATCGATCACTGCATATATTTACTGATACATGTTGGATGTAATGAATGAAATGCAGCGAAGGAAAATTAAACTAAGAGCGTCTGTCTCCACAGTAAATCATCTGTTGAGTGTTTGATGGTTATTTATTTGTGCTTTAGAACGTTAACGCTGTGAAACAATGAGAATATAACTTTTCTTTCTCTCATTCACAGCACCGCCGTGATGTCTGTCTCTTCTAAAATTACCGCTCGCCCTCGCAATGTCACTCTTTTTTTCCCTCTCTCTTTTTTTTTAATGAGTCGGGAAGCCGACAGCAGAGCATAACTTACTTTTCAAAGTTAAATTGATCCTAGAGTACTTCCTTGTTTATGAATGAAGCAGTACATGAGTTGAAGCCATTGAAGCAGCTGTCTGGGTTTTACCCAGTGGCGATCATCCCTGCAAACTCCACCCCAAAAGTTCTGTACTTTCAGAAAGTACTACCCCCCGACCAGGGCCTTTTTTGGGAGGTAAAAGGTCCCGTAAAATGTCCCTGGATCTTAATTTTGACCCTGATCCCTGCGGTCGAAATGCAATGAGTTCCTCAAAAGGTTCTTAGTTCCGGGGAAAAGTTCCTGCGGTGGAAACGGGGCTATAAAGTTGGCCATCTTGGTTCAGACTACAGAGCCTCCCTGTTGTTTCATAAATATAGGTGCAACTCAACCCGTTCCGTGACTGGTTGATGCCTTCATTCGCGGTGCGAAAGCTCAGAAAATCAACCTCATTACTAAAAAAAAATTCTGTTGCTTTTTTCCGCACAATAGTCATGTTCTGTGTGAAAGAACTCATGACAAAAACAACATTTCGAAAAAATTTATTGACATGTGAATTAATTGCATGAAAAAAACACCCCCGGTTTGAAAAGACCTTAATAGCCGTAAGCACAGTTTTCCCATCCCAGGTTAGTATACTGTACACAGTTTGTACTAATGCAACAACAGTCTTCCACTAGGTCAGACTGAGAGGGCCTCCCAGGAATGAGCACCTTTAAGACCTGTGGCTTTACAGCTTAGCGGAGCATAAAGACTACCTACACACCCCTCTGAGGAGAGGACACACCGATTTAGATGGATTATTCACCAGCTATATTATCCATTCATGTGTGTGATAAGCCAGTCGACAATGAGCCACACTTGCCTTCCTGCACTGAGGGAGCTGGGGGCTATGGAAGGGTATTGTTTGAGGTTTTTGAAAACTGGTGCCCATACTGAGTTTGGGTACCACTACCTAAACTTTTTTTGATACCTTACTACAACTGTACAATAACTTTGCCTATTTGAAATACGGTCTAAAATGAGATATATTTGAAGACACCAAGAATTTGACCAAGCATTCAACACATTTTGATTCTGGATAGGCTGTCCAATACAAGTTCGTATTTTTCATCCGAAATTGTTGCATGTTTAAAAATAAATACGACCTCACGTTGTGTCAATCACGTTAACACACCGAGTCCGAAACTTTCGTCCATCATTAAAGTTTCGGAACAGGTTCGATTTTCTGCGTTTTTTTGCATCCGTTAAAAGGCAAAAAAGGGTTGTTTGACCACTCAGAGCCACCGTCCGTATAAAGGTCATCATCCAAAATGGCATGATAAACATTCACTTTGTCTCCCAGCACAAAGGGCTTTATGATAAAAAAATAAAAGAATATAGAGATGCAGGATTTAAAGACAGATTGTGGCAGGTGATTGTAGAACATCTTGGAATCGGGGATGGTCACAAAACAAAGGATGTAGGAAAGTGCTCTAGGCAGCTAAACGATAGCTTCTTGCTAATGTCATTCATTCATTAGCCCAGTTGGGGGACTAGTGCTATCCATCGCACCCACGTAATTAATTCAGTTTTGTCTTGTAATGCGAATTTCGGCAACGAATACAATAATAAAACGCATCAAACACAGAGTGCAAGGTTTCTGTGCTGAACGTTTTTTATCGGGACGTCGGATTAAAAAAACGCATACCGAAAATACAAACTTGGTGTGCAAAGACCTTTACACATTGTTCTCGCCCACCTTGTTCTTGCAGCAGCAGAGATGCAGCACAGGAGTCTGAATTCACTTCTTGCGTGACGAGAGTAAGGAGAGTTGACCGACAAGATGATGGCGGAGGACTTCAGTAGCAAAGCGAAGAGCACCTATTTGGCAGTAGGGCGGGGCGATATGACGATATACTGTATATTGTCAAACGATATAAAAATGCCTATCGTTTATATTTTTCCTATATCGTTTCTATCGTGACGTCGAAAAACCAGCAGCCGAACTGCGTTACGGCAATATTAGCGTCATTTGGACGACGCTTTATGTTCCTTGCATGTGGGAGCCGGAGCAGAGCAGAGCACGAGCAATCAGCTGTTTTGATTCGAGAGGGCACAACATGCGGAAACTTTCTCAGACTCAGCCCAACCAAAACAAGAAGAGCTCGTAAGAAAGTCAGACACGGACCAGAAAACCATCTGTTGCAAAGTTTGTCTCACGGCGGTCCTCACTACATGCAGATTTGGAGTGCAGGCAATTCGTTGTCATTAACCGGCACGAAGTGCCTTTTTTTCTTCTTCACCTTAAACGGACTACAGACTATACACAGAAATGCATTGACATAATGTTTTGTTTGTGGCCACTTATGTAGGAACAGTACAACGGCTAACGGATAGATATGTAATCTATGGAGAAGCCGTGCACACCCCCAGATAACACAGATAATAATTAAATGTGTAGCAGCGCATTTTCGATTGTTATGATTGTTTGACGCTATCACACTACATGTCTATTACTTTTACATTGCAAGGACACCAAATGTGAGCAAAGCAGGTCCAAAACTAGTACAAAAAGCTATTGTCTACAGCTAACCTCTGTTATTTTAACCAGTGATATAATAATCACTGAGGTTATGTAGGCTATATACATGTACACCTTACATGCAGTTGATTCAGACCAAGATTTGTATTTATAAATTATGGGCCTTAATGTCTGTCACCTGTCCTGGAAAATCAGCTGTTTTTGATTCATATTACATTTCTTATCTAAACATGCCAGGCCTGTTTAGATAAAATATAGACTAGAGTTCTTAATAAAATGAGAAAATACTCCGTACTTTTCATTTGTCAAATATTTAATTCATACAGGAGTAAACAAAAATAGGCTTTACCATGAAGTTATTTCATATAGACTATTTATTTATTGAATTGCCAGAAAACATGCTATATCATGATTTATATCCTTATCGAGATATTAAATGACCTATATCGTGATAGAAGATTTTGGCCATATCGCCCACCCCTATTTGGCAGTATTTCGGATTTACAGATATAACCAGATATATAACCAGACATAACCAGTGGAAAAATTTCCTCACCATGGCTTCCCTAATTTTGGACAATTTTCGATACTCTGGGTTACGTACACATTTCAGTCGGTACTTAAGATATCGAGCTAGGGCGTCCTGGACGCCTATGGTTAAGATGCCATGTAACTGCAACGTCCTTGGTTCAAGTCCTGCTGCAGTCCATTCTCTCCCATCATTTCATGTCACACCTATCTCCTGATTCGATACTAAAACGATACTTGGGTGCCGATTCGATATGTATTACGATTTTTAAGTATTGCGATTCGATATTACGATTTATTGCGATTTTTGTTAACTTTTTTGCCACTAAACCATGGGAAAAAGTTGAATCATACACTAAATATCTAAATTAATACAGTAAAATTGTTTTTTCAGCATGTATATAGTCAGAGATGTCCTGAAGTCAAAAATATCAGTTAATCTCCGGAATTATTTATTACATTATTCCAGCAACTCAAAAATCAAAAAGACATTTCCCTCACAAATTAGTGGTATTTTCTTTTTAATTTATAAGGGACATCTTATGTTTTATTGTTCTGGTGAATATAATCCAATCAATCTTATTGCCATATATGTATTTTGTATATACTGTACAGTTCCCTTTGTTAACACCTTATTTTGAAAATCGACTTCGACTACTGTAACTTCGCCAAGTTTTTCGCTAGCACTCCCGTCAGCTCCGTTCTCTTTATACATCCATGGTCAGCTCCATCGAGGCCGTTTGAATGCATTTAACATAAATGTCAGTATATGGGTGCTCTACAGTTGTAGCGTCGGCCGATTTGACCACGGAGATGAGACTGACCGCCGGCTTGACCGCACGTTACCGCAATACGATAAAGTTACCTGTCCATGACAGAGTTAGCATGCAGCTTTAGCCGTGATATCTAGCTCTGCTTTTCCTGCAATGTGTGAAACCCAACATGTTTCCATACTTTACTGAATGTGTAGTGTTTACCACTTTGGATTTAAAATGTGAGGGTGCAGGTCGTATCCATGTGGACCCTCCGAAGTTTTTTACTTTCTGCGGTTTGTTTTGGTTGAAGGATACAAGGCGGATATGACGTCACGTTACTCACTGCAACAATAAAAGTGGTAACTTCCTTCTACCTCGGGGGGAAATCGATTCACCTATGTATCACAATTCTGGCATTAAAAAACATTTTAATGCCAGAATTGTGATACATAGGTGAATCGATTTCCCCACCCCTACGCTCTACTGACTGCATTAAAATAAAGGCAAAATGCCTGCCAAAAAGTATTGAGATCTCATATCCGGCCTACTGAGGCCACAATCTGGATAGTGTGAAAAAGCAACGGTAATATTTTAGGTTGCATGCCTGCGACTCCAAGTGGATCTCCTCTTTCCATAAAGGATCATTCAATTCCCAACAAGCTCGCTTGACCTCCGGCTCAGATTCTGTCCCCAATCAAAAAAAGCACAACCTCGTCTTTTAATCCAGCTCCATAATCACAAATTCTCCCATTCACATCAGCCTGGCCTCGCTGGCCCTGTACAGAGTGTACAGAGCTGAGCGGGCACCCTCGTATTACAGCAAATGAATATCTCCGCTGATTAAATCATTAAGGAGCTTTTTTTTTGGACTAGCCCCGCTAAAGCCCTGTCCACTAAATTTTCTCTCCCTCTGCTGTAGATCTGGAGTTAGTGAGGGGATGTGGTGGTGGTGGTGTTGGTGGGGGGGGGGGATTAACTTGTTTGGGCTGTCCGCAGGCTCAAACACTAAGCGCTCAATCACTCAATCACCGGGATCCACACGCTCACAGGGACTTAGCCTTGCAGATCCCACTGACATTGACCGTGGTTGGACTCCCGAGCTGACCCGCACAGCCGCTGATGATCCCGTATCTCTATCTGTATTGCTGTGTTGACCAATTTTCCATCACTATCAGCAGCTTGCCATGAATGTTGATATCAAACAGAGGGGGGGGCAGAAAGGTAGGTGCAGGATTAGAGGCCGTCTTTGTTTTTCTGTACTGTAAGTTTTTTAAAAGCACATTTTCTAACTGTAATATCCCAAAGAGGCAAAAAACAGAGTTCATCCAAATTGGCAGATTGTTCGAGACCGAAAGAGACTTTCGGGATTCGTCAAAGAGTAATTGTGCAGGATGTCGACAGTCCTCCTTACTACTAAGGAAACCATCAAACTTCTCAGTTAACGTCTTGCACTTCTAACAAGGGTTTTATGCCCCCTTTCCTGTCCCCCAACCCCAACATATCCAGAGTGCTTTGTACTGCCAGCTTGCACACTTGTTTCATTAAAAAGGCGGAATAAAAACATAATAACCTCATTCCCTCGCCTCTAGCTCTTTTTTGTACTTTCCTTTTTTCCTATGTTATTGTTGCGTTCTCTCGCAGGCCCCGAACTAACAGAGCAAAGGGTGCTTTTTTTAGTGAGAAGAATGGTGTGTGCAAGAGAGGGGGAGATAGAAGAGACGGAGTACAACTCTGAGTTAACTTCCTGTCTCCTCCAGAACTCATTAATATCCCTATCATCGTCATTGCATCACTCCTCCTCTCACACAACTCATATACCACACTACAGTCTGCTATATGCTTCTTTCTGTAAGGCGTCCTTGTAGGAGTGTTCCAAGTCGGATTCTCTTAACTGCGCAAGCTTGTCGTAAATCGTTCGTTTCAGCCTGATGAATATAGCATTTGTGAGATGTGATCGTTGCCGTAGTCAACGTTCCTAAAACTGCCAAATAGAGAGAAGTGAAACTGGAGCTTCCTGGTTCTGTTCCAGAAGTAAGATAACCTCATTCAAAATCCCATTGACATTTGTAATAAAGTCAATACACTAAAAGTACAGCCTTGGAACAGAGCATTTCTCAACAGGATGACATGTGGTTCATTTCATATGTTTAGATAAGGGCATTAATTAATTAATAAAAAAAGGTCTAATATCATTGTTTATTTGATATTTTGAACCACAAAGTCCCTGGTTCGAGTCCAACCAGGGGACCTTTGTTGCATCCATCTCTGCCTCGTTTCCTGTCATCTCTCTCTACCGCCCAAAACATTTTGAACATATTAAAGGCCGTGTAAAGGAAATTCAGAGATTTGTTTCTAAACACATTATAAATGTTGGGAAATAATTACTGAAAAGATGTGAAAAGACTGTGAACATTGTAGTACTGGATTGTGGAGTTAGACCGTTAAACAGTTTTTCGCCAGTTTTGTGTTCAGGATTTTTTGGGCGGGGCTGAAACCATGGCTCAATGACGCAGTGGAACCATCCTTAGCATGACCCCACCCGTCTTCAGAAACCTGGTTTTTGAAAGGCAAAAGAGAAGCCCATGAAAATGACAAAGTGTCAGAGTATGGAGTACCAGGGCCATGAATGTCTTTGAGACTACCAGGACCACAAAAGAAAGCACTTTTTCCACGGCCCCAGGAAGCGTCGAAGTCCGGGCGGGGGGCGCTGCCGCGAGCCACCTTCGTCCCGAGCCTTTCCAAGCCGACCTAGAGCCGGTCGCGGCACACTGCCTCAGAGGAAATGCACCCGGCGGGGGCCAGCCAGCGCCGGGAAGAGGTCACTCGAGGGGATCCTCCCACACCGAGCGGCCGTCCCTAACCCGCCGAGTTGAATCCCCCGGGCCGACTGCGCGGACCCCACCCATTTACCTCTCAACGGTTTCACGCCCTCTTTAACTCTCTCTTCAAAGTTCTTTTCAACTTTCCCTTAAGGATCTTATCGACTATCGGTTTCGTGCCGGTATTTAGCCTGAGATGGAGTTTACCACGTTTTGGGCTGCATTCCCAAACAACCCGACTCCGAGAAGATGGGGGCCGTTACCGGCCTCACACCGTCCACGGGCTGAGCCTCGATCAGAAGGACTCAGACCCCCGAGCGACACCGGGCAAGCGGTCTTTTGTACGCCACATTTCCCCAATCCGCCCGTAGGACGGGGATTCGGCGCTGAATTACTTGAATTTCCCTCGGGATCAATAAAGTTACTATCTACCTATCTATCTGTCTATCTGGGCTCTTCCCTCTTCGCTACTGAGGGAATGCACCTTCCCCGCTTGTGGCCGTGGTATCAGCGCCTTCAGCGGACACGCCCCCAGCGTTTCAGAGTAGAGAATACTGCTTATTTTTCCATGATTTTGAAAGCTAATTTTATATACTTTTTTTTAATCATTCAAATTTGGCTGGCTGGTTAGCAACCCATTTTTCTTTGGTGTGACAAACCCAGAATGCATATTTATTATTGCTTTACAAGGCCTTTAAATATAGCTGCCAATGTTGTTATGCTGTGTTCAGTCCAAGAGCGAAGCGAATTTTCACCTAGCTTTAGTCGTGCGAGTTGGACCGCCGATATAATTTGTTTTCATTCACGCTAGATGCGCCAGAGAGGAGAAGGAGCTTGTCTCCACAGATCACTTTTCTTTCTGCCATTTCCACCATCAACCATGGAAGAAATAACCACTGTTACTGCTTTGTACATGTTGTGGAAGTCCCAGATATGTTGGAAAACCAAATGCCATTGTGTCTGGGTTCATAACGTCACCCGGCGGCGAGCTGTATTCACATAAAGTGCCATTGCATTGACTGTATCTAGCAAGCCACACCACTTCTGTGGTATTAACCCAAAATAAACAGATTATTTCAATTAAATCACAGCACAAACAGATCAAAAGGATGCTGAAATAACTACAGTACAAAATAATGCAGATTTGTAAAAAGTCTGAATTCATGCTTTGTCAGGTCTGTCCGCAAGACAACAATCAAACAATTTTTAAATTGCTTGTTTTCTGAATGGAGTTCGGATCGATCAGTGCCAGGCTAGGCATAAATCCGGCAGCGACATTGTTGACCACAGACAGCTACAATATTTTTTTCCTCCATCTCTGATTCAACAACGTCAGGACTTCAATGACGACAGGAGGAGAATCTCAACACTCATAGACTTTCGCGACACAGTGTCACGCAAATTTGCACACGCCAGTGATGCGAATTTCGCATGTTCACGTCGCGTCATTCGCTGGACAGCAACCAGCATAAAGACCCAGATACAGCTGTCGAAGTAACTACTTAACTGCACAAGTTGCCATGCCAAAACGTGCCAATAAAATCATAAACAAAAAAAACTCTCAAACCTCCTTGTATATTGGCAAGATGAGCAGAATATCAACTAAGTTTATTTTATTCATACATTTTATTTTTGTTAAATTGGTATCTTATTTAAACTCCAAATACCTTCAGATTAAGGCATCCTTGTTAAATCAATCAAGAGTTTTTTTCATAATGTAGAGATAGTTATTGAATGTGAATTCTCTTCAATCTCCAGCATGCTCCAACACCTACCGTTACCAGAGAGCAGATCCCAATCTAACACTGCTGCCGGGTCACTGCTCTGCACACACACACACACACTCATAAGAGTAGAGGAAACATCAGGCAATGATTAAGCTAATGTACTGTAGCTGTCTAACAAACAGAGAAATACTGAAAGCCATTCAACTGTGTGACGGGACTTTTTATTGTCCAAAAAGCTGTGTTGTCCAAACCTTGAGGAAAAATTGCCTTGATGAGAGCAAACTGTTGATTCAGGGCTCCGGCCAGCCACAGCGAGTAGCGCAGCCAAGTTCTGCAAGTCTGCCTGTATTTATTTAGGGTTATTAAATTTTCATTTTATTAACGCTGCTTCGCTATTTGTCTTTAAATGTATTCATTCTTTTATTTAAGTGTCATTATCTAAACACCTTATCTTTATTAGCCCTCACTGGGGTCACTTTTTTGAAATATTTGTTTCTAGAAGTGATTTTTCTTGTGGCTAACATTGACTGGCTTTGTGTTACTATAATGGGAATTATCTTTTCTTATATACATGCGAGTTGCAGCCTACTTTTCAGAGGGGAAACGTAAAGAAAAACAATGAGAGTGAAATAAAGAGGAACGCAGCGCGAGAGAAGAAATCTTGGGAGAGGCAGAGGTGAGAAAAGATCACGTTGAGGGTTTGGAGGAGGACGAGGAGAGCGATGGAGAGCAAATGAAGCGGCGCTGGTGTCTGTTTTCCCTCTGGCTGGTGATGGGCGACTGCAGCCAGCATAAACACATGCCTTCATGGCTCACACATTTCCTGCTTCACTCCACATCCCAGCGCTGCCGGGCCACACAGGCTCAGGACACCACAGCAAGATGTGTGTGTGTGTTTGCATGCATGCATATACGGTATGCATGCTCGCTGCTCTTGTGGTCGACGTGGACTCGGACTTGTTTGCACAGATCTTTCTGTTATCATCGCAACTACACACCTACAAATCACTCTTAAAAATACACCTCTTGGCTGAATGTAAAGGAAGATATATTTCACATTAGGCTTTGAGGGAGGAGAGAACACCGTTTATTCCCATCTGATTCTAACATATGTGGTTTAACAGGCATTAACACTATTCATCTCCTTACTTGTCGTACCTCTCCTCCCACGGGCCAGATATCTTAATGCGTAGTGCTCTCTCCCCGTCTCTCTTTATGGTACATACTGTATGTGTGTGTGAGTGTGTTGCATCATTCTGTTACTTTAAGGGGGAGTGTAGCAGCAAGGTTGTCTAATGTGGTGATTCTACACAGCTCCTTTCATCTATAGAAAGCCTCTTTTCATCTATAGCGAGAACCTCCTCTATCACCTTTCAGGCAAAATCAGGCGGAAAAGAGATTTAAGACACAATGACGACGGGTGGAGAGGAGCAGGGGAGTATAGGAGATTGGGGGGGGGGGGGGGTAGATAGAGGAGAAAGGGAAGCAGACAGAATAGAGAAAAGTGAGCCGGGGGAGGGGACGCGGGGGTCCTTGCGATCTATCATCCGACAGAGACACTTCCCAAGAAAGAACGGCACTTTTTCCAGTCGCTCCGTTTTGTTTAAAGTGGCAGTAGGCAGTATATTCTTGGCATCATTGGGCAAAAAACCCATAATAACCTTTCAGCATATTGTAATTCAAGTGTTCTGAGAGATAACTAGACTTCTGCACCTCATCATGGCTCTGTTTTCAGGCTTTAAAAAATCTAGCCCGTGACGGGAGACTTTGACCAATCACAGGTCATTTCATTGAAAGAGCATTCCTATTGGCTGTGCTCCGGTCATGTGACCAGAACTTGGCGTTCTTTCAGGTTACCTGTTTCATGTACTACTGTCCCGATATAGCGACCGTTTTATAAAAATAACTTTTTTTAATCATATATCCTCCAATCTTGCCTACTTCAGCTTTAAAAGGCACTGCGGACCTGCTGTTAATCGGAAAAGACATTACCGGTCAACTCCAGCTGTGTTCTCTCCCATCAAGGGTTGTCACGAGAAGCGATACTTCGGTACCAAGTCGATGCCAAAATTCTGAAAACGTGACGGTACTCGTTTTAACAGTAAAACAGGTACCGTTTACCATCAATCTCGAGACTAACAGCGTCACCGTCATACCGGGGACGATAGAAAATGGGACGCAGTAAACTCACTCACCTGATAATGCTAAACAACGAATCTGTGTTGAAATCGGCAGGACGAGAGCTAGTTAACATTAGCTGTTAGCAGCCGGTAAGCAGCACAGTCCTTCACGGAGCTAACAGCTAACGTCAACGGGAGGTGCAATTGATTTACATTTTGATGCGTACAGGCTCTATTCAGTAAAGAGGAGTATTGGGCGAAGGTAAATTTGAACATTAACATGAAGTCTTCAAATGTAATCTTGTAAAATGTAGTTTTTGGTGAGAAACTTGAATAAATCCAGTTGTTTGAAGGAGATGTTTTCACAGAAATATCATATATTAGGGCTGTCAAAGTTAACGCAAATTCCGTTTTAACGCCACTAATTTCTTTTAGGCATTAACGCAACGTGCAATTTTTCGACTGAAGATACTGACATCATATGAAACTAGAAAACCTAAGGAATCCATTGGTACCAACCATGTCATACTATTTTTTCGTGAAGGAGGCTAAATAATGCTCCAAATTTACCTAAAATTTTGGCGAGGAAGAACTGGCATGGCCATTTTCAAAGGGGTCCCTTGACCTCTGACCTCAGGATATGTGCATGAAAAGTTTAATCGCGATTAAATATTTTAATCGATTGACAGCCCTATAATATAGATATTAGGGAAAGAATTAGGGCTGTCCACGAACAAAGAAATTCTAAGTCGACTAACATTCATACGATTTTGTCGACTAATCGATTAGTTGATTTAATCGACAGATCTGTAAAACTGAGTTTCTCCACAAAGAATCACATGAAAGCACCACTTTAAATCTTGTGTTTACCAGAGATGTGCGCAAAAGTTTCTTGGAAATAAGTCATTCAGCATGAAAAAAGCATAGAAAATGATTAATAGACTAAAGAAATCTTAGTAGAGTAAGACCTAAAAGACAGATAAGTCAACTAATCGATTAAGAGCTATCCATTCCACCAGCTATATAGATTGAGACCAAAGGGGTCTCTGAGGCAAGTCATCCCCTCTTTTCTTGGTAAATGGGGTGTAAAACAGGCCTGGTGCTGAGAGTGTCTGTAGCCCAGAAGGAGATGATTATCTGGGGCTAATTTCACCCACAGTGGGTCTCTGAGTATCCCTTAAGGATCATATAAGGGCCTTATAGACGCTGTATAGTACTGGAGGTGTCCCTAAAGTGCTTTAACAAGACGATCATCTGGGCTTCATCCTCTCTCAGTGGATAACATGGTGTTGTCTTCTCTTAAATTTGGCTAAGAAGGAACAAAAAGTTCCACATTTATGTGATAAAAATACCACTGGACCTCATTCAAAGGCCGTAAACATGGAAAAGACAAAATATATTTATGATGCATTCAGAGAACTGGTTCATGTGCTGTGTGGAGCCTTAACACTGTTTCTAATAGAGCCTGGACCAAGGCTTGAGAGTATATTAGGTCACTGAGACAGCTGCTCATAACCAGTAAAGGGCAAGTTACTTGAACAATGGAATTACACATTGAAAAAGTAATTACATACACTGACTAAAAGACTAAAAGTTTAAAAAAGAAAAAGATCTCGTGGTCCTCTGTAGCTTTCTCCTCAGCTCAGTATGAAATTACCCAGATCTTCTACATCAATGGACCCATAGAGCAAGCTCACTAGTAGTTCCTTTAACCCCGCCTCCAAACCGCTCGGTCTCGCTCACATTAACGAAGGCAAAACGCTGTCCTCGACCAACGAAATTCTAAGTCGACTAACACTCATGCGATTTTGTTGACTAAGCGATGAGTTGATTTAATTAACAGATCTGTAACAGATCTGTCCACAAAGAATCATACAAAAGCTACTTTAAATCTGATGTTTACCAGAGATGTGCTCATAAGTTTCTTGAAATCAGTCAATCAGTATGAAAAAGCATTAAAAACGACTAATCGAATAAAGAAATCTTAGTCAACAAAGACCAAAACGACCGATTAGTCGACTAATGCCGCGTACACACTACACAAGAATCAAGCCGATTTTTGGCCCGATTCCCCCCTTCTGACAATCGTCAGCAAAGCCCTGATTTTTTGATGGTTCTAAAAATTATCTTTCCAGATATTCTTGTGGTGTGAGGTATGTTAAGAGTGTTTTACATCCCACGATCGGCTCGGAAGTCCCTCCTGGCAGCATCGATTTCAAATCGTAAATATGAAACATGTTCAATATTTACGATGGGATATCCTGTTGTGTGTGGGGAACCCCGAGGACAGTCGACGTGGGAAAGAATGATAGCCAATTGAGAACCAAGCTGACTGAAGCGGAAGGACAACCACCACCGTCATGGTGGCTGTGGCTAATGCATGAGCTAATGCAAAACGCAAAGTATAAAGTAGTAGTAAGACGAACCTCAGAAATGGAGGACCCTTTCCTATACCCCATTTTACACAGTTGAACAAAAAGGGACCTTACTTTCTATGTCTCTGTTCTGTTTGTCAGCTCGTTGTTTTCTGTCATTGTTAATATTTGTCTGGTTACATAAAGGTGTACATGTCCACTCTTGATTTTTTTATTTT
This sequence comes from Sebastolobus alascanus, assembly GCA_916701645.2. Taxonomy (NCBI): domain Eukaryota; kingdom Metazoa; phylum Chordata; class Actinopteri; order Perciformes; family Sebastidae; genus Sebastolobus; species Sebastolobus alascanus. The sequence goes on along the minus strand of CAKAOJ020000103.1, from coordinate 1,348,332 downwards.
TTTGTCACTGTTGTCTATTTATTGGTTTATATGTCGTTAAGGTGGCCAGCCTATTCGCCCCTACTTATTTTCTTTTCTTTTTTTATTTTCTTTTTTTCAGTAATATGATTTGACTTAGATTATGATTATTATTATTATTATCACTTTTCTTTTCCTTCATTGGCTATTAATTTGAAAAAGAATAAAAACAAAGTAAATCTAGTCCTCCGAAGAGGGACTTGGGAGGGAAGAGGGGGGTTGGTGGCGGGCCAAAAAAAAAAAAGAATAAAGATTCACATATCAACACAAAAAAAGAAAAAGACATGAAGCACCAACTTAATGATTTGTGGCAACAGCACAAGTCTTTATTTAACATGCCTCCATGATTTCATCCATTATTTTTCTTTTTTATGAATTTTCAGTACAAAGTAGTACAAAAACTAACCGCTAATTCTTCCTGCCCGTCGTCTGTCATGTTTGTTTACACTAAAATCACGTTTGATCGTGAGAGATTTTGCCAGATTTCCGTTTTTTTTTTTTTTCGTGTTTCTTGTTGTTCATGAATGGATCTGTTAGTGTATGATGTGCTGTTTGGGCCAAATCGTTGCTCTCCACACACTATAGGAACAAAACTGTTAAATTTAACATAACATCTCGTCATGTGTGGGGTCTCTCACATTTTCAACATCTGTTAAGATTTCATCTTTAATCTTTTAGTGTGGGCCAGCCTTAAGAGGGGGCAGCCTTAGAAAATAACTCTGGATTCAGCTAATAGTGCATTTTACAACTTTTACGACCTAATGGTTTAAATAAGGGCTATTCAAGGGTTCCTACTGGGAAGTTGATTTAACTAAAAAGAAAATGATCCGCTGATTCAAAGAAGTCTCTTTCACAGTGCAAGTATATGGGGAAAAGTCTGGCATCATGTGACAGACACGGAAGTTGTAATTCCACGGTTTGGCCACTATAACAAATTGGCTTAAAAGCCCGGCGCTCTTCCTGGAGGCTTGGTTTTGACAGGGAAGAAGAATGCATGAAATTAAAAAAAGATGATATCTCTGGTGCTGCTGCCTCCCCACACAAAGCCAAAGACCCTCCATCAAACTCCCCTATGACAGCGAACAAGCCGACCCCCAGAATGTAGAAGTAACAGACAGTGACTGGGATTTAGCAACAGTAATGTAATAATTAATGCAACAAATTGTAATCCCTTACACTACTTATTACTGGAAAAAGTAAGCACATTACTAAGTAATGCTGCCCAACACAGCTCAACCAGCAAGCTTTGAATAACCCGCACACACTCTGTCTGTGTCAAACACATGCACACAAAAAGGCAGCCTGTGTGATCATGTGTAACAACGTGTGTTAAGTACGTTTGCTAGGGTCATTAGTGTACACAAGATGAAAGCTGAGCATCGGCGGGCCTATCAGCTTACATGAAAATGAATATGTGTCACACAAACTCTGTCATGTTACATTTTGTCTTCCTCCACCCCTCCTCCCTCCCCCCTCTCTCTCTCTGTCTGCTTTTCATTCCGCCTGTAGCCTCCTAATGCTCAAGTGAGGTAATGCTTTTTTTTTTGAGAACGTACCGAGTAACCCCTCTCAGTGTGTGTGTATCTTTGCATATGTATGTATGCATATACACACACTGTATATGTCTGTGCATGCATAAGTGTGTGAATATGTGTCTGTGTGTGTGTGTGTGTGTGTGTGTGTGTGTGTGAGTGTGTGTGTGTTTCTCCTGTGGGCCCGGAGCGACTCTGAGCACTGAGCAGTGGGCTGTTTCAGGCTGCGGTCTAAGTTCAATAAGCCAGGTTTGACATATGCTAGCATTCTGTACAAACAGTGTCCAGTGGTCGGCCCTGCACTCTAACCTGCTATTATGACTGCTGTGTGTGTTCCTGTTACAGAAAGAGCAAAGGAAGAGAAAGAAAAACAGAATGAGAGATGGCAACAGAGAAAAATACAGTAAAACCCAGAGAGGATAGCGTGATCGCCCAGACTTCAAAATGTTAAAATGTTGTTCCATAACAATTTAAATATAAATACATGTCAGGGTAGAGCAAAGTAAATCAGCCCAGGACCAGCAGGTGGCCCCATACATCAACGGGGGGGGGTGATCACAGGTAGAGAGGCAATCACACATGAGGTTGGTTTTGTCTGCTCAGAGTGCATCGTGGGGTAAAACTGCCCCAGTCAATCCAGACAAGATTAGTCCTAAAAACATAATGTGACCTTCACTGATGCTTTGGAAACCAGACTTAAAGAAAATGACCCATTCTTATCCATACGCTCACAATCTAATTAGCTGTTATGGAAAAACAGCCTTGGATCTTGATATACTGTGTAATGAAATTCACCAAAATGGAAAAAGCGGATTGGTTTAGTGGTCTGAGGAACCAGCGATGATGTTAATCCGGAGAATTAACTGTTCTTTGCTGTACTGTGCTCTAATCTAATTGGCCAGCGAAGGCCATCAGATAAAGGCCCGTCTTGTGTGCTGCCCACATCCTGTGAGTTGGTGTCCGTCTGCCTACCATCCTACAGTACCTTCCTGCCTCTCTATCCGACCCATTCCACTAACTTACTGCCCACCTAACATACTGTTTGTTTAACAAACCTCCTGCCTGCTAAATCAACAGCCTCTTCCCGACATTGCAACCTAGGGATGTCATGAGATCTGATACTTTCGTACCAAGTCGATGCCAAAATTCTGAAAACGCAACAGTACTCATTTTTCTACAGTAGGCTACTGCAGGCAAAGAACAAGTATTGCCAAGAAGTGAAAGTCAATTGTTAGTTCCATTGAAACATCGGCGCCCAGCAGCAAAGCTACGCTTCTACCATTTTGGACTGAAAGCGACTACTGGACGCCAGTAAAACGACCGCCTAAAAAGTGACGTACAAAAGTAAAACGTTGTATCCTGTACAGATTGTAAAGCCCCCTGAGGCAAATTTGTGATTTGTGATTTTGGGCTATACAAAATAAAATTGACTTGACTTGACTTGCCTAAAACGAAATTATTTCTAATCTATTGTCACATTCTACCGAAATGGCCTGTGTTGAACAATATAAATAGAATAAGCGTTTCGTCCCAAGGACGACAGAATATGCGTTTGGGACACTAAAACTCACTATCGACGCATCCAGGGGATGCACCATATTTTTACCTGATAATGCTACATTGTGAACAACAAATCCATGTTTAAATCAGCAGGACGAGAGCTAGTTAACGTTAGTTGTTAGCTCTGTGCAGGACTGTGCTGCTTAACGGATGCTAACAGCTAACGTTAACTATCTCTCATCCTGCCGATTTCAACACGGGAGGTGCTATTGATTTACATTATGATGAGTTCACGCTCTATTTAGTAAAAATGAAGGGACGAAGGTAAATTCTAACATTGTTAGGGCTGTCAAAGTTAACGCGATAACGCATTAACACAAATTTGTTTTAACTCTAAAACTCGAATTAAATTCCTTTAAGGCATTAACGCGATCAATTTTTCGAAGGTTGTAGCGGGCTCAGTTTTAAAGCTAGATACTGGCATCAAATGAAACTAGAAAACCTCCGGAATTCATTGGTACCAACCATGTCATACTAACTTGTCGCGAAGGAGGTTAAGTAATGCTTGAAACTTATGCTAAATTTTGGCGATTTTCAAATCATGGCCATTTTCAAAGGGGTCCCTTGACCTCTGACCTCAAAATATGTGAATGAAAATGGGTTCTATGGGTACCCACGAGTCTCCCCTTTACAGACATGTCCATGTTATGATAATCACATGCAGTTTTGGGCAAGTCATAGTCAAGTCAGCACACTGACACATTGTTTTGTGTTGTTAATTGATTTCCAATAATAGATAGATAGATAGATACTTTATTGATCCCAAAGGAAATTTAGGCATCCAGTAGCTTAAACAACAAGTCCCAACACCAATACACCTTAAAAAGAGATACAATCGAATAGAATAAAGTGAAATAAAATTAAAAAAATAAAAATAAGATAACATAAGTACAGCAGTGAAGTGTCAGTGTGCCAAGTGTAGTGCAAATAGTGCAAATAGTGCAAGAGTACTGAGTACTCTTGCGCAGTACTGAATATAGCAGTGTATACTATGGTGTATGATACAGTAGTGCAATGTAATGGTATAATAGTTTAAAAGCAGTCAAGTACTCAGGTGGGTATGTAAACGATGTCAACTACACCAACAATAAAAAATATGAATATGGATATGAATACAATACAATAGCCACCATACTGAGGATGTGTGGCAGCAGAGAGGCAGTGTGTCTGTCTATAGTCAAAGTTAAACCCTCCTTCGCTGTGAGGAGTTAAACAGCCGTATGGCTCGGGGGACAAAGGAGTTCCTCAGTCTGTCCGTTGAGCAGGACTGAGAGAGCATTCTGCCACTGAAGGTGCTCCTCTGCTGAGTATAATAAATATACTGTATACATACATTTGCATAAAGCAAGCATATTTGCCCACTCTCATGATGATAAGAGTATTAAATACTTGACAAATCTCCCTTTAAGGTACATTGTGAACAGATAAATAACTGTGTGATTAATTTCCGATTAATAGCGATTAACTATTTTAATCGATTGACAGCCCTAGTTCAAATGTAATCTTGTAAAATGTAGCTTTTGGTGAGAAAATTGAATAAATCCAGTTGTTTGAAGGAGATGTTTTCACAGCAATATAAAATAAACAATAGAGAGGGAATTATGACCTGTTTAACCTCCTAACAAAAACCAGTACGCAAACATTATTAAAAGGAGTGAATGTTGAAGTACATGGGATTTATTGTTTTACTTGTCTTTTTTTACTATGGTACCAAATTGGTATCGAGAATCATGGAATCTCACTGTTATTGGTATGAACTACTAAATTTCTGGTATCGTGACATCCCTATTACAACCTGCCTCTCACTTACTGACTACCAGACATCAGCTACACTCTGTAGCCCTGTACGGGAGAACCACCACTACGACCGAGTGTCAGCCTGCTCGTCTGCCAGCTTGCTGCTCCCATAAAGACGTAGGAATGAGGGACCAATCTCATTAGGGGAAGATTACGCCAAATCTGTTTGCCGTCCCACCACCGCTGCAGCTGCAGCTGCTGCTGCTGCGGAGCTATGACGAGTAGTAATGCTACTGTCAGGGTATTGTACCAGCTAACACATGCACACACAAACACACCCACTTTCCACACAATCTAAGCTGTTATGAGATACTAATCACCGCTGTCATTGGCTTAGAGTGGGAGAGTTAGCGGTGGCCTGACCGAGTGTGTGTGTGTTGTCTTTGTTCTACTGTATGCTCCAAGCCCACAAACAAGTCCCAAAACACCCAAGAGAGATGAGTAACAGACCGAAAGCAGAACCCTAAAAGCTCTAATGTTATGAGAGGGAGGGAGAAAAAAAGCAACAAGTGAGCGGGAGACTGAACTAGGGAGGGATGGAGGGAGGAATGGAGGGAGAAAGGGAAACACGTGAGGAGGTTAAATGTAACAGAGGGTTTATTGTTTGTGGTTCTTTAGGGAGGGAACGAAAGCGAGCGAAGGAGGGAAAGGGAGCAGGACGAGGGGAGGAGACGAGGAGGAGGAGGGAGACAGTGGGAACGGCGTGTTGGCAGAGGCCAGAACGTCAGGCAGACCTGCAGACTGAGGCCTCCCCACCAAATAAGCAGCGCTATAATCAGGCTAATGCTGCTCAGGAGACGGCCAGCAACACTGGAAACCAAACTGCTATGGCACAAGATTAAACATTCTGCAATAAGGAGGCTTTCCACATTCAGGTTGCCCACAGACTACACACACACAAAACACACACTAGCATGTGTGCCAGGCAATGCGGCAGACGTTTGGTCCTGGATAGCCATCTCACCAAAACTCGGACGTTTCAGTCGCACAGGCGGGAAGAATGTTGAGAATAAAAAGAAATAGTTCTAAGTTTTGGAAACACAATTATTTGTTTACTTGCGGAGTTAGATGAGATCAATACCGCTGTCGTATGGAGCAAGAGCCAGGAGGTGATTAGCCTAGCTTAGCACAAAGACAGGAAACAGGGAAGTAGCTAGCCCGGCTCTGTCCAAAGTTCAAATATCGGCCTACCAACACCATTAAAGCTCACTAATTAACTTATTAAATCTTGTTTTTTTTAATTCATATACAAGTAGAAATGTAAAAATGACAAGTTGCGGTTTTTACGTCGAGTTACGTTAAGAAATAGATAAATAATATGAATAGAAATGAGATACAGCATGTTAGGGGTGCTGCTAGGTGTATTTTTGAATTTTGGACAGAGCTAGGCTAGCTGTTTCTCCCTGTTTCCTGCCTTTATGCTAAGCTACATGTAGGCTATTTGACTCCTGGCTCTAGCTACATACTTGACCCACAGATATGACTGAGGCTGTACCGAATATCTCAAAGCTTCAATCATAACGTTGATATTCAAATACTAAATCAACACTAGAATTTTGCGCAGCTTTTTTTTTTTGCACGTCTATTCATTGTGTTTAAACCAGGTATTTCTGCAGAGTTGCAGATAAAAATAAGGCTACACTAATAATATTATTATAATACTATTTGTAGAATTAGATTGCAGTGGTGGCTACGTGGTAGAGATGTGCGGGTCGACCCACAACCCACAGGTCAGGCGGGTTCGGGTAAACTTACTTGAAAATATCACAGGTTTGGTTAGACGGGTGACAAAGCAGTGTTCTGAGTAAGTTATTAATAACTTACAGAAACATTGTGTGCAATGGTCCACCTTCCACCTTCTCTTCCCCTCGCTCTCTCAAACACACACAGCGAGCACCGCAGCGCTCAGTCCACACCTACATGTATTTACAGTATGTTGACAAAACTGATGAGTTATATTCATTAAAGAAAATTAATTTAATAAAAAAAAATAAAGACGAAAGGCATTTACACACCGGGGCGTGGCGAATAAACAACATGAAAATGCGAAATACTTGCCTGCGAATATTATATATCAAGGGCTTTTATTGTGAAAGGTAAGAATGGAAGGAGTGGATCTGGTCTGTGCTGCCTTTGTCGAGGTTGAAAGGAGTAATAAAGTTTGCCGTTTTAGTTTGGATTACGGAGCCTCTGTGTTGTTGTTTCGTAAATTTAGCCGCATTTCAACCTGTTCCGCACAAAGTGATTTATTTATTTATTTGCGGTGCGAAAGCTCAGAAAAATCTACCTTGTTCCAAAAAAAAAAGTATGTTGCTTTTTCATCATGTAATAATCGCATTCTGTGTGAAAGTATCCATGAAAAAAACAACTGTTTGAAAAAATATATTGACGTGCACATTATTTGCACAAAAAAACCCTGCCATTATCTGCCCTGCCTGTGTGTAAAGGCTTTTAATCATTTAATACGATGAATAACTTCATTTAAGTTTTTTTAAGGTGATGATGTCATAAAATATGACGACAGACATCATTCGAAAACCTCAATTGAAGCTTTGAATCTAGAAAAATTACATTCGGTACAGCCTTAGATATGAGAGTGGTATCCATCTTTCATCTGACTTTCAGCAAGTGACCAACTAAGCAAAATGCCCAAAATGTCAAAATATTCTTTTTTAAAAAGTGAGAAAAAAAACAGCCTAGGGCAGGTTAAGTAACAAAAAATATAATTATTATTATGAGAGTAAAGCTACAGTATCTTCCATTAAAGTCAATACAAACCATTTAAAATCAAATCTTCCTCGCAGCTTTGGTTTGTATTGCCTTTAATGGAAGACGTCTCTCTTTGTTGGAATTTGTTTGAAAGTGTTTTTGCTGCATGACAAAACAATCTTATCTCAAGGTCCCCTTACTAGCTTATTTGGAGCTTTCAACCTCATCTCAAGATCTTAATCAGCAGATGGAACTGGCTTGTTTTTTTGGGTTACTTTACGTCCGCCGGACATTTTTTGGCCACCTTAAAATTCATTAAGACATTAAAACAAAAAAAGTATTTAAATGTCCTGGTTGTGTACGATGGTCCTGAAAAGCGACACACATATGCACACACTTCCCCCTCAGCAGCAGGAAGACAAGCAGCAGATAATGATCTGTGTAGGGCCCGAGTGGTCCCTCTTTCCCTCTGTCTCTCTCACCAACTCTTGCACTTACTCGCTTTCTCTCTCTGTCTTTGACAGATTTCAAGTAAATACCAGCAAACAAGCAATTATTTCTGGCAGCCCGGGCCCCTTCTCTCTTCCAAAAGACATGGAGCAGAGGGAGAGGGGGTGGATGAAATCACCCTAACAGATGTGATTTAAATCAATATTACATTATATGTGCCTTTATTTATTTAAAAAAAAAAAAAAAAAGTAACACAGGGAACCAAACCAAAAAGGGCCCCATGATGACTGCTGCCCTTCGCTTGACGGAATAATTGCTTTTAATACATGAGAGTTTTTTTTATACTTTAATTTCCTTTTACCCCCTGCTTGTCCTTCTTCTGTGTTCCTCCAGGTCTGAGCAATCCCCCCGATGTTACAATAATATCAGGAAGAAAAAAAAAAATCATCTGAGCTGTCAAACGTAGAGTTCTAACACGAACCATCTGGTGGAACGATGGAGGTAAACAGGCGCAACGCAGAATTGGGCTGGGAGGAAGAGGAGGGGTGGAGAGGGAGGAGAAAAGAAGCTTGAGAGGGGAGATGGGGTGAGATAACGGAGGAGGAGTTGGAGTAACGGGAGACGGAGGTGGTAGGGGAGAGAAAAAGTGGAGAATTTAGATGCGAGAGAGGGGAAAGGTGGAGGATGAAGAGGAGGAGGCGGAGGAGGCGGAGAGACGGATGATTGGGAGGGTGGGGGGGGAGGAGAGGGTGACAAAAATGGAGTCTGGGAACAAATTAAGGTGTTGTAGTCGAGACTTGACAGAAGGAGAGGAGGAGTGGGAGCTTCAAACACTCTTCTGTGTTGTATCCATTATTACAGAATACGGGACAATAGGAGGGCTTCATTCCAAAATTATAAAAAATCATTCAGAATTTAAAAAGTTAGCTCACAGTAATTGTAACACTGTTCCAAAAAATGTCTAATTAAAATTGCATCAGGACATGTGGAGCTTATTTATTGATTTTCATTGCATTTACATTTCAAGCATTTGGCTTAGAGCATGTACCGCAAAACTTTGGATTATGTTGACATTTTTCAACATTCAGTGTTAATGTTTAAGATCATTATTACAATTAATAGATATTTTTAGGGCTGTCAAAGTTAACACGATAATAACGCGTTAATGCAAATTCCTTTTAACGCAACTTGGTTGTAGTGTGCTCAGTTTTAAAGCTAGAGTGAAGATACTGGCATCATATGAAACTAGAAAACCTAGGAATCCATTGGTACCAACCATGTCATACTAGCTTGTCAGGAAGGAGGCTAAATAACGCTCCAAATTTGCACAAAATTTTGGCGAGGAAAAACTGGCATTGGCATTTTCGAAGGGGTCCCTTGACCTATGACCTCAAGATATGAGAATGAGAATGAAAATGGGTTCTATGGGTACCCACGAGTCTCCCCTTTACAGACATGCCCACTTTTTGATAATTACATGCAGTTAGCGATGCTGTGCTGAACCGTAAGCAGTGCCCACACCATGTGTCTGTCTCTGTACAGTGATCTTGAAAAGTTGCGGGAAAATTGTAGAAGGGAGAGCGAAGAATAAGGCTGAAAGTTTATTTTGTGTGTGTGTTGGGAGAGGACATATTGTTCAGGTGGAGACGGGCATGTGAAATGAGTTTTGGAAACACTTGTTTGAAACACACATCAGTACCATGGTATCTTACCTTTAGTTGAGACAGGAGCAGGGCGGCAGCAGAAACATGGAGGAAGAAAGAAAAAGACTTTAATTAGTATCATGGTTTCAATAAACACTTCAGTTTGCTAGTCTAATATGGGTCAATTGTGGCAGTGGCTGGTGACATGGTTGATCAAAGGTCAAAGGTCAAATACACCATATAAATACAATAAAATCTTTCTTCCCTGCGTGGAACCACTACGGAAAAAAACTTATAGTGCAAACATATGTTCTGCCCTGATGGTTGAAACAAGTGTTGGTTCAGGTAAATATTAAAAAATGCTATTGTCCATAGCAGCAGCAGACCTGCGAAGATATAACACATGACAAGAATGCATTAGTTTGTGCGGTGTAAGGAAGTGTGATGAAGTGCCATATGACAAGGGGTTTCTTGTTAGGGTAATGCTTCTAGGATACAGGCTAAAGGTGATGTGAAGCCACGGCATGAAGATGCTTCTCAAGAGGAGGAGGCAGTATGGAGGGGCAGCGTGACTGTCAGTTCACCACTTTAGTCCTGACCGTAAACTGTATATAAGAAGTGGATGTAGTCACCATGATGTCACCCATTGGTTTGTGGTCTACGGTTTTGAAGCCTTGAGTTCGGCATTTTGGCCGTCACCATCTTGGTTTCTGGCCGTCGCCATCTCGTTTTTTTTTTTTGCAACCAGAAGTGGCACGAGAGGGTTGAGCTAAGTACAACCAAACGCTGAACTAAGACAGTAACTGAAAACACACTCTGAAAGGGTTAAAGTTCTATAAGACGAAAACACGGACAACTTCCAGACCGGAAAACGCTGTGGTAGCGACCTGTCAATCCCAATAGCCAAGCTAGCTGCGTGACTGTTGGTCCACCACTTAAGTCCCGACAATAGACTGTATATAAGAAGTGGACTTAGTCACCTTGACATCACCCATTGGTTTGTGGACAGGGATGCTAATTTTGAAAAATGTTCTTAACCAATAACCGACCCTCGTTAACCGATAATTACCCGTTAACCGACAAGATTTGTGCCTTGCATGCAGCGGTGCACTAGCTGCAGGAGCACAACAGATATTCGTTGACGGGAGTCCCCAGTTCACCCGTCCGGGAGCGTTAACTTAGCAGCCACGGTGCTGCGTGTAGTTTCGCGGACATGCAGCCACTTTCCCTGTTACAGTCTCCACCGCACATTTAGTTTAGTTTAGCAGGTTGTCAGCTGTGTGTCTGCCCGGCGTAAAGATACTTTGTCTGCCCGGCATAACTTCAGCAAGTGTCCAACAAACAGTGTGTGTATTTGTGCTACGTTAGCAGCTCTAGCGTTGCCGGAGGCTTCGTGCTCGCCGCAGCCACACACGTAGTCTGCGTAACTTTAGCGAGTTTCAAACAGACCGTGTGTGTGTGTTGGCGGTGAGTGTGAGGTTGTTGGTGGCGTTATAGCTGTGAACGTAGGTGTAGCAGTGTGTGTACAGTTTATTTGTCAGTATATAAATGCTACGAAACTCCTCCGCTCAAGCGAGCTGGAGAGACATCCATGGAGAGACCGGAGCCAACTTCCTGTATCTTGCAACTCCTGCTCCACCTCTTAAGGTGGGCTGTTAAGGTGGACCAGCTTTACTCCTTAAAGTGACGAGCCGCTTCTCTGAGCCTGAATTAATTATTAATATTTCTTTGAAACGCTTTAACCGAGCGTTTAGCGTTAATCGGTTAAAATGCTTAATGTCGGTTAACGGTTAAACGGTTAATTATTAACATCCCTATTTGTGGACTACGGTTTTGAAGCCTCGGGTTCGGCATTTTGGCCTTCGCGATCTTGGTTTCTGGCCATTGCCATCTTGTTTTTTTTGTAACCGGAAGTGACGCAAGAGGTCGGAGCTAAGTACAACCAAATGCTGAACTCACGCTGAAGTCAGTAACTGAAAACACACTGTGAAAGGGTTAAATTTCTAAGACGAAAGCACAAACTACTCCCAGACCGGACAACACCGTGGTAGCAACCTGTCAATCACAAGGTAGCCAAGCCCTAAAGCGTCCCCTGCTTTATGGTCTAATTCTCTCTCTAAATGAGACCATCATTTTCTAAATGGACATCATGCTGTATTGAAGATTTGAAACTAGCGATTGAGACCATAAACTCATGTTTACAATGTTTACTGAGGTAATAAATCAAGTAAGAAGTAGGCTCATTTTCTCATAGACTTCTATACAATCAGACTACTTTTTGCAACCAGAAGAGTCGCCCCCTGCTGGCTATTAGGAAGAATGCAGGTTTAAGGCACTTCTGCATTGGCTTCACTTTTCAGAACCGGAGATTGTCGCCTTGTCCTGACTGAAAAATCTCATCTACTGGATGGATTGCCATTGCCATGGATTGACATTTGGTACAGAAAGTCATGGTCCCCAGAGGGTGAATCCTAAAGACTATGGAGATCCCCTGACTCTAGCGCCATGATGAGGTTGACATTTGTAGTTTTAAGGGAAATGTGTTTATCAGGTTTCCAATATTTTGACCTAATGTTAGCATGCTAACACGTTAATTAACTAAGATGGTGAACATGGTAACCAGTATTTCTACTAAACAATAGCATGTCATTGTAAGCATGTTAGCATGCTGATGTAGGCATTAAGCTCAAAGCCCTGCTGTGCCTCAAAACAGACTTGAAGAGCTGCTACCATGGCTGTAGACTAGGGCTGTCAAAGTTAACGCAACAATAACGCGTGAACACAAATTTGTTTTAACGCCACAATTTATTTTTTTTACACATTAACGCAACTTGCAATTTTTAGGCTTTGGCGGGCTTTAAAGCTCCAGTAATTATACTGGCATCATATGAAACTAGAAAACCTAAGGAATCAATTGGTAGCAACCATGTCATACTAGCTTGTTGCGAAGGTAAATAACTGCTCTGCAATTTTGTCGAGGAAAAACCGGCATGGCCATTTTGAAAGCGGTCCCTTGACCTCTGACCTCAAGATATGTGAATGAAAATGGGTCCTATTGGTACCCACGAGTCTCCCCTTTACAGACATGCCCACTTTATGATAACCACATGCAGTTTTGAGCAAGTCATAGTCAAGTCAGCACACTGACACACTGACAGCTGTTGTTGCCTGTTGGGCTTGAGTTTGTCATGTTATGATTTGAGCATATTCTTTATGCTAAATGCAGTACCTGTGAGGGTTTCTGGACAATATTTGTCATTGTTTTGTGTTGTTAATTGATTTCCAATAATAAATATATACATACATTTGCATAAAGCAGCATATTTGCCCACTCCCATGTTGATAAGAGTATTGAATACATGACAAATTTCTCCACAAGGTACATTTTGAACAAATAAAAAATGTGCGATTAACTATGGACAATCATGCGATTAATCGCAAATAAATATTTTAATCGATTGACAGGCCTACTATAGACTCTTTGTTTTTTTGTTGTTTTTTTCTAGAGAAAAAATGCTGGCAGGTAATTGATTGAGTCTGTCGACATTATCTGTGTTGATCTGTCTTGATATCCCCCCTGTGTTAGCTTGGAAAGGCTCAACAAGGAAAAAGATTAAATAAGTAGGGGAAATGAATAGATGAACAACCCCTTTTTTCCACAGGTACAAAGAGTGCCTTCGTGTGGTCACAGCTCCTTATGATGTCGATGACTCCTCCCCTCCCTTCGCGCTCTATATTCCTCCTTGTGGTGGCATGGCCCCTGTCAGGTGACACAGGAGCTGATGAGGCCTGACAGAGGGTCAGCGACCCCACTTCCTACACTAATTGGTCCTGGGTGATAAACCGGCCCCCTGGGACTCGGGGAGATGTGGACTTGGTGGAGCAGGGAGGAGCGAGGAGCAGTGGAGTGGGGTGAGTTAACGGGGGTCCGGCGAGGCCTCTTCTAACTCAAGCATTTGGTAATGCGCTAATTAATTTTAAGAGTTCGACATCCCCCCCTTTTCTGGCCCTCACCAGAAACAGATGTTAAGCTGAGAGGGAGGGGAAAGGGGTGGTGGTGGTGGGTGATACGGTGAACGCTGCTGAGCCAAACCCAGATACAGATCTCCAGAAGAGGAGAGGAATAGAGAGTAGCGGGGTGACAGAATAAAATAGAGAAAGAATGTTCCAAAGGTTCCAAGTCACCCCCCACCCCCCCACCCCTCTCTGACAGGTGAAGCGGATGACAGTGCAATTTCACACCTCGCTGAGCGAACGACAGATTCTTCTGTTAGCGAGAAGGAGAACAAAACATCCTCCTGAGGAGCAGCGCACGTGCCCGCATGTACAACACACACATAGACACGGAAACAGAATGCAACACAATGTATTATGTTTAACACTCGTGGGTTACACCCTGAGAAAAAAACACAATGGCCTATTCATGAGATATGTGTGTGTACAATGACACGTGTGTCTTTGAATTAGAGAAAGGGAGGGGGTGTTTTCAAGAGGCATTTGTAATTTAATAAAGATACAGCGAGGATGGTGTTGGTAGGAGGGAGGGGTTGACACACAACATTCAAATGTTAAGTTGTCAGCAGCGAGTGCAGGATAACAGGAGTTTTTTTTCCTGCCTAATATGTCAGGGGGATCTGGAAGTGATCTGTGGCCCTGACATGAAAACAGGAGGGGGCGGAGGCGTGGATGTGGGTGTTTAAGGGGGTAAGGGGGTGTGGGGAGGTCCAGGGAGGCCCAGTTGTTGTAACCTCTGACCTTTTGGCACGCTCCAGGGCCTCCCAGAAGCCACTTCAAATGCACCCTGCATGGAAGCCCCCCCCCCCTCCCCCCCCACCACCACAGAGAGAGAGAAAGAGAGAGTGGGGAGCGCAAGTCTCAGCTGTCATCGCTGTCACAGATACATATAACGTAGTCACAAAACAAGCACTCTATTTGTTTCTGCTTCTATGATTATGCTAACCACGAGTCCAGAGCCTCACGTTGCCTTTAGTCCCTGTGGACAAGTTGCTGCTCCATACAGACATCCTCACAGTGGTTTGACAGATGCATCCCATAGACGACACAAACACACACAGACATATTTGCTGTATCTTTCATCCTTTCAACGAGAGATGCAGCGATACGATTCATCTACTACATCGATGTATCGATTTATATTCCTGCGATCCAACTACATCGATAGGAACTCGGTTGTCCTTATCGTCCTAAAATCGATTTGCAAGGTAAATAATCTAGTGTATCGATACTAAGAATTTGCACCTTGTATTTGGGCACCACAAACATTATATGGATGTATTTTTTAGCACTTTTATTAGTAAAGAAATGTTAAACATTAATCCGGTTCACTCTCCCTGTGTATAACGTCATCGATATGTGCCAGCTTGCCAGCTCTGCCGGCTCTGCAGAGATGGCTCTGCAACGCAAGCGTCCATGCAGATGCCCCTTTGCCGGGACTCCTTGCTCTCTCACCCGGTAGCGGCATGGAGGGAGATGGGCACCGGTCTGCATGTGCTGCCGGCGCTGCGGTGCAGAGGAGCCGGTCAGCAGAGTTTCACTTTGGGGGCATTACGTGACGAGGTGTTATCTATCCACTTGACGAGGGCGGCTTCAACCACAGGTGCTTTCCCCGTGCGCTTTCATTTTTTCATTCAGAGAAAATGACTTTCCTTTCCCCGTTATAATATCAATGTGCACGCAGCATCAGCCTCACGTATCCAGCCGGAAAGCAGACGGTCCGCGAGGCAAATTATCAAGGGAGTAAATTAAAAAACAAAACAGAAATTCAACTAAAGTTAGTCTAACATAGTTTTAAAATGTTTTTCCGTATGTTTTCATGTATGAAAAGACCCCAAATGAACACTCTAAACGGACTATTTGATTACTATAAGCAAATTATTTAAACAGCGTTTGTATAGGAATGATTCTGTCCTAAGCTTTTTGATCACTATAAGCGGTTGATCGCTGTATTATTGCTCTACCGTTTATGTTGAAAATGAGAACAGAAGAAGCAAGTTAAACCACTGTTCATTTAACTTGAGTAGAAGTTGGTTTATTTTATTTTTTGTTAAATATTGCACTGCCTTGTATCTTGAGAACTGAAGCAGCGGGGGGGCTTCCATGCAGGGAAGTTGCACTTTTTATAATTTTCAAATAAATGGTGTATGTATTTGCCATTAATCATTGTGTTTGCTTGTTTATATCCATAATTAATTTAGCCCTGATTCCCTTACAAGAAAAACTTTAAGGGAATCCTGACCTGCACTGTCCAGTATCCAGCTATTTATTTCATAGTCACACTGATTGAATTTTTGGCAAAAAAAAGTTACTGTATCGTTTTCAATTCATTGAATGGTATCGTATCGTATCGTGTCGCTCTAGATGAGCCAAATATCGTCCTGGAATCGTATTGGAACCATCGAAATTGATACGTATGATATCGTTGTAAAAACGTATCGTTACACCCCTAACCGATACCGGATCGGCAATAGGGCCGATTAATTAAATTATATTCTATGTTAATATACTATATACATTATATACTGGAAATTTAATTGCTGTTTACCAATTTGTTGCTGCATTAAAAAGGTTTACACCTGAATTATAATTCCTGTTAATTTAGAAGATTTTTTTTGCCAAGTTGTTGGCGTAAGATTTATTATTTTAATAATAAATGACAATTAAATAAACGTACACATGTATTTATTGGTCACATTTAGTTTTACAAAGTTCGGAACACAATGTTTAAGTCAAGCCTGATGTTGCCTTACACATAAAAGAATGATCCCAGTCACTTCCACACAGTGAGGCATACAGCTTACTAATTAAACACTGCTATCGGATCGGTACTCGGTATTGGTCGATACCCAAAGCCCAGGTATCGCTATCGGGACTGAAAAAGTTGGATCGGTGCATCCCTACTTTCAACTCCTAGTTTTCACCTTTTCTTTCTCCTTGAGTAGCTTTACCAAATAGCTTTTGGAAAAAAATCATCTTATTCAACACTATACCTGCTTGTCTAGCTTTTCATTGAAGCCACACGATGTTCACACCGAGTGAAATATTTAAACCCAAGACTTGTGTTTGTTTTATGGCTACAAACATGGTATCAAGTAAACCGTATTCTAGATTTCTTAAGCATCTTATTATTCATCAGATTAGGGCTGTCACACTCAGATTTTGACTACAAGATTATCGTGGTCAAAAGAATTCACAATAACAATATTATCACGATATCTATATAAAATCAGTCAAATTCATCTTTAACTTTGTTTATTATGTTGAATTACACTCAAAATATGAGCATAGTGGGAGTCTGTACCCATATATGTGCAAAAGCATGATTTAAAAGGCGCAGTCTTTTTTACACAATATTATCATGTGTATTGTTAACATGATATCAATATTTAAATGTTTAAACATCATGGTTATTGTCAATACCAGTAAATTGCGACACCCCTAAGTCAGATCTTCAGACACAAAACAGCACAAACTAACATTATATTATATACCAGTATACATATCTCAGAAATATATGCCATATATGAGTCTTCAGAAAACAATAAAGTGATCATCGTTCACAAGTCTTAATAACTGGAACGCAAAACCCCCCAAAAAGAAAATATATATAAAAAATAACAAAATAGAAACTGAGTAAGAAAAGAAAAAAAAGAAAGGAAAAATTTGAAAATATTGTTAAAGGACAAGAAAAGCCCCAAATAATAAAATAATGATTTAAATAAATATATATTATTCACTTTCTCTTTAGGGTTCTGTCTGACGACTGTTTTGCATTCCAATTGTTGACACCTGTGATCAATGATGTTGGTCACCATTTGCAGATTGCTGTCATTTTTAGATTTGTTATTGCTGTTGAGAGCCTGATAAAGATCAAAGTGGATAACAGTGAATAAAAAAAGCAGTGTGGGGACTTTTCTGCCATGATAACTTCCCTTTGGCTCAGCACCTGTTGAAGAGTTTTCTTTAAATATACTTTTATATAATTATTAATATTAATATACTTTTTTTTCTCCACAGTTTAGCAAGACACATTTGGTATCTTTGGAAAATTTGGGACCTCAACAAGGGATTTAAATAAAGTTCTCTGACTTTGGAGACAAAGTTTGGATGCATGGGTTGAGTTTGTAATGACTAACCCAGTGGCAGGTCAGAGGGGTTTAAGAGGTTAATTGAGGTCGTAGCTCTAATCAGTGTTTTCTTTTACTGTCTCTCTCTTTCTTCCTCTCCCTCCAAAATGTTTTAACTCCTTGCTCTTGGATCCTCACTGTCTTCCACACACCGCATACTGAACAAAAACCACAGCTCAGCTCCCTCTCCTCCTCACTGCCCTGCAGAGCATTAGACGTCAAACAACAAACTCCCATCTCACCGTCTCTCTCCTCTCGTTTGCCGTAGCGTGTGTGGTCTGATTAGTGAGGCCCCTGTGGTTCAGCTCTGACCTGGGGAGTATGCGGCGCGGTGGAGGAGTGGGCGACGAGGCACTTCGATGAGGGTGATGTGCCAGCGTGAGGAAACGCGATATCATCCGTGAGCTGTCAACCTCCAGTGAGAAAGCAGACCCCGAGGGGCGCCGTCATGCCAACCCCTTCCTGCCCTATATGATCCCCCAATTCTTGTCATAGCCCCGCGGCTATTTCTGACCTACTATATGTAAAAAACGTCTGACAGTTGACAGGAATCCATCATCAGTCTTCTTGACTTCTGACACACACAGCTTGTACCTATATATACATCAACGCACAGCGAGTGTTGATATTGTTCCACTACACACGAGGGAATTCCCCTATAACTTTAGCCTCCTACAACAGTAGCACACACTTCCAAGAGACTGAGGGCGTATTGCTCATTTACTTTGGCTGTGTCAGCAGGCAGCAGCCACCTCTTCCTGGGTCTCTCCTGGCCCACAGAGCAGTAACTAAGTAACAGCTACAGAGTGAGAGAAACCCGGGGGAGAAAATGGGAATATTGGACTGTTTACTCCACTACATTTATACAGCTTTAGTTATTAATTACTAAAAACCTTCATCCATAATATAACACTAACAGGGGTCATTCTACAAAACTAATGGCAATAATTTTGCCACTAATTTCTTTAACACATTAACGCAACTTGCAATTTTTAAGTTGTAGTGGTCTCTGTTTTAAAGGTAGAGTGAAGATACTGGTATCATATGAAACTAGAAAACCTAAGGAATCCATTGGTACCAACCATGTCATACTAGCATGTTGCAAAGGAGGCTAAATAGCTCCAAACTTGCACAAAATTTTGTCGAGGAAAAACTGGCATGGCCATTTTCAAAGGGGTCCCTTGACCTCTGACCTCAATATATGTAAATAAAAATGGGTTCTATGGGTACCCATGAGTCTCCCCTTTACAGACATGCCCACTTTATGATAATCACATGCAGTTTGGGGCAAGTCATAGTCAAGTCAGCACACTGACACACTGACAGATGTTGTTGCCTGTTGGGCTTGAGTTTGCCAATGTTAGGATTTGAGCATATTTTTTATGATAATGCAGTACCTGTGAGGGTTTCTGGACAATATTTGTCATTTTTTTGTGTTGTTCATTGATTTCCAGTAATAAATATATATATACATTTGCATAAACAAGCATATTTGCCCACTCCCAAGTTAATTAAATACTTGACAAATCTCCCTTTAAGGTACATTTTGAACTGATAAAAAATGTGCCATTAATTTGCAAATATTTGCGATTAATCATGGACAATCATGCGATTAATCCCGCTTAAATATTATATCTATTGACAGCCTTACATAAAACAAATTCAAATTTGTGTGGCAGAACTTTGTTTTTTCTCTTTTCCTACCACATGAATCATCTTGACCCCCAGATTTATCATGTTACCCTTTGGAGGGGGCCTGACCCCTTGGTTGGGAACCACTGGACTACACTACCTAACTGTATATAAATAAAATAAAATATCGATACACTTGAGTATCGCGATGTTATGTTGATTTTTAAATAACAGTTTACATGCAAAGATTGGTGGCAGACAGTGGCTCAGATTGCACAAAACGTAGTGCTATGATGTTGGATGTCACAGGGACTGTGATGAATGCAAATGCAGATCCCACTTTAAATTCAGATTTTATGCATATGGTAAAGTGTTCTTTATACTATGAGTTTTCCTAAAATTAGATTAAAATAATCGCAATATATCGCCTTGCTTCAAGTATTGCGATATATTGAATCATGACCCCTGTGTACGTATCGTATCGCCAGATTCTTGCCAATACACAGCCCTAATATAAAGGAGTTAAAACAAGCTCCACCTCGAGGAGCTACAACGGTTACATGCTGTTTACACATTGCTGCATCAGTATTAACAATCTAATAATGTAATATATAATAATATCAGTCACAGGGGCCATTTTACTGCAAAATTAGTATTTTTACTTTGAATATTTTAAGCATATTTAGTTGATAATACTTCTGTACTTATACAGGATTTATAAGTATTTTCCCTTCTTTCACTTAAGTAGTGGTTTGGAGTATTTCTTTCACCACTAAAGGATACAGATAAAGAGCAGGAGAGACCGAAGAAGAGAAAGAGAGGCCCTGCCAACCACCCACCAGGCTGTGTCCCTGTTCGTAGTTAATTTGAAAAGCACCAGTTCTCCAGCCAAATAGTAAAAACACATGATGCAGATCATTACTTTAGGCTGCCCGATACAAGAGCGGAGCTACAAAAGGGAAAAAAAGGGACGGGGGTGAGAGTTGTTCTTGACAATATATGGTTGTAATGATGTTATCACACTGAGGGTCTGAAGCAGACGCACAGACAGCGCAAGAGGCGATAGGGGGGTCAGAGAGGGGGGATTTTAGTCACTTAGTCCTTCATTTCCTCTGAAGGCACGCACAAGAAATCAGCAATGTGCTGCACATTTTCACAACAACTGCTGGCCATATTGGTGATCACAACTGGCAACATTCCCCAACTGGGTTGATTTGGGCTCGACACTCAACAGATTGAGACTGTGCGAGTCTGTGTGTGCTCACCATCGCACATGTTCTAACTGTCATACCAGTTATCTGCTCAGAGCTCTCCGCATACACTGGGCACACACACACACACACACACACACACACACACACACACACACACAGAGGGAAATATTGACACAAGCTGCTGGAAGCCTGGCTATTTTGTGCAGCAAAATGCAGGAAAGGCCTTGTCTTTCAATCATTCAAATCTTGGCCCCTCTGGCTCTGTTTTGGCTAATGTCTCGCTGCTTCTGAGGGCCTGAATGCATAACACATGCTAAACGTGTGCACTCATGATAATGCAAGGCAATCTAAATAGAAGCGCAGCATGTCGTTATGCATGCAGGGCCTGCGATGCTGGAGTAGGCTCCGTGAGATTTAGAGGAAACAGGTCTTCAGCTCCGACCTCGAGATTATCAGTTTCTCTATGACTACAGGTCCTGGAGAACATCCCAGCGACCTATAATGACAGACACCATGAATTCTGGAGTCAATGAGCCTAACAAATGTTAACAATGCAGCCCCTCTCGCCGCCGTCGCCCCCTTTTCAGCCCCCAACCGCCGGGACCATTGTAGCAATTAGTATAATGAATGTGGTTTTGCTGGTAGGTAATCACATACTGTATGGCGCAGCCCCCTCTCCCCACATAGAGGCTCTCGGCTATGAATGCTTTGGTTTCATTACAGTCCTCCCCAAAAAAAAAAAAATCTACTCAATCCCACTTGCTTTCCCTCTCTCTTTCTCTTCCTCGCAAGCTCGCCTCCTAACTCCTACACCCTTCCTTTCCGCTCCGTTCAAATCTAAACAAAAGACACATCTGGTCTGTCTCTTACCCCCCTTTTCTCCCCTCTCGCTTTCTTTCTCTTTAACTCCCTCCTTGTTTCTACTCTGAGTCTTTTTCAACTGTTTCTATCAGCATAAGAGCAGCACTTTGTTGGTGGGAAGAGCCGGGTGAAGGAGCTTTGTTAGAGGGTCAACCACTCGACTTAAGACTGTCGCTGGAGTCTGACTTGCTGTGAAAGACGACCACTGTATCCCACAACCTCATGTATACAAACTTCTAACTGACTGTATATCAATCTGCCTTTGTAGAGTTCTCAAAACTGTTTGTAGGCTATCCAACATTAGTAAACTACAACACTTTTTGTCTGATGTACCCCAACAGGCTGTCAGATGAAGCACCCCTTCATCAACACACTACTTGTTATGTTCCAGATGTGTTCAAGTTAATGCTCATACTGCTTCCTTGGAGTGGCAGGAGCTTGGAACCTTTCAAACACTAATTAATTACTTTTGGCTAACCATTTCAACTGTTTAGCCGTAACTTTTACCTAACTATTTCAACTGTTTATCCGTTACTTTTAAGTAACTATTTCAACTGTTTAGCCCTAACTTTAAGCTAACTCTTTCAACTGTTTAGCCGTAACTTTAAGCTAACCATTTCAACTGTTTATCCGTAACTTTTAGCTAACTATTTCAACTGTTTATCCGTTACTTTTAACTAACTATTTCAACTGTTTATCCGTTACTTTTAACTAACTATTTCAACTGTTTAGCCGTAACTTTAAGCTAACTATTTCAACTGTTTATCCAATACTTTTACTATAGCTAATTATTTCAACCATTTATCCATTACTTTTAGCTAACCATTTCAACTGTTTATCCGTAACTTTTAGCTAACTATATCAACTGTTTATCCGTTACTTTTAGCTAACTATTTCAAATGTTTATCCATTGCTTTTTACTAACTATTTCAACTGTTTAGCCATTACTTTTGGCTAACCATTTCAACTGTTTATCCATTACTTTTGGCTAACCATTTCAACTGTTTATCCGTTACTTTTATCTAACCATTTCAACTGTTTATCCATTACTTATAGCTAACAATTTCTACTGTTCATATGTTACTTTTAGTTAACCATCCGTTTCAACTGTTTATCCATTACTTTTAGCTAACCATTTTAACTGTTTATCCATTACTTATAGCTAACCATTTCTCCTGTTCATATGTTTGTTAGTTTTAGCTAATTATTTCAACTGTTTATCCTTTACTTTTAGCTAGGCTAATCATTTCAACTAAATTCATTACTTTTATCTAACTATTTTAACTGTTTGTCTTTTAGTCTAGTTAGTTTGTCTTTTGTCTTTTTTTGATCAAATCAAAATTATTAATTTTTCAAATTAGCTGAGCTTCTCTACAAACGTTCCACGTAACCCCTGGCTAGCTAGTAGGCTACCCCCTGGGAAATCACTAAACTACAGGATTTTCTGAACCTCTTGCTGGGGGAGCAAACAGTGCAGCACGTAAAAAGTGGAACTTCAACACTGGCTACATCTGTTTAAACTGTGTCACAAGCAGAAATGGGAACACATTGCTGCTCAAATTTAGAAATATTGATTATCTTCTCAAAAGATAACCTCCTTCATCCGCTGTGCCTAGTCAGAGCCCTCTGGGAGTCTCCGGTCTCCACCTAGCCCACTGACACCGTCACACACACACAAATGGAACTGTGCAGAGAAAGTTAAAAAAAAATCTTTGACATCTGTTTGTGGGTGATTGTAGTTTGTACACAGATGTGCATGAGCATGTACACTTTTATGTGTTTGTACGAATCTCGATTTGTGTGTGCGCCACCTTCAACCCTTCATCCCCATAATCGCACACCAAATACTTGACTCACTTCAGGGTTCAATTATCAGTCTGTCTGTCAAAAGGGTCATACGGGTCACCATGACTCACAAACTGCCTCACTTTTGCCTCATGAGCTGTCAAACTACAGCGGACAGCTTCACATCTGGACCCAAGGTGCTATTGTCAAACCGCAATCTTCTTCTAGCTTTTTTGCTTGTCTCTCACTTTTTTTTTTTTTATCCCTTTTCTTAACCTTATATCTCTCTCTTTCTCACTCTCTTCCCAGTCCTATTTCTCTCGATCTCTCCCTCCCTCCCTCGGTTTTATATGGAAAAACATTCCTGGTGTTCTACTCGGCTCCAGTGAAACCTGGTGCTTATTTTCAGTGCCCTAAATTGATAGCAAATGTGAGGACAGATCCCTCCTCTCGTTCACTCTTCCCTCCCCCCACCCCCCACCTCCTCCCCTTTTGGCATTAACAGTGAGTATACGTGGAACATTTTCGTGACCATATTGAACCCTGGGGGTTTTATGTTTTTGAAGGTGTTCCCCTTTATATTCAACTGCATGTGTTTTTGTTGAATTTCTGGGGAAAGAGAAAGTAGAAAGTAGAGAAAGTCTACAGCCTGAAAGTCTCCTTGAGAGCAGGACTGAGTCATAGACTTCTTGTTTTTCAATAAGCCCCCCCACCGCACCGTGGAAACCAAACCTGGTTAGCCTCAGCTGTCTTTACCCATAATTCAACAATCCCTGTGTGTTTGTTTTCTCTTTTTTGCCTCCCTCTCCCCCTTTCACTCTCTTTCTCTTACTCTGTAAGTGAAACCCTAACTGCTCCCTTCATTTTGATGCAGCCAACTGAGTTCTGCTGGACCAAAATGCCCTCTATTGTTATGGATGTGTGCCGGGGAGAGAAACTGAGCCTCATGGATCTTCCCTCTGTGGGTGAAGCTTATAGTGGTTTTGATTAGAAAATGAGGGAAGAAAACCCAGTCAGCTCCTTGTGAAGTCTGGTTTTGTTTCAAAATGCAAACCTTTGGTCTTTGTGGGCGAAGACAAAGGTGTAGCCTATAACTTTTCATGAAACCATCTTGTAAACCTTAAAAATGTTACTTTTATTGGTTTTCTTTTTTTGCCATGTATGCAGACATTGCACAAATCAAGCCACTAGCCACATGGAAGACAGTGCAACATCCAGTTCATCTGATGTTTTCAATAGTTACAGTCACAATGACTCATCCATTCTTCAGCTGCAGCTTGTCATCAGTTTGCTTATATCAGCCAGCACATCACAGTGAAGAAGAGACTTACTGCACTCTGTGTGAGCTAGCTGGTGAGATAGCCACAGCTAGCCTTAGCTAAAGCTAAATTTTAGGGCTGTCAAAGTTAATGCGATAATAACGCATTAACGCAAATTTTTTTTCCATCAATCCCCTATTCAGGGGGTGCTGGAGCCAATCCCAGCTGACATTGGGCGAAGGCGGGGTACACCCTGGACAGGTCGCCAGACTATCACAGGGCTGACACATAGAAACAGACAACCATTCACGCTCACATTCACACCTACGGGCAATTTAGAGTCAACAATTAACCTACCTGTGGGAGGAAGCCAGAGAACCTGGAGAAAACCCACGCAAACACTGAGGGCCACAAGCCGGGTTTGAACCTGCTACCCTCTTGCTGTGAGGCGACAGTGCTAACCACTCCACTGCAGCCCGCAAATTGGTTTTAACGCCACTAATTTCTTTAATGCATTAACGCAACTTGCGTTTTTTTGGTTGTAGTTGGCTCAGTTTTAAAGCTAGAATGAAGATCCTGGTATCATATGAAACTAGAAAACCTATTCACTCTAGCTTTAAAACTGGAGCCCGCTAAAACCTAAAAATAGCAAGTTGTATTAATGCGTTAAAGAAATGAGTAGTGTTAAAACAAATTTGCTAACTTTGTTAACTTTGACAGCCCTACTATAAACACAACATTTACAACAGGTCTCCAGATACTCCTGTCATGATTTTCGTGTTGAATTACTGCTGATTTATTTCAAATATTTAGATGGTTAATTGATATCAAATGCACATTCAATTCTATATATATATTCCAATATTATGAGAAACTTTGAATCTTGAGTTTTCTCATAATATTGTTGTGATTTTATGATATGGCAAACTTATAGCCGTTCATTCATCCAGCAGTTACAGGGCAACATTGTAATTTGTTTGGAGTCGTGTCTCTGGTCACCTGGCAAATGTAGGCAGCTCTTTAGTTTCTGAATGCTCCGCTATGTTCAGCAGCTAGTCGCTCCAATTGTCTGTCTGCTGTTTGGTGCTGAACAGTTAGGGTACGCTGGGTTTTCAGACCTTTTTTGCCGAAAACAGTTGTCTGCTGTGGTTGAAAGTGACGCTATGAGAGTGGTGAGAGTGAACCAACACAGTAGTTGTGGGCTGTAAAACCAAAACAATGAGCAAAAAGGCGCTAAAATTAAAAATTAAATTCTTTCCCCTGCCGTTCGATGTTTTAATATAGTTTTATATTGCCTGCTGGCGTTTATAAATGTCGTTGCAAGTGGCAGTTGGCGTTTGTGAAAGCCGCTCCATGCGCCTCTACGTGTGTGCCTGAACAGTTTCATAATGAACCGAAAATGTGTTTACACTTCTCAACAGGTGGGATGGCTGGTCCTCACCGGGAGCATTTCCTCCACAGTGAGCTTTAGAGCACCCCTTGCCGCTTCCCGCGGGGGCCGTGGACTGTGCACACTATGCCTTCTCTCCAACAACCAATCATAAACACAAACAATGTGTTAATGATTAAATTGTTTACTAGAGGACAGTGGTGGAAAAAGTACTCAGATCTTTTACTTAAGTAAAAGTAATACCACAGTGTAAAAATACTCTTCATAGTTCTGCATTCAAAATGTTACAAAAGTACATCAGTATTAGCATCAGAATATACTTAAAGGCAGGGTTGACGATGTTATCCAGTATACACTATTTGTTATATTGGTTGAAATGGTCTTTACACCCCGACAGCGATCCATTACTTATGAGCTCTGAAAAAAGACCGGAAAAGAGCCGTCATCTGTAGCTGCTGTAATCCTGTAAAAACGTCTACCAATCACTGCCTTGCGGTCCGCTTGGAAAGAACCAAGCAGATGCCTCTCTGCTTCCCTGCTCGTACTCTACCCTTGGCGTGCACCAGCCTGAACTCAAAGCGCGTCGCCGCCGCACGTTTACTGGAGAATGGAAGAGAAAACTCAGCCCTGCAGTAGCACTGCCGCGGTTACTTGTCATGAGGTAGCGTCGTTGAGTTGAGGTCCTCTCTCCGCTCTGTGTCTGTGAAGTAGTTACGATGCGGCGGTGCTCGTGCATGTGTGTGGAGGGCGTTGCATTGGAAGGAGCCCCGAGGGGAGGGGGTGGGTTTAGACGGAGCTCCTGAGGTGATGCTACTTTCAAATTATGCTAGCTTTCCAATATCGTCGACCCTATCTTTAAAGTAGCCTACCAAAAGTAAAAGTAGTCATTATGCAGAATGGCCGATTTCAGAATAATATATATTACTGTATATCATGGTATTATAATTATTGATGAATTAGTGTGTTCATCACTTTAATGTTGCAGCTGGTAAAGGTAGAGCTTATTTTAACTACTTTACATACAGTTACATTCCACTACCGCTAGAGCACAAAATTGTTTACAAGAGCACAAGCTCTAGCCTCTTAATTTTGCTCTCAAATGCACCACATTGATGCATTTAACTTTAAAATGTACAAAATATTCTTCCGGGGCTGCATGGCCCCCCCTAGAGGGTCCGAGGTTAGGATGGTACCACCTCCGCCTCATTCTGAGCCAGGAAAAACCCTGATATAGAAATATAAAACCGCTTTAAATGTTAGCTGTTACCACTTGCAAGCTGACAGAACTGTGTTTTGTTTTGGATACTTTCTACCCAAAAATCCACTTCATGCAGCTTTCGGTTGCTCCTGGGCCGAGCAAGGGGATGGTGGTAGGCTAGCGGGTGGTTGTTGAGCTCTGCACGGATGGAGAGCCAGGCCTGCCTGTTTGTATTGGCCAACTTTCAGCATTCCACATGTCTTTGTGATTTTCAGCTCCCTGACCTCAGGAGACCCTCCACGCTACTGTAAGTTATACTCACACCAGGAGCACAGATGGATCAGGAGGGAACGCTGAAATCCTATTGGTGCTTGGCTGATTTCTAAAAGGCACATGTAATGAAAAATGCAGGCCGCGCTGCAGCTGCCACAGCAAACCAAGTTTAACTCTGAAATATGAGTTGATGATTCCTGTAAATTTTCTAAAATGATGATCATTAGCATCTCCCTTTTTTAAAGAAAGTTAGAATGTCTGCTATAGTTTGAGGTACTGTATAAATTTCAGCATTGGAAATAAAGCCGAAAATAGTACAGCTACTGTGGATCACCCGCTTCTTAAACATTAAAGTAGGCTAATGTGTGTCACTGAGCCTGTAATGACCCATGTGGGTTGTATCTTTTGCTATAACACAATGTTAGCAGGGTTAGTCATGGGGCCTCCAAAGAAAATGAAATTAGGAGCTAACAAAGTTAGAGGTGCTAATTACAGACTAATGCTAACTGCCTGGTCAGGGGAAGGGAAAGAGGAAGAGCCTGATTCCATCTCACTCCAACGGCATCCATATCACAGAATATACTGTGTGTGTACAGCTTAAACCCCGTTTCCACCGCAGGAACTTTCCCCCAGAACTAAGAACCTTTTGAGGAACTCAAAAGCGTTTCGACTGCAGGGACCAGGGTCTAAATTAAGTTCTGGGGACATTTTACAGGACCTTTTTGCTCCCCAAAAAGGCCCTGGTCAGGGGGTAGTACTTTCTGAAAGTACCAGAACTTTCAGGGTGGAGTTTACAGGGATGACTGTCGCTGAAACACACACACACAGCGCCACTGCTTCAACTGTACTACAACAACAGCGGTAACTTCCTTCTACCTCCGCATAGACTCAAATGAAGCAAATATATCAATTCTGGCATTAAAAAATCAATTTCAACATCATAAAAAATTAAATCTCGATACATAGGTGAATCGATTTTTTTCCCGCCCCTAATAAATATCGTCGCAGTGAGCCAAACCTAACTTTTTTTTCCAGCGTGTTTTTTAGATGAAACGGGCAGGCACACTGAACTGCAGGCTGCAGAGTGTGTTTACTGCTGTGACCACCAGCAGCCCTCGTCTCATGTCATGTTGCTTTATCATACGTCAGCGGACTAATTTGCCTAATCTTTGCAGGTCTTTAGACCGCTGTGGAAACGCAGACAACAGTGGGCTGAGGGAACCTAAAAGTTGACTAAAAGTCTCGGGAACTTTTGGTGGAAACCCAGCTTTAACGTAATAACCATATATGACACCCTGTCCAATGCCTGAACACAGTTCATTGACAATACAAGCAGATTCCATCACTGTATGTTGACACAACAGTGTCACCTCTCCCTACTGCTCCACATTCGTCACCTCGATTGACCTAGCAGCCTGTTTAGCAACATGACGGGGAATCGCAAAGCGTGTGCGGCGTATAGAAGTGTGTGTGCAATAAGCAGAGTTTATAGTGAGCGGTTAGGAGACAAAAGATAAAGCGAGAATGTGGCAAGTTAAGAAATTAAGAGATGGTGCATGCATAAGATTAGGAGGAGGCGCAGAGGCGATTAGGGTGAGAGGAGGGAGGGCGGGAGGGTGTTCGTAGCCAAATTAAGGAACAAGTAGCGCCTTGGGGCTGATCTAAACAGGATTTACCTGTTGCTGTCCCCAGGTGACTCGCTTCACTCATTTACCCAACAGTGCCGCCGGGCCTAAACTCCCAAACACCTCGTTAATTAAAGGTGCAGACATGCAAAACATTCTGCGTGGGTGAGTGTGAGTGTGTGTGTGTGTGTGTGTGTGTGTGTGTGTGCGATTGTAACCTCGATCTCCTTGTGCATAACTCTCCCCATTTGGGTTCTTTTATTGAATTATCTGACACTCTCACCTTTGATTATGAACTCCCATAAACACAAAGTTAATTTTTTAAACATTCTCAAATGTATCGTTACAGCGCTGCTCTAACAGAGAGGTCTCTGTAACAGCAACATGAACCTGATAACCCCATACTGTATGTCTGAGGGCGGGGCTTGCTATTCACTCGGTCCGGTTTATTCAACTTCAGTCAGTGGAATAATAAATTACGACCTATAATAAACAAACCATAATGTCATAAATCCTCAAAGCAAAACAGTAGGATGACAGGTGGAGGGGTGGAGGAGCGAAGGCACAAAAAGGGGGGAATGTTGTAGCGCATGCCTGGGTAAACTAGTCTTTTTGAATTTACAAGTTACAACACAGGCCCCGACATATAAACAGACGCAGAGCCCATACATCGGCGGGTCATGGCGCGATGTCACCCAGCAGTAACCAACCCTATTATTCAATAAACCAAAAACAATAACTGTCAGCCGCAATCGACAAAGCTGGGAAACAACGGCTGGACTGGCTTCATCTCCCAGTTCATACCTCTTGAAATGGAGACCAAACTGTCTACTGCACCCCCCGCCAAAAAAAAAAAAAAAAACGCTCCGCCCTTTGCCCTGGGGATGTGTGTCAGGATGGTTTACACACTGAAAACAAACAGGCGTCCCGTTGCGACAGCAAAAGAAGTGGATGTGGGTTTGGACGAGGTGGGAGAGAAAGGGATGAAATGGAAAGATGGAGGGATGGAGGGTACGCATGAAGGAGGGAAAGAGGGAGGGAGGGAGGGGGGTAGTTTAGAGCAAGAGAGTGAAAGTTGTCATAAAACGACAATAATAAGAGGCCTCAGTGCCACCCAGTGACCACATCAAGGCTTCTGTAATGACAGGCTGTGCAGAACACATGTCCGCCTGAGTGTGTGTGTGTGTGTGTGTGTGTGTGTGTGTGTGAGTGTGTTAGTGCGCCCTTCTGTCAGTGCTAAAAAATGGCTTAGTTAACCGAGTAATATTATTCCCAGCATGGACACATGCACAGTACATCATACGTACCACAAAGCAACACTCGACACAGTCACAGAGTGTACACATGATGCAGCCTTTAATTTAGACTACACTACTACGCTCTCCACTCACAATGTAGGTACATGTGTACTTTACTGTTTATAGCACAAATGAAAAGGCAGTTACTGTATAACACAGTGGTTTTATGTTTGTTTAAAATGAAGCAATGTTTGTGATCTCTCAGGACATTATGGCCTCAGCGTGAGCGGTTTCCTTGAAGAGGTAAAAGTATCTGGCCTTTTCTCACCAAATTTAAAGGGGACATATCATGCTCATTTTCAGGTTCATATTTATATTTTGGGATTCTACTAAGGCTGGGACAATACACCTATCTCCCGATTCAATACTATCACGATACTTGGGTGCCGATTCGATATGTATTGTGATTTTTAAGTATTGCGATTCTACAAGTATTGCGATTTATTGCAATTTTTGTTAACTTTTGTAAAACTGGACCATGGGAAAAAGTTGAATCATACACTTCTAGGGACTTTTGCTTCAACTGTTGCTAACTTCAGGGTTAACCCTCTTCACTTTAACCAACAGGTGGCAAGCAAGACACAACCTGGCTATACAGTTACTGCTACTCACCGTCACACATGCTCACTTTCTCTCTCGGCTGACTGGCCACTAGCTAACGCTGATCATTTCCTTCTCATGATTCCACATCGGTCAGCTCATGTCCATGCGGCCGTCCTTGCAGAATGCATAACCGAAGCGCCGCTAACACTGTTTGGATGTTTAGGACTGAGTTGTGCTTGGTCGGAAATGGTTAAATAGACGTGCAATGGGGATTTCAAAATAAAGGCGCATCTTAAAGATGATGATAAATATCAATGTTTTCACTTTGCATCGATAACATCGGATCGTTGATCATTCAATCGATATATCGATCCAGATCGATGGATCATTACACCCTTACTATAAAGTGCCCTCAAAAAATCTATAATAGAACAAAAAATGTAGTGTCCTTGGCATTCTGCAAACAATCCCACAATGCAATGTGCCACATTTTATAAATGTGAAAATTACTGTTGCGCAATTCTACATCTCTCAGTGATGACGCAAAATGGTGACGATCAGTAAATGTCCTTAATCTTAATTTACTGTTCACTATGGTTAGTAGAGCTATAGTTAATAGAGTTAACTATTAAGTGAATGTGTGAACGAAGGAGAGATTTCAGAAACAGACATAGTCTCACTTTAATGCAAAATTGAAGTCAGGGCAGGTGTTTCCCATCAACTCTGAAAGGCAAACATCAGCTGTGACATCACTGATTGGGGTGTGGCTAGAAATTTGACCTGCTTGAAAGTTTCCAGCGCCACAGCAGTTTTCTACTTTGTGCTGTCTAGTTTGGGCTTCACATTTTACAGCATTAGGTTGAAGCTAATACATTAAGCATTAGCCGGGGCTCAACATACTAGCCAGGTCATAGACGCATCCAGTGCAGCTAGCATACAGTATATGTTCAGTGATTCACCTATAAATGAAGAGAAAAAGTAACAGGAGCTTATAACAAAAGAAGCCAAGCAACAGTTAAAATATGTTCCAAGCAAAACCTGAGCATTTCCAAAATAAAATCAGCAAAGTTTCACCCTCAAGTGTGATAAACAGTGTGTGTAGGACACGGCTGTTTACCAGAGCAGACCTGGACAAAGAAAGCCAGACAGGCAGCAGTGGAGCGATGGAGGGACCTGAGCCCAGGAGAGAAAATCCTGTTCTTTTTCACAAACACCTTGAAGAAAAAAAAAGCCTGACCACAAAAGAGTCTCTGTGCTTGAGGCTATTACAGTTAAGAGTTCTAGCCAGGACAGATCCACTGAGAGCACAAGTGAGATGGAAAGAGAGAAAGAGAAAACGGAGCTTTATTTGGTTAACAACTTCCACGAATCATTGTGGGGGAAGAATGTGTGTAATTTGGCTTTGTTTGTTTTGCATTAGGATATAAAATATGTCGGGATTACTTCATCACACATCTAAAGCCCAATGAAAAGGAGATGGGCGAGAGTCTAGAAGGGGGAACCACAGTTTTTTGTAAGCTGGGTTTTGGTTAACATATCAAATATGTCTCACTGGGACAGCGGCTTCAAGCAAAGCAGAGTGAAAAAAATGAGAGCCCCAAAAATGCTACAGTGACAAAAGTACAGCCTCAATCAATATCAATCAATGGTTACGGCAAACTATTTGGCAAGAAGATAAAGATGTAGAGCAGTGGTTCACAACCCTCTGTGTTACCACAGCCCTGTCAGTCAAATACTCCTTCATCAATATCGCCATTTATTTCAACCATTTATGCCTTTTAGCAGCTCACCATTTATTCATTATTAGTTAAGTATTTAAACCATTTATCAATTAGTTTTAGCTAGCTGTTTCAAATGTTTATCCGTTACTTTTAGCTAACCATTTCAACCATTTATCATTACTTTTAGCTAACTATTTCAATTGTGTATCCTATCAATTACTAGCTATTTAACAATTTATCAATTACTTATTTCAATTGTGTATCCATTACTTTTAGCCAACTGTGTCACCTGTTTACCAATTACTAGCTATTTTACCATTTATCCCATTACTATCCATTAGTTTTTGTTTTTGCTAACTGCCTAAACTGTTTATCAATTACTAGCTACTTTTCCATTTATCAGTAATCTTTTGCTAACTGTTGCAACGGTTTATCCATTACTTTTAGCGAACTATGTCACCTGATTCTTATCAATTACTAGCAATTTAACAATTTATCAACTACTTATTTCAATCGTGTATCCATTACTTTCAGTCAACTGTGTCACCTGTTAATCAATTACTAGCTATTTTACCATTTATCCATTAATTTTAGCTAACTATTTCATCTGTTTATGCTATCAATTACTATCTATTTAACAATTTATCAATTACTTATTTCAATTGTGTATCCATTACTTTTGGCCAACTATGTCACCTGTTTATCAATTACAAGCTATCATGTATTCATTACTTTTAGCTAACTATTTCAATTGTGTATGGTAAATGGTAAATGGACTTGCATTTATATAGCGCTTTTCTAGTCTACCGACCTATCAAAGCACTTTACACTACATGTCAGTATTCACCCATTCACACACACATTCATACACTGATGGCAGAGGCTGCTAAGGTGCCAACTTTGCCCATCAGGATGTAATCTAAGTACTCATTCACACACTTAATTTGGGGTTAAGTGTCTTGCTCAAGGACACATCGACATGTGACCCGGAGCAGCCGGGGATTGAACCACCGACCTTCCGATTGGTGGACAACCTGCTCTACCCTCTGAGCCACAGCCGCCCCATTATTTAAACTGATTTCAAGTCATCCATTACTTTAAGCTAACTATTTGAACTGTGTTCCACTACTTCTAGCTATTTCAACAATTTATCCATTACTTTTAGCTACTTGTTGCAACTTCTCTGCTTGCTTGGTAACTATTTTTCATGCACTTTGAACACCTGGTACTACTTCACAATCTTTCCATGTACCATGTACCCCCATATCTGTAGAAGTACCCCCTGGGGTACAAGTAGCCCTGGTTGGGAATCACTGATATGCAGTATCTAGTGTTGTATTGTATGTTTCTTGAAAGTCGAATGGCACTGAGGGCTGTTTTGTGTCAAAAATAGATGTTGTGACATCGATCACACAGGGTAAACAGTAGCCTATATTTTCAGAAGATTTTATGCATAATGGCCGTGGAGTTTACTGTAAGACTGTGAAATAGCAGCTCTCTGTGTAAGCCATCTTTAGTTTACTGGGATAATCGTGGCTCTTAGCATAAGGATTTCCCTATGTAGCTGCCAGCAGTTTGAATCCATGCCCAAAGACAAAATCTTTCAGTCCATCAGAGTGGAAAAATAAAACAATTCTAAGCATGTATCAAAAACAGAAACCTTGACCTTGGAGTAATCACATTAGCCTGTGTGTTTAGGACCTGGTGGAGGAAAACCATCCTGGATCGAGGTAGTGGGGACCATTGCTGATGCCTTTTTGGTGTGAATGGTATCTTGTTAGGGTCCGTTTTACAGCCAGGCCAGGGAGGAAAGTAAACTCAAATGAAAAGAACAGAAACTACAATAAAAGAAGGGAAAAAAGAAAGCGGGGATCAGAGATGCTCTCAGGGCCAAAACCGCAGATAAAAATCTAACCGCAGAATGAAGGCCAGATTGCTCTAATTCACTGTCATCTCAAGTATTTTTCTTTTTTTTCGGAGTAGAGGGAAAGAGTGGGACAGAGAGAGTGGCCCCTATCCTCCCCCCTTCCCTCCACGTCCGCCCACACCCACTCCTCTCCTCCATTCAGATTTACTGCTCTTAAATTGTTTGCCCTCTGCTTTTAATGGCCATCTCTAGATCATCAGCTCTTAAAATAAACACAGAGGCTTGGATTACCTTCTTTATCACCATTCCACTGAAGCAGAACACGCTTGCAGGGACTGTGCCTCGCTCCGTGCCTCTTTTTCTGTCTTTACGTTAAATCTGTGTGTGTGTGTGTGTGTGTGTGTGTGTGTGTGTGTGTGTGTGTGTGTGTGTGTGTGTGTGTGTGCGCGTTCCTGTATGTTTGGGTTGCTGGAGGAGAGCCTTGCATTAAAGCTGAGCAGCAGAAGAATGGAAACTCAAGTAGGGCTCAGCAGCCGGGTGGTCCCGCGTCTAATAATACACCAATCAAATGTTACCGCACAAAGGGCAAATAACAGAGTAGATCAGCTCAATTGCCGCTGCTGAGAGGGATACCAGAAAGAGGGAAAATACCTACTAATAAGTCTGATGGTAATATTCAGGGATGCACCGATTCAACTTTTCCAGTCTTGATACCGATAGCGATACCTGGGCTTTGGGTAACTGGGATCATTCTTTTATTTATAAGGCAACATAAGGCATGACTTAAACATTGCTTTCCTAACTTTGTAAAACAAAACGTAACAAATAAATACATAGATAGATATTTATTGATATATATTATATATATAAATAATAAATCGTACACCAGCAACTTGGTAAAAAAAAAATCTTCAAAATTAACAGGAATTATAATTAAAGTGTAAACCTTTTTAATGCAACAACAAATTGGTCAAAACTTACACAGGAATTAAAAATCCAATATATAATGCATATAGTATATTAGGGATGTTAATAATTAACCGTTTAACCGACAATTTAACTGATTAACGCTATGAGATAAACAGTAAAAAGAATTATTAATAATTCATTAAAAAGCTGAGCAAAACTCAGAGGAGCAGCTCGTCACTTTAAGGAGACAAGCTGGTCCACCTTAACAGCCCACCTTAAGAGAGTCTGAGCAGGCATTGCAGATACAGGAAGTTGGCTCCCGTTTTCAGCGGAGGAGTTATAGCATTTATTTACCGACAAATAAACTGTACACACACTGCTACACCTACGTGTGGAAAGCTCGGCCCACTGTCATCCTGTGTGAAACCTTCCGCAAAAAACCTTGGGATGATTTTTGATTCTGCTTTTAAGTTTGATAAACAGATAAACTCCGTGGTGAGAGGCAGCTTCTTCCAACTGCGAAGCCTAGCAAAAGTAAAACCCTTTTTTATCTTTCCAAGACTATGAAAAAGTAATCCGTGCTTTTATTACCACTCGCCTTGACTACTGTAACTCTCTCTACATGGGAGTCAGTCAGTCTTCACTGTCACGCCTGCAGTATGTGCAGAACGCTGCTGCAAGGTTTTTAACTGGCTCCCGGAAACGTAAGCATATTTACTCGCTTCCCTCCACTGGCTCCCTGTCACTTTTCAGTTCAGAGTTCATTTTAAGACTTTATTATTTGTCTATAAAGCACTTCATGGATCGGCTCCCTCCTACTTATCTGCCCTTTTAACTCCCTATTCCCCACCTAGGTCACTCAGGTCTTCCGACCAGTCACTTCTGGTCGTCCCTCGTGCTCGGCAGAAGCTCAGGGGCGACCGCGCCTTCTCAGATGCGGGCCCCAGTCTGTGGAACAAACTGCCCCACCACATCAGATCTGCTCCCTCTACGGAGTCTTTCAAAGCACAGCTCAAGGCCCACCTCTTTTCTTTGGCTTTTGAATGTACTTACATTGTGAATACTAATAGGCCTTTTATAATTATCATAACAGTCTTTTACTCATGGATTTTATCTTGGTCTCTATCTGTGGATATGTGTGATTTTGTTGTCTGCTCTGTTGACCTGTTTTTATTCTGCCTATGTCTGTAAAGCACTTTGGTCAGCTCATGTTGTTTTAAATGTGCTATAGAAATAAATTTGACTTTTGACTTGACTACGTTCACAGCTATAACGCCACCGACAACCCCACGCTCACCGCTGCCACACACATACACGGTCTGTCGGAAACTCGCAAAAGTTACGCCACGCTGACAGACTGTATGCGTGTGGCAGGAAGCCACCGGCAACGCTTGAACTGCTAACGTAGCACGAACACACACACTGTTTGTCGGACACTCGCTATCATTACGCCGGGCAGACAAAGCTAACAACCTGAAATTATTACTGCAGAAAGAAACTTTTTACATACACCAAATGAAGGCCACAGTATATCCAGGACAAAATGAAGAAATTGATTTTAGTCCGTTTTTGTAGTGGCTCTTATGCATGTGGTCTGGTACTGTTGCCATAAATGGTTATATATTATTACTTTTTTACTTTTTTTCTGTCTTGTTAACTGTATATTTATGTTTTCTTATTCTGTTTTCATTATTTTCTCTGCTTTCACGACATCCTGTAGAGCCATCTAGTGACCACATTTTGCACTTGAGAGTTTATTGGCCTCTTGCTCAGGTGTTTGCAATCATCACTTGTCTGTGTACTCACAAAAGGGAAAGCTGTGTGCTGAGCGTTACACCCTGAAGAAGGCTGTTACGAAGAAGGCTACACGCAGCATCGTGGCTGCTAACGCTCCCGGACGGGAGCACAACAGACAACTGAGTCCTTTGTCTGCTAACGGTTAATAATCGGTTAACGAGGGTCGGTTATCGGTTAAATTGTTTTTTCAAAATTAGCGTCCCTATAGTATATAAACATAGAATTGAATTGAATAGATCTACCCCATTGTCACCGATATCCGATCCAGCTATCTTAGTCAGTATAGGCCCGATGTCCGATCCGGCATTGGTGCATCCCTAATATTCAGCCCCTACAACTTCCCAATTTCAAATCATTCGCAGATGATTTCTTAGCAGGATTCCGATGAAATTCCAGGAAGAAATATCACTTTCACTGTTAAAATTTTCTATTTCTGCGGTGACAGATTGCATCCAGTCAACGACCAGTGAGGAGGTCCCAGTTGGGGCCTGGTTTACCTACTCTCCGAGGCCTGCGCACCCCGCGCCAATCCCAGGTCCCATGCCTGCTGCAGGACAGCTGGGTCATATCAGTACATGTGCATTTTTGTGCACGTTTTGCTTCCAAATGTGGTTGCATCTCTTCATGTGCACACGCAAGGCCCACAGGCATCAGGTGTGAAGGGGGTTCAGGTGCTGGCTGAGTCCAGAGAGGACACTCATATGCTCCGCTGCAGACTTCGTTTGTTGTTGCTCAGCCTGCTTCTACGGCACACATGAGCATATGCATGGAGGCACACATACACTCTCTTGGAGTACATACACAAACAACACCTAAAAGCATACTTCACACACTCCACTCCTATGGACTTAAAGAGAGCCACTGGGGATGTAGGCTTAATCTTTTTAGAGGAAAAGCAGATTGCATTTGAAAAATGAAAAGGGGAAGGGATGCAGGCTCATGTTTAGGAACGATAACTATTCACTCGGCCAACTCACATGCAACGGTTGTATTAATATGCAAATAAAGAGTATTTATACGTATTTAAAGGGGAACACCACCTAAATTAAGAATTCCAATATGTTATTTCCATGGCTTAGGAAAGTTCAATCAATATTTGTGAACATGAGCTGCTCTCTGTCAAAGCCAGAAACCAGAAGTAAGTCTCAAACTTGTGATGTCATCAAGTATAAAGTCTGGAGCTGCTCCATAGACAATGAATGGGAGAGATTGAATGTTTGTTTTCTTTTTTATACCCAAATTATCTTTATTTTATTTATCTATTGTAGTGTTCTCAGTTGTGAAACAGAAAATGTTCCCATATACTCAGAACATTCCCCTGAGTGCTCTCAGTGTCATCTAGAAAATCTTTCCCCATTCATTGTCTATGGAGCAGTTTCACACTTTATACCTGAAACAGGAATATTAATGGAATATTCATTTTCATTAGCCATGTAAACAGCTTAGTAGGAATATTGTCTTTTTCAAAATAAGGACAAAAAATTAAATTTTAGTTCATGTAAACATAGTCAATGTTTCATCAGCTTGATACTTCCTGTCTTTTCTTCATTATATGTGAACTGCTTATAAACATGATTTTTAACTGATGACGTGTTTCAGAAGTCCGTTACAGAAAACTAAGCATTACCTCTGTTTGGGGTCCATTGTATGTAACCTATGGACTCTTATGCTCTTTATCTGTGATTGGAGTTGACAGGACTTCTTATGTAGCTCCACTCATCCAAAATCCCAAATAAGCGTGTTTGGATTTCTATTTCTATTGGCATTTTATAACAATATCTTTATAAAAGATCTAACAGGAAGTTTGAGCTCTCTGGGGACAAACTGACCCCAAACATAAGTAGGAAGACAGACTGTACACCTATTCGTTTTTGGCAAACAAAAAGAATATGTATTACTTCATGCATAGCCAACATAATGTTAAATATTAAATATTTCCTTTGGTTATGGTCATTTTTGAATTTTGTCACCATCATTAAATGAGCAGGCTCAGTTTGTGGCAAATGAAAGGGTTAATACTTAAGTACATATTGGGTTTTAAGAAGGTCAAAAGAAAAGCAGAAAAACATTTGAAGGAAAAAAATTTGCAAATATGTTATTATTTTCATACATCAGTGGGAGTATAGTGAGGGGATAAAGCCAATGTCACCAACAAACAAATGGGAGTTAAAGCGGTTTTGTTTCAGAAGAGTCTCATATCACAGGCTGCTTTTTAAATGATGAATTATATCTGAGCTGCCATCTTAAAGTGTGCTTAGAGCTTCTTAGAGGATAAAACTCCTGTGTAAGCCCCCTGGACTGAACTAAGCCTGACAAAATGTGTGAATAACATTAAAGGGAAATATCTGCTCTAAAATTACAGTTTGACATTTTCATATGTCTCCCTTGGTCCACATCCACAAGTGTTTTATATATCCAGAAAGAGTATATCACAACGCCAAGAAAATCTAATATCCTTCTTTTCCTCAAAGGAGTACAAATGATTCCTTTGAAACTGACTCTGTCTGTAAAAACCCTGATGTTGACTTACAGCGTAGCCGCTACCTGTGACGGTACTTTGTATAGGTGTATAGCACCTTTTGTATAGCAGTGTATAGGTGTCTGCCTAACCATTTGCATAAGAGCGGGGATGCCCTCTATACAGTGAAAGTGATCTGAGTGGATTCCTCTGGCAGAGCTCGGTGCTCTGGTTGGCCACACAGAG
This sequence comes from Sebastolobus alascanus, assembly GCA_916701645.2. Lineage (NCBI taxonomy): Eukaryota > Metazoa > Chordata > Actinopteri > Perciformes > Sebastidae > Sebastolobus > Sebastolobus alascanus. The sequence goes on along the minus strand of CAKAOJ020000103.1, from coordinate 1,308,403 downwards.
GGCCGGAGTGCCACGGAAACGGCCAAGCACCGCATGGCCGCTCACCGTGCCAACCAGGCCAGTCGCTGACACTCCTTGGATGTCACCCAGGAAAGGTACACTGAGGCAAAAGAAAGCGCTACGTGGCCATGGCAACTCTATTCATCTGCCTTTCTGGACAGCTATCCAATGCACAGATAGAGTACGGCCATTTACGCACTGTATCGCTTAGTGTTTTTTCGCTGTGAGGTTTAAGTTGACAACTTTTTTTCAGGGCATAAACATTTAAAATGTATAAAACTATAATATTGGACATGTGTTATTCTGATAGATGAATCCCAAACAAACAGTGCAATTTCATAAACTTCCTTCCCCGTAATCTCTACCATATTCTATTGCTCACCAGGGAGAGAGAGAAAAAAAACTTGTTGTTTTCCCATCTTTTTATGAAATTTATGCATCGGAGCTGCCAATAAGAATTCAAATGAGTTTGAAATTATAGACGAGAGAGTTGAGCGCTGACAGTTGACGGGTATAATGAGAATGTTACCATCCAAAATTATGCCTGTGAAATGGACCTGGCCGTCCATGTGAAAAGCAAAAACAGACGGAGAAAGTGAGTGAACGTGTCAGGTGATTTTTTTGTTTTGTTTTTTTGAGCAGGAGCCCAGAGCTTTACAGAGCCCTGTCCCTGGAGAGTGTCCTCAGAGGACGTATGAAGGAGGGAGACCTGAGAGAAGGAGGGTGAACTAAGTGTGTTGCTGAGGAAAGTCCAAATTAGGTGGCCAAAAATGCAGCAACATTTCTGTCCCCGTGAAATCCTCATATTTTCTTTAAAATGTGTCAAATATTTGTAATAGGGCTGTCAATCTATTAAAATATTTAATCGCGATTAATCGCAAATTAATTACACATTTTTATCTGTTCAAAATGTACCTTAAAGGGAGATTTGTCAAGTATTTAATTAACTTGGGAGTGGGCAAATATGCTTGTTTATGCAAATGTATATATATATTTATTACTGGAAATCAATGAACAACACAAAAAAATGACAAATATTGTCCAGAAACCCTCACAGCTACTGCATTTAGCATTAAAAAATGCTATATTAATAGCATCATAGTATGTCAGTGTGCTGATTTGACTATGACTTGCCCCAAACTGCATGTGATTATCATAAAGTGGGCATGTCTGTAAAGGGGAGACTCGTGGGTACCCATAGAACCCATTTTCATTCACATATCTTGAGGTCAGAGGTCAAGGGACCCCTTTGAAAATGGCCATGCCAGTTTTTCCTCGCCAAAATTGAGCATAAGTTTGGAGCATTATTTAGCCTCCTTCGTGACAAACTAGTATGACATGGTCTTACCAATGGATTCCTTAGGTTTTCTAGTTTAGACCATTTTCAGGAAGTAACATATTTTTTTGGGAGAAAACTCAAAGGAGTAAAGTAGGGTGAGCATAAACTTTCACTCATGTCTTTTTTTTCCATGTTTCATGATATTAATCTGTTTGTCACACTCTTAAAGTTCCACCCTGTTCGGCTAAATTATGAAGAAAGTTGGTCTGATCAAAAAACATATGTGATATAGTTATAAAATTACTGTTTATGTGTAGAAGGTTAGCTAGCTTAATCTGTATCACTCACAGAGCTATGGCTAACTTAGCTCCAAATGTTCCACTCTGTTAGGTCTATAGACCAATATAAACCAGTCTACCCATAAGGATTATTACTGGAGTCCCTTAGATTGGCCAACATGTTTTCCTGACAGTTAAACATGTCACAATTCTTATATAATGCAGAAAGATGAAAAATCCATCTTTTTTTTCAAAAGTCATGAGGCTGAAATGTTATTAATATCATCAAATCTTCCTAATCTGAATGCAGAGCTGTGAATTTAGTGCTTTAAAGTGATGTGAGAAAAGACAACAATCTGAAATACAGTCTCCTTTATTCTCTCCAAAGGCTTGCTCAAAGTGTAAATCCCTCTCTTCTGTTCTTTGTCCTCGTCTGAGCGGTGCGTTTGCGGTTCTGCTGCTCAGAGACACGGCGACTTGATTTATTTATTCATTTCCCATTAATTAGAACATTTGCGCTGACAAACACGGAAGTAGTCGCATTAGCGCCTAGTTTACACCCGCCCTCCCCTGACTGTTGACTCTCACGTTGCAGGAGTCGTTGCGCTGCGTTTAGAGGTGATGATAACGGAGAAGAGACACCCAGGTGCACTTGTAGACACACAGAATCACTTAAACACAAGCTGCCAGGATTTCTGAACTCTGATGCATTTAAATATATCAAACAGACAAGTTAGAAAGTATGGTGAGCCAGGAAAGCTCATTAAATAAGTAAAAAACAGGGCTGTCTGCCATCCTTGGAGCTACTAGCTCACTATCACCTGCCAATAGGTATGAAAAAACTGCTGTTTTGTTTGGAATGGTGATTGCAAAAAAACTCATCTTGAGAGTATGGAAGATGGACTCTGTACCCACCTATGACTTGTGGCTGGGAGAAATGGCGAACACTTTACATCTGGAAAGACTGAGATTTTATAATGAAGACAGGACATGTGTTTAATAAGATCTGGGACCCTTTCCTGAAATTTCTTCGTGGTAAAGACTAATGTGTGTCTGACATAAACCATTTGCTGTGTTTATTTGCCATTTGTTTTTTCTACCTGGTTTTTCATCTGTCTACCATGAATGAGAAACGGCATTGTACTAAATTAAAGTATGGATGTGGCTGCTATTGTAAGGGATTAAGAATATGCTGTTTTTTCTTTTTTTTTTTTTTAGGGGAGGGGGGGCTTTTCAGTTTTGTCTTTATCCATAGGCTTAAAAAAAAAGCAATAAAAATATTGTTTAAAAAAAACAAAACAGGGCTGTCAAAGTTAACACGATAATAACGCGTTAATGCAAATTTGTTTTAACGCCACTAATTTCTTTAACACATTGACGCAACTTGCGGTTTTTAGGTTGTAGCAGAATTTCAAGCTAGCTCAAGGTTTCTGGACAATATTTGTCATTGTTTTGTGTTGTTAATTGATTTCCAATTATAAATATATACATATAAATGCATAAAGCAGTATATTTGTCCACTCCCATGTTGATAAGAGTATTAAATACTTGACAAATCTCCCTTTAAGGTACATTTTGAACAGATGAAAAATGTGTGATTAATTTGCGATTAGTCACTATTACAGTAACTATGGACAATCATGCGATTAAATATTTTAATCAATTGACAGCCCTAATTTAAATACATCAGACAGACAAGTTAGAAATTGCGAGTATGGAGAGCCAGAAAAGCTCATTAAAGTAAAAAATAGGGCTGTCAAAGTTAACATGATAATAACACGTTAACGCAAATTCGTTTTAACGCCACTAATTTCATTAACGCATTAATGCAACTTGAGATTTTTAGGTTGTAGCGGGCTTTAAAGCTATAGTAAATATACTGGCATCATATGAAACTAAAAAACCTAGGAATCCATTGGTACCAACCACGCGAAGGATGTTAAATAACGCTCCAAGCTCTAAAAAAACTGGCATGGACATTTTCAAAGGGATCCCTTGACCTCTGACCTCAAGATATGTGAATGAAAATGGGTTCTATGGGTACCCACGAGTCTCCGCTTTACAGACATGCCCACTTTATGATAATCATATGCAGTTTGGGGCAAGTCATAGTCAGGTCAGCACACTGACACACTGACAGCTGTTGTTCCCTGTTGGGCTTGAGTTTGCCATATTATGATTTGAGCATATTTTTTATGCTAAATGCAGTACCTTCCAAGGTTTCTGGACAATATTTGTCATTGTTTGGTATTATTAATTGATTATTAATTGATTTCCAAAAATAAATATATAAATACATTTGCATAAAGCAAGCATATTTGTCCACTCCCATGGTGATAAGAGTATTAAATACTTCACAAATCTCTCTTTAAGGTACATTTTGAACAGATAAAAAATGTGCGATTAATTTGCAATGAATCATGATTAACTATTTTAATCGACTGACAGCCCTAGTAAAAAGCAAAGCAGAAGAAAAGGATGATAGATACGGAGTGTACCTGACAGTCAGTAGCTCCGCACGGAGAACAGGACCCCCCACCCCTGCGACCCCATATATTCACTCTGTTATTTCAGGGAACAAAAGCGGGGCTCTTGAGGCCATGGGTGGATCCGTGAAAGGAAGAAAGGAGTACTGCTCCTGGTCCTGGCTGAATGGGGGCCTTTCACACTCGGAGAGGCCTGTTTACTCTCCCTCAATAATGGCTCTAATTTTCTGATCATTATTGAGTAATTCCATCCACCCCCGCACCCGGCGTTTAACGCTTTCTCCAATCACTCACGGCACCTCGTTCTTGTCTCCGAAGGGCCCCCGAATGATGTACAATACATGTTCTCCATTTCCTCTAATCAGTCCTTAATCCGGACTACCTCTTCCTGCTCTGCCCATAAAGACATCTATGAGGATGTTTAGCAAAAGTCAAAAAATATGCAAAGGCAGAAATTGGATTCACATAAAAAGAGAAATCATTCTGCATTGTTAATTTGCCAGTTACATGTGGAATCATTCTCTCCTGTGATTGGAGAGGAGCAGCGCTTTATCCTCCATTTTGTTTTGGACCTGAATCCACAGCAGCACCATCACACCGACTAACAATATTCGCTCTGCTAAAAGCCGGAGGAAAATATTTTTAAGGGAGGAAAAAAAACACAATAGCCATTTTTTTCAACGCGCCGACATGTCCATAAAATAAGACCTGAATGTTCTGACGCTTTCTCTGGCAACCCGATGTAAAAGAAAACACAAAAAAAAGCATCCATAGGAGTGGTGGTAGGGGCGTAAGGGGACGCGCAGAGGGGAAGAAGTGTTAAGCGAAAACAAGAATATGGGGGGAAAAATGTTAAAATGAGAGAGAGAAAAAGAAAAAGGATCAGAAGGAGAGAAGTTGGCAGGGACTGTGTCGGTTTGAAAAGCTGGCACCTTCTAAACAGAGCTGCAGCTTTGGGTGCCAAATGCTGCCAACCAGACCCACTAGCCTGAATATCTGCCCTCCCTCTCTCTTTGTCTCCACCATGGCATTTTGCATCATCTTTATTCTACACTTTTCTTTTTACTTTATATCTGCGCTCAATATCATCCTAACAGCAGTGACTGACATTTATTACCATTAAATGAGAGAATAAATAAGGCATATACTTATTCATTATTAGTGTTCATTTCAAGGTTATTTTTTATGTGAGAGGATTTTATTTGCGTATAATTGCAAATTTTTTTAATATGAGACGGTTTTACATTAAAAAGCAACACAGAGACGGGGGGATCTGCGCTCGGTGGCGTCGCGGTGTTCCGGTCCCGTTTTCCGTATGGAAAGAGCTGTCCCAATTACAGGGCAGTCTCCGCCGCGCTCTGCTCCACTGGACCGAGGGAGCGAGGCGCGAGGCGGGCTGATCAGAATCTGGCTGCTGGGAACCGGCCCAGAAAAAAGACGCGCTCTCTTTTTCTACTCCTCTGCCGTCTTCACCTCTCCTCTCCTCTCCTCTCTCCTCCTGCTCTTTGCCCCTCGGCTCAGGCAGCTGAGGAGCCAAGCCGCCCCTCCTGTGCTCAGATACGTATGTTTTTAGGGAGACGGACAGATTTCAGGCTTGGCGCCTGTACAGAGAAAGACAAGGACTGGTCATGCAAATTCAACACACTGAAAACAGACCAAAAAAAAATACACAAAGAAACTAGGGGGAAAATGTGCGCCTATTTTGTTCTTTTTAAAATGGAGAAAATCCATTCAGGAATACAGTCAAATAAATGTAGTAATTGCTCAAAAGATAAAAAGCCTATTTATTTTATTACATGTGTTTACTATATTCATTATTGTTTTAATGCATATAATTAATTTTTTGAGAATTAAATACATTTGCTATCATTTGCTAAGCAAGAATAAAGAAGTGAGCTGAGCTGAGCTGCTAAATTGCTAAAGACACACCATCACATTTATTTATTAACCTTAATTACACAAATAATTAAAAATCACTGTACAGTGAAATTAGGAAATAAAGCTAATCCCAGTCGCCCACAATAGGCACTTTCTGGTACAGGGAGTTTTTCTATTTGCAAAGCTGTGACCTGACCGTCTTAATTCAATCATATACTCAGTGTTTTGTGTATCTTTTCCAGTATTATTCACTAAACTGGATAATTACAGTGAATATGGAGCAGGCTGGCCTGCTACCAAGCCCGTAAAGCTGCTCAGCGGTCGGACCTATGGAGCGGTGGAGAGTCGAGAGAGGTCGGTTCAAGGAGGTCAGCGGATCGGGCCGAGCGTACGTCTTTTCACCGATTTATTTGGAAGCCCGATCATACTGGAATAATCTGTTTACCAGCGATTCCTTACACTCCGCACGCTCCGCTCTTCTTTTCTCTTTCCCTCCTTCTACGACATACACACACGCACACACACACAAAAAAAAAGCAAGTGGAAAAACTCTGAAAACAGGCCAAGCCGGAGCTGTCGGAGGGCGTCCTATGCCTCAGTGCATATTAAAACAGCAGAGTGTCACTGACGCTGTCCCGTCATGAAGAGGGGCTCGTTGAGGCTCAAACTTTATTGGGCGTGTTATTTCAAATGACAACAAAGCGTAAGAAAGTTTCCGTTGAAAAGTGTCTGACCAGCGGCGTTTTTCACTCCACATGAATGCGGCTCCCTCGGTGCCGACGCTCTCCATTTCTCCGTCGGCCCGGGTTACGGCCCGGTGCCAGAACGCTGGAGCACAATTCTGCTCTCCGTCCAGAAATTTCTACTCTGCACAGCACGCTCAGCCAAGGAAAAGAAGACACAGATTTTTTTGTTCTTCTTTTAATCATTCCCTCTTTTCTTTTTCTACAAACACTCGACAACTGACGGGACAACATAACCTGTCGGAGCGGTATCATCTTCTACTCTGACTGCACATACGGTATTCAGTGCCATAATGTACAGCCTCTATAAACCAAAACAAAAAAAAACAAATCCCACTGTGTCCTTGTTTGGTCTCCTCTTCATTATGTAACTGCATCTGATAGCGTTACCTCCCCCTGAAGCTCAGGATATTGGGCGCAGCAGATAAGATGCGTTTGATGGATTAGCGTGACGTGAAGGCGTTAAGTCTCTCAGTCTGCCTCCCCGTCCATTCTTCTCTTTGTTCGCCTCTATTAAAAAGATACTCTCTTGGCCGTTTGTAATGTCGGGGTCTACGCGCAGACACACACTGAAGGGTAAATGAACATCTTATGTTCACGCCGTAACAGCGTGGAGATACGGTGCAGTCTGGCATACATTACACACACAGTTTCGGACCTGGCCCGGGCACCTCTCTGGTCCGTCTGTCTCCAGCACGGAGAGGACAGATACTCTCCGAAACATCTTTTTATCATAACGGCTCAAGTAATGAAAGCTGTATGAGGTGGCTCCAAAACGTGACTAATGCTGGAACCGCGCGGCTCCGTCAGACTGACAAATATGGAACGCGACGCTTGAAAAACATGACCTGATCCGGGGTCCCTAGGTGGAGGAAGGCCCGCAGCGCCCGACTGGCGAGCCAGACTTTTGCTTTCGACAGACGTGTGATCAAAGATGAGATCAGATCCCCTCTATCTCCCTCACTTCCTCCACATCCCTGAACCATTATTGTTATCATCATCAGATGCAGCGGAATCAGAGCAAAGAAAGTGAACTCATCAGTCCGCGACGATTATATATCGTGATCTGTGTGTGTGTGTGTGTGCGGCCAGGTATTTGTCAAAAGAACATTTAGCGAGTGGAACCTTGCTTTGCAGCTGCAGAGCAGAAGCAGATCAGAGTACAGCGGCTGTGATCTGTCCCAGAAGGGCCCAAGTCTATAATTGGACAAAAGCAGAGACACATACTGTACTGTAGGGAAGCAGAAACAGAGGAGGGGGGTGTATCTCCTGTTCTGTCAATCACGCCGTGTGAAAGCGGAGCCCCCCCTCCCCGCAGCTGGCGACAGTGACATCAGTGGGACAAGAGAACTGAAACGCCACGGCGGGGAAGGCGGGTGAGGCGGCTGCGGTCCAATCATCAGGCCTGGCAACTGATAGCTTCCGCAAGACACAGACACCCTGGAATGGGGAGCTAAGAATAAAAATGTAACGCTGCCACCCCGAAGGTTAGAATGGAGCCACTGTAAGCCTGTCCTTCTGTAAACTCTGGTTAACCCCACGCTGCCTCCTGAAAAACACAGCTTATACTAGGGGTTGGAAAAAAAATGGATTCACCTATGTATCGTGATTTTTTTTTACGATTTTGAAATTGATTTTTTAATGCCAGAATCGATACATTTGCTTAATTTTAGTCTATACAGAGGTAGAAGGAAGTTACCGCTTTTATTGTTGTAGTCAGAGTAACATGACATCATATCCGTTTCGTATCCGTCGCCTGACATTTACAGTATGTTAAATGCATTTAAACGGCCCGATGAAGCTGATCATGGATGTTTAAAGAGAACGGCACTAACGGTAAGAGCTAGCGTTGCACTTAGCGAAGTTAGCGGAAGTATACATGTGTGACTACGTCCGGTTTTCAAAATAAGGTGTTGACAAAAGGAACTGTATAAACAAAATACATATATGGAAATAAGATTGATTGGATTATATTCACCAGTAGTTTAAAACATTACGTGTCCCTTCAAATTAAAAATAATATAAAAAAAATAATTCCTGACAATGACGGATATATTTGACTTCACGACATCTCTGACTACATACATGCTGAAAATCAAACATTTTTACCGTATTAATTTAGATATTTTCAAAAGTAAAGGTCCCTAGAAATGTATGATTCAACTTTTTCCCATGGTCTAGTGTTATAAATCAATAAATCATAATATCGAATAGCAATACTTAAAAATCGCAATACCTATCGAATCGGCACCCAAGTATCCTCATAGTATCGAATTGAGAGATAGGTGTATCGTCCCAGCCCTAGCTTATACAAGTGGATGGGTGGGGATGGTCTGTTCCCTTCTAGTCGTATAGTTGTAGGTGCTGCACATACTGCATGTGAGGCTGCTGTGGAAAAGCTGAGCAGGATCAGAACTAGAAACCGTCTCCCTCCCATAGCAGTGGACTTTGTCAGCAGTTCGGCTTTTTTAGCGAGCAGGAAAGACAAAAAATAGCACCACTTCATTTATGGTGGAACACAAGCCTTTACCAATTTTATGGTTACAGTCAATTAAGGGTGTGCTCTCAACTGGAGAATATATTTTGAAGAACGGTCATATGTACAAAAAGAAATACAAATGTGATGCACACAAATCAGTAAGATGAAGGCGAGTGAAGTGTATGTATGGGGGGGGTGAGCGGCTGCTGGATTCTGGCACCGAGCAAAAAAGAGGCTTCCTCCGAGGGGCACCAGGCTGCGCTGGGAGCTAATCTGAGCCACGGTTTCGCCACGGCGCATTGTGGAACAGGAAGAGGCGCTCACGGAGGCCCCTGCGAACTCAAGCGGAGTTACACACTGGGCTGAAAGGAGCCTGGCATGGGGTGCTCTGTCACAGGGGGAACGGCTGCACCTCCCTGCCAAAGGAGGAGAATTAAGGTCCTGTAACTGTATGCCAGTCTGTGGTAAGAGAGCCCTTTACTGGAGACCCGGGGTGATAGCCACGGATAGACGGTCGGTGTTTACACCTGACTCTACCTGCAAACACCTGCATCGCAGAAACAGATGACCAACTGTAAAGTAGCTTCATGTTGAAAAGGCAAATTTGCACATCTATCAACTTGTAAATTAGCACATTTGTAGTATTTGTGGTACAGCTGGGCTTCGATTGTAAATATGATAAATTATGCTAATAAGTAACATATAGGACACTGTTTGTCTGACACACAGCATCATCAACAACTGCTTCATTGATTAAAAGCTATTTTCTTTATTTATTTTTAAACAGAATCACATGACAGCTGCACACCTCAAAAAATGTAATGCTGTTAATAATTTTGCGGCTATGAAAATGGATTATTTGCAATGAAAAACAGTTCTGTTCTCCCAGGAGCCCTGCAGTAATTATTATAGAATTTTAATTGCATAAAATGACTAAAACTAAATCTAAACTTATTGTTTGTTTTACATCAGAAGAAGTGTTAATTTCCCTTCTTTTTTGCAAAATCAATAAAACAAGAATTATGTTAATTTAACATTTTAGTATTGCTATTTAGTAAGAGAAAATAATAAAATAAGCATAAAAAAATAAAGTATCAATATTTATTAATTTTTCTAACAAATGGAATATTACATTTGAAAGTGCCAAATTGCCCTCAGAGAATAAATGCAGGTTTGTATACATATGACACTAAAAAATATTTTCACCACCTCTATTTTAACTTTATGGTCACAGCAGGAAGCACGCGGGCCGAATATGGAAAAATAAAACATCTAATAAACAGCCGGAGGCAGAGCCACAAACAGAAAAGTCTAAACTTGTGTGTGTGTGTGTGTGTGTGTGTGTGTGTGTGAGCAGTACAATGAAGGGCGAACAACGATCAGGGCAGCTCGGGTGAGCTCCTCTGTGTGTGTGTCCACTTGTGTGTGCGCAGAGTGGCGTGCGGCTGAGGCGGCCGAGGCTGCAGACTCTCGCTGCCTCCTAAACTACCTGGGACTGGGCCAGCTGTCACTGCACGCTCCAGACCACCACACACACACACACACACACACACACACACACACTCACCACACCGCTACTGATACACACCAATCTCACAATAACATACACATGGATTACAGACACATGACAAACTGCCTCTCACACACACACACACACACACACACACATGCACACGCAGATAAACAGGTTTGCAGATGCTTTTGTTTACAGATGGCACCGGAAAACATGCACGTTTGGATTTAGACAAATTTGCACACAAATGCTTGAACAAATGTACCAATGCAAACATATCTCTAGGTAAACACAGGTTGTAAGCCCGACTGTCGAATTCTCAGAATCTCTTTAAACCAGATAGAAATCTGGAAAAATCATTTTTTTTTAAAGATGATCCTGCGCAGACTGTCCCTTTAAATGTCAAGTTTCTCAGTCCTGACGGCGTGTATCAAAGCCTGGCGTTGGCTCAGTGAGGGGCAGAGTCTAATCTGGGACTCATATTACAAACTGACCTGTGTGTGTGTGTGTGTATGTGTGTGTGTGTGTGTGTGTATGAACACAAGAAGAAGAAAATGCGATGTGTGTGTGTCATACCTGGTGAGTGGACGAAGTAGGCCAGGTAGAGGTCCAGCTCCTTGACCGCCACTCCAATGTGGTGCGGCTGCACACACAGGCCGTGGTTGGAGCACTGGGGCGACTTGACCAGCCGCTCGCCGTCCGTGCTCTCCAGGGGGCTGCCCTTGAACAGGATGACCATCACCAGGTCCAGCCGCCACACCTTGTCGGCCTGGCGGAGGCAGTCGATGCGGCGGATCTTGCCCTTCTGGTCGGGGTTGGACAGCACGCAGCAGGGGGGCTTCTTCCCCGTGATGGTGAGCACAAAGTCCTCGCGGAACTCGGGCCGGATGTCCTTGCGGAGCTTGGCCAGGAGGCGCGAGGCCCACTTCTGCTTGATCTCCGGCTTCTCGCCGAGCAGCTCGTCCTTCACCGCGCGTTCTTCGTCCTTGGTCATCCTCTTTTCGTGCTTCTTGAAGTACTTGCGCTTGCGGGCCTGCAGGTTGAACCAGGTGTAGGAGAAGGCACGGACATGGGGGAGGAGGGCCTCAATGAAGGGATGAAATTCATCCTGACGAGAAAGAGACAATGTGGTGTTAGGAGGCTGAAAATAAAAGCTTGCAAATATTTAAAATAGAAGGAGTTAAAACAATTTGACAATTTTAAATTAAAAAAAAGGCAATAGAGTATAATAAATATTATATTTTAAAGGTTTTATAATTGCATGTTGATTTAAAATATAATTACCGTAGTTTACTAAAATATCTAAATTCCAAAAAAGCAATTAAAATAAATATTCTTATCTAAAATGTCAAAACATTTTATCATTATTACAAATTAGATAAAATGTAAATAAATATGCAGCAATAAACAAGAAAACTGTAAAATGCAAAGCCTCCTTTTTCATAAATAAACACTGAAACATTCAAGACGACAAATACAAAAACGCATGAATTCTAATCCAAAAGCAACTGAAAAGCTGAGCCAAGTTGCGCTCTCAGTTTTCTGCTGCAAAAAAGTAAAAGTTATTCTGCTGCACCATTAATACCTTCACTACATATCTCTGGGCGACAAAGCCCAGATCTCGCCACAGCGTTCCTGTGCCAGGGTTGCCACACACCGGTCGCTCACCACCGCCAAGCTTTGCCGCCACAAGACCACTGTTGAAATGTGCAGCTAAAAGATCAGCCATACCATTCCCCTATCTCTGCTACCATGCAAAAAAGGGAGCTCCAACCAGACTCACATCATTTCCACAACAAACTGAACGCAGACAGAAATCACCACAGAAAACCACACTGCTAGAGGAAGACAGACGGCCTGGTAGTTACCATTTTGCACTCTCATCATAAATTTGGCACAGCGTTTAAAGTGAAAAAAAAAAATCTCCTGCACCAGTTTTTTTTTTTTTTTCTCCCGCGCTCCCCAATGTAAAGTGAGCGCTGGTTTGGCTGGAGAATAAGTAGATGAAAAAAAACTTGTGGACTTGTAAAAAAAAAATAATTAGCAGAATATGCTGCTCACTAAAAACAGTTTTTAGGACGGATTGCAGTAGGACCACGGCCAGCAGTTCATTACACAAAAGCCAAAAAATACAAAAAAGACAGTTAAAAACTTGTAGCAACAAATATTGTCAAGTAAAAATAGAAACAGTATTGCACGGTGTTAGAAAAAAAAAAACTTCAACAACGCAGTTAAAATAAACAGTCCTTTGTGCTTTCCAAAAAATAAAAAAAATGAACCTTGACAAAAAAAAAAAAATTCCTTGGCAAAGTGTAAGTGGTGGTGGTGTCTGTTCTGATCCCTGGGCCCGGCGCAAGACTCACACACACTCACACACTCTCACACAGATGGGGGGGCCAGGGAGAGCAGAATGGGGAAGAAAAAAAAAAATAGAGAGCCGAATCAATGTTGGACGAGCGCATACGACCGCTGGCAAAGCCGAGTGCTGCTTCTTTTTTCCCCTTTTCTCTCCAACTCTCTCTCTTTCTCTTTCTGCTTCTCGCTCGCCGTCTCTCGTCCTCTCCGCGCTCTTTCCCTAACCATTGCTTGAGCCTTTGCCAACGCGAGTAGGGCCCACCTATTTGGCAACAAGATGCCTGTAGCCCAGCCAATGCGTTAGCTTCAAGAGCTGAAAGGGAGGGAAAAGAGAAAGAGGAGAGAGGGTAGGGGAGGGAGAGGGGGGGGGGTGTAGTGGCAATGAGAGAGAGTGCGCAGGAGAGCGAGAGAGAGAGAGAGAGCAGGTGGGAGTGTAGGAGAGAGCGCAGCCTTGTCCGACGCTGCACAATTTGCCAAATCGACAAGTTCCACTTTGACACGGAGGCAAAGTTCAAGGGAGCAAGTCTCCTCCCGCACCAATCCCCTCAGCCTGCCTCCATCTTTACTATGGCCGCCATCTCCCTCCCCCTCCCCCTCCCCTCCCCCCCCCCCACACAAACCCCCGCCCTCCTCCGCGCTCCTCTGTCTCTCTCTCTACCCCTCTCCCTGCTTGCATAATGCCACCTTGGCAGAGGATGGCAAAGAGAGGACACAGCTTCAGAATCCCTCCAGACCCCACCACCGGCAGCTGCTCGTGGGTTTACCACAGCAAACAAAGAGGGAGAAACAAACCCGGGCGGCCACACTCCTCTGGCTGCACACACACACAAATCAATGACGAGATGATTTAGAGGCAGAACTGGTTACAGAATTTCAAGGGGAAGGCGGGCAGGCAGAGGGAAGTGAATTCGCCTCAGCTGTATTGTGCAGCACTGCGAGCAGCAGATAAAATGGTCAGCGGGAGTCATGTTCAACGTCTCCCACGAAATCTCCCCCGAACCCAAATTTGCTCTGCGCCTTCCTCCCGAACCCCCCGGGAGGGTTTGGCGTTCAGTCTGTGCGAGTGGCGACGGCTGCCATGTTGCCTCATCGTGATAGCATGTCATTCAGGGTTGCACCTGCTCCGCAGACGGCTAGTCTGAAGGCAGAAGTGCTGCTGAATCATAGACTAGAGGGAACGGAGGCTCCAAACAAAAAGATTCAAAACATTCGCCGTGTACAGACATCATATCATGTGCTCTCTGACAATGCAACAATCAATATCATGTAGCTCCACTTAGAATCACATGGAGTCAACAATCGCAGATGAAAGGAGAGCTGACACGATTAGTCCATCAACAGGACATTAACCTTAAACTATTCAGATTATCAATAGGGCTGTCCTCGTCAACCAAAGAAATTCTAAGTCAACTAATCGATTAAGTTGATTTAATCGACAGATCTGTAAAACTAAGTTTCTCCACAAAGAATCACACAAAAGCACCACTTAAAGGCCCTGTCTACACGTATACAGATATTTTTAAAAACGCATATTTTCCTCTACGTTTTGGCCTCTCGTCCACACGCAAACAGAGTTTTGGGTAAAAAAAACAGATATTTTCGAAATCACCTTCTAAGGTGCAGATTTTTGAAAACTCTGGTTTCTTTGTATCAGTGTGGAAGTGTAAAACGGAGCGTTTGGGAAACAATGATGTCCTCTACTCATTGTAGAGGAATGAGCATGCGCCAGAAACAATAACAAAGATGACGGACTTTTATCAACAGTTCTGTAAAACTGAGTTTCTCCACAAAGAATCACACAAAAAAACCAGTTTGAGGCCTTGTCTACACATATACAGATATTTATAAAAAGGATGTTTTCCCCTCTGTTTAAAAAATAAATTCTGTCCACATGACCTTTGTTTTACAAAATATCTCCGTCCACACTCGAACGCAAAAACTACTCCAAACGCTCGCCATAATATTTACGTCATTTTAACAAATTCACTTCATTGTTCAAAATATTAAAATTATTTTATTCCAAAATTTACCAGCCACTCAATAGATTACCATTGTTTTTTTTGACTGGTGAGAGAAGCAAATCTAGCAGCCACTTGCATATTTTACCAGCATTTGGCTGGTGGCTGGTACTAATTTCCAACCCTGGTCACCACAAGTGAGATCACAAGTCAAGGGTCAAGGAATTTTGTTAACACCCTTCTCATTCCCTTTCCTTCGGCTCCATTACAGTCAGTTTGATAGCAGTTATTGTTGTTGGGGGGCTGGGATTCCTGTCATCACTCTGCTGTCATCAACTGTCTCTTTACATGCATAAATGAGGAAAGGCAGGTCACAATCAGGTTTACGTCCACAGCCCTTCTGAGCGCTCCAAACCTCGCCTTCAATCACCCAAAAGCATTCGGCCTCGACATGTTTAATGTCCTCCCTGCTTTGGCCTCCTGTAACTGAAACATTTTTCAAATGTAATGTAGTAATTAGTCTGAGCAGTGCTAACAAAACGTAAAAAAGCTGGTAGTTCGCCATCTTTGTTATTGTTTCTGGCTTATGTTCATTACACAAAGCAACAATCGGCGTGTGCGAAATGAGAAGAGGACACCATCATTTCCCAAACACTTCATTTTATACGTTTCACACCGATACTAAGTAACCAGAGCTTTTAAATATCTGCACCTTAGAAGGCATTTTCAAAAATATCAGTTTTTGTGACCCATAACTCTGTTTGTGTGTGGACGAGAGGCCAAAAGGTAGAGGAAAATATACATTTAAAAAAAAATCTGTATACATGTAGACAGGGCCTAATGATTTTGTCGACTAATCGATTAGTTTATTTAATCGACAGATCTGTAAAACTGAGTTTCTCACAAAAGCACCACTTTAAATCTTGTGTTTACCAGAGATGTGCTCATAAGTTTATAAAAATATAAGTCATTCCACATGAAAAAAGCATAAAAATGACTAATCAACTAAAGAAATCTTTGTTGACTAGGACCAAAACGACCAATTAGTCGACTAATCGACTAATTATCGACTAATCACAACATTCATTTTTTTACGTAAAAATGCCAAACTGGTTTGCTGGTTCCAGCTTCTCAACAACGACGGTTTGATGCTTTCCTTTGCCATGTATGATAAGAGAATCTTTTGAGACTGGGTGTAAGATAAAACAAGCAGTTTAGCTGACGCAAATGCTTCAAAGCTTTGACCGTTGCCATGGTAATGGACCTCTAAATCAGTATTCGAATGCTTCATTTTTTTTTATATATAAGTATGTAATAATAAAGTATAAATCTCAAAATAGCCCATGAAATAAGGAATCCCACAAAATTATTCATTACTCATGTTCAAAATTAATTATTATTAGTTATTCTCAGACGGATATCACTGTTTGTTATGTGCAGAGGTGCGTGTGTGTACACTGGCACTGTCCCGAAGCTTTGAATACTTTCAAATATTTCTCACCGAAGCTTCAAAGCCCAAAATAAGGTATTCGGGACAGCTCTACAAGCAATACAAAGATGTCACCTTGGGATCTCAAAAAATCATTTTTCACAGCTGTCTGGGATTTTATAGACAAAGTGATTAATAGAGAAAGTAATCGACAGATTAACCTATAATGAAAATGACTGTTAGCTGCAGCTCTAAATGAATATTGGAGCACAAATTTTAATTCATACATTTCTCTTCTCGTTCAAAGAACTATAGGTGCAATTACATTGCCCAAAAAAGCCAGATATTCTGTCAATCTTTAAAAAATGATCGAGGTTATTGACACTCATTTAACCAAATCAACATTGCATTATGCTAACAAAAGGTAGAGGCACTCAAACACCCACAATACCACCACCATTCCCTCACTAATAATACACACTACGGCCTCCGCTCTCATCCCAAACAGCAATACATTTCAGCTTCATCTCCCAGCCATCAGCCTAATGGAACACCCATCATCTGTTAACACAGTGAAGGACAACACACCTCCACACCTCTCATCCCCTCTCCCTCTGTGTCACTGACCATGGTTAGATAAAGCAACAAAGCAGATTCACAAATCTCATTTTGGTGTATTAATGTGTGTGTGAGAGAAATATGGCATTAGTTAAATATACTTATGTTCCCATCACCTCCTGCAGTACAAAAAAATATGAAAACTTAACTGGCACTTGAATGCTATTCCTGTGTGTCTGCTTTTCAGTCAAAATTAAGTCTTTCTGGGTGACCCTGCCAAAATGCAAATAAACCACCATTCAAATGTCACTGGAATTTGACTACAAGGGGGTTTAAGTCATTTTCCTTAGCTATGCTATTTGCCTTCCATGGGCTGAGAGACGGATACATCCAGGAATAACTGTTATGCAGATTCTTTCAAACTGCCAAATCTGGAGGAGAGAAACGACATTGAAACTCTCCGTGGGTGAGCTAACTGTAAATTAGCTAGCATGTCTGCTCTATCTGCTGCGCCACACTGGGCCTGTGGAACGTTCACGTGGCTGTATTGACACGTACGCTTATTTAGGTTATCGAGCCAACATAAACCCATCATGGAAGGTTAATCTCTTTACCTGGAAATTAAATTAACGCCAAACGCGCGTGGCCTTTAGCTTTAATTCGGGTATATTATCAATTAGCAGTCGGTGTTTTCTTTCTGATATATTTACAGCGCCGCGAATATCTGCGACTTTCCGGTGTTTTATCTTTTCACCTTAAAGGTCCCCAGAAAAAAATGTATCCAGTCTGCACGTGATGCCTTAAGGGTCACATTTCAGGCCTGGAAATTAAAAAAAAATGATAAGCAATCCCCGTTAGTTTCTCTAATACACCGATATTCACACAAATTAAAGTCCTGGATTATTTTTCCATATTTCTATGCCTAATTTCCTCCAGACTCCGTTATTAATAAGACGAAAAACTTAGCCAAAACAATTAATAATGCACCATTACTTTCCCCCATGTCTCTATCTTCTCGCAGGGCTCTTGAATGTGAATCCTTAAAAAAAAAAAAAGCATGAGGGCATCATCGATGGAGTCTGCCAGGAATGACATGGAAATGAAAAAAAATGAAAAAAGACGGGCTGGCATTCCCGCAAGCGACACAGTTATTATGCTACACCGTTACTAAAACCCGACGTCAATAATACCGGGAGAGAAGACCCAAAACACATGCAGATATGTATTATGTATGTATAATATATGAATGTAAATGTAATGAACGAGCTTTCCTGTAAGGCCCTGAATGACCCGGATAACTGCTTAAAATGGGACATGTTCTCTGATTTAGTTTTATTTTAAAAAATAATCAAGTTATGTGCCTATTTAAAATAAATAAACCTAAATTAATGTAAATATTAAAATGTGTGCCGATATGATATTTTGATAATTATTGATATTTAAGCCCCCAAAACCGCTTTTCCGTTGCAAAAGCGTCGATTTCAAAAGGTTTCAAAGTGTGCTGCATAAAAACCCTCAAGCTGAATTTAAACAGTCCACGACAAGACAAAAGAAATGATTTTGAAGTCCTTTTTTTATTAATTCTTCGCACGTCTGACCGAGACTGTGGAGTTGGCTGCCAACTTCAGATTAACTCTTTCAGTGAGGAGAGAAAAGGCTCTTTACTCTGAAAAACCCCACAGTTTGATTCATTAGTGCGCCTGCTAAACGACAGAGGAGGCTCCATCGGTTAAAATAGTTCATATATTGGGGTATTTATTTCACTTTTCACGGATAACTTAAAATTATCCTGTTTATTGTTTGCTTTTATTTAACTCCTCAATAATTTCAATTTTACTGTGTTTTTTTTCCTCAAAATTAAAAGAATCAATATTATAATTTAATTTAGGTCTAATCATGTTGATCAGAATTAGAATTTTTCACTTCAATGTGGAACACTCCTGCATGTCTACATGAATTTGTCAACTATAAGAGAATACATGCTATAAACTCATTCTATTTTCTTACATGTTTGCATGTCATAAATAAATAAATGAATAAATATTAAGTCTTAATAAACCAGCTAGCAGGAGGCCGTCCTGCCTGCTTACAAAGTAAATCCCTTCACATGAATGCATGTAAAAATGAAGGCAAATAAAATGCATGCAATTAAAATAACAGAGCAATTACAAGTATCGGTTCAGTTTTTATTCGGGCAACCTTGTTTGACTTTCCAAGAAACAATGGAGGTAAAAGTGAGCTTTGCTCCGAAGTCCAAATCCTAAAGCCAAATAATCAAAACTCTGGCATGGTGAAATGCATTATTTTTTGTTGTTGATAAATCCTTGGCTTGAATGTTTTGTTTTCCAACCAACATTGAAATGTTTCATCAAAAATAATTCCAACCATTCTGAATGCCCAGAATATGAGTTTTCTACATAAATATCTTTAACTTAATAAAAGTTAAACAAACTCAGACAGGGATAAAAGTCTCTTTCTGACCCATAATGCCCAGCAGTACTAGGCCTCTCCGCCCTGCTTTGTCCTGCTCCGCCCTGTGGTAACTGACCTCGCCGAGGCTGTGCTGCATCTCATTAGACCAATTAAACTGTGGTCTGCGTGACCCGAGGGCCTCCCAGCCGCCTGGCCCTTCATTAGCGCGGCTCTGTGCCGGTCTGGGCTCCGCTCTGTCCTCTCCTGCCCAGCTGAGTGTCCCTGACCCTGGACGGAGCCTGACACCGGCTCCCTCTGACCCTGGCTCGGACCGCTGACAGAGAGCCAGAGCAGGGGAGGGAGGCGGGGGAGGAGACGGGGTTAGGAGGGACGGAGAGGGGATGCAGGAAGATTCAATCATTCGCTTAAGAGTGCAAAGATACTGGAAGCTTGTGTGGGTGACATTTAATGAGTGGAATCTCATTTGGATTCATCCAGGTGTGGATATTTTATTCAAAACTGGTCTCGTAATTTTAAAACTCAAGTTTCCACCTTATGAAATAGCCATTTAGGGGATTTATATATCACAAGATGGCAGCCAGGTGTATTCTCAACCAAAAAATACTGTAATCAGAACACGCTACAGTGCCTGCTGCTGCTTGACCCTCCATTGTTTTCACACACAGTAATCATTCCTGTTAATCATTAAAGGAGGGGGGGAGACACAGGATTACATTTAAAGGGGACATATCGTGCTTTTTTTCAGATTCATACTTGTAATTTGGGTTTCTACTACAACATGTTTACATGTTTTAATGTTCAAAAAAACACTTTATTTTCCTCATACTGTCTGTCTGAATTAAGTTTGGGCGATATAACGAGATTATGGTTAGACACGATAAGGGGGAGAAGGGGGATCATTGGCGATTCTTTGGTTTTAAACTAAACAGAAAAGGAGAGCCAGACAACGTGAACGAACAAAGTGATTTGTAAACTCTGCGATAAACAAGTCGGGACTAAAGATTGACATGCCACAAATCTCCGCTCCCGTCTTAAAACTCACCATCCAGAATACGCAAGTCTGTCACCGAATCATATTTAATCAGCGCTGCCTAGTTTGACCGTTTGATCAGAGTTTGCGAGTGATTGACAGCTGCTCAGAGACGGCAAGGCTCCAGCTCAGCTCTGATTGGTTATTTTCCTCCGGTTTGTGAAATCTTGCAGATGCCATTAGGAGCACCGGAGGACACCGGAGGACACAGAGGCACATGTTTTTTTTTCAGATTACCTGTCTCATGCACTATTGTCAGGATATAGAGACCGTTTTATAAAAATATATTTTTTATATCACATTTGCTCCAATCTGCCTACCCCAGCGTTAAAGACAGAGGGAAAAAATACCTCAGAACACCCCCCACACACTGATGCGTAAAGATCCACGGAGCTCAACGCCTCGCCTACGTTGGTTGCACTTCTCTCTGAGTTTACAAACCGGCACGTTACTACAGTATGTGTGAAAAATCTGCAAGCAATTTGTGGTGGCTGTGTGCTAACGTGCCCAGGGTGGGCCGTGTGTGTGTGTGTGTGTGGGGGGGGGGGTAACCAGCTGAGGAAGAGGCACGCACGGCACATTCCAGTCCCACAAAGGGGCTCCGCTGCCTGGCTGCACAGCAAAACCCAACTGGGCCCTTCCAACCTCTCTGGGTCTGGAGCACCTGGTTTATTTATCAGCAACATTCATTTGACCTGATGCCACCAATACAGGTTACTCTTGCACTTCAAATCAAACAACACAGACATGAATTCACACGAGAAAGGGTTTTAAAACACATCTTCTGCTCTAAAAGCAATGAGAAACCAGATCACTTGAGGCTACTTTGTTTTTTTTGTGATAGAGATTTAATAAAACAATATGTGTTCCTGCTTGAGGAGGTATAATGCATGTTGAGACGTGCATATCTTCTTGGATGCAGATGACAGCGTTGATGGGTGGTGGTGGAGCTGACATACATTTCACCCAAACGTAACGCAGCATCCCGCATGATACCGCTGATGTCACGCTGGTGCATTGCCTATGAAATCGAGGTGCCGTGCGCCACGACACACATTACCTGCTTTTGCACACATGCGTGCACACTGGACCACACCCCGAGCCGCGTGCCGCTGTCTTGAAGGAATGTGCTGATGGATGAAGGAACCCGCCCCGCGTCTCACTACTAACGCGTGTGTGCACGTGACAGTGACTGGCCATGCCCGGGCAGGCCGACTCAGCACCGCAACAGCCATGACTGAGTGTTTTCTCACTGTGCCAGCCAACAGACTGCTGCTCACGCTGCTGCCAGTGCACGCTGAGTAAACGGTGATACTACTGACTGGACCGAGATGTCCTCTCTGTTGTCTTTGCCTCTTCTCTTTTAAAGACAACAATTTAAACTCCTAAAAAAAAAATACAACCAGGCAATTTCCGCAATTTCATCCACCAAGATCCAAATTAACGAGCCTGCCAAAGTGGCTGGTAGAGGGGTGAAACTTACAAACCACAGCCAGCTTTTAGCAGCATTTGGCTGGTGGCAGGTGTTAATTTTCTACCCTGGTAAAAACCAGCTCTGTAATCGGTAAACACGACGCGCCTGGCCTGCAACAAAGAAATGCATTTAACAAATTCATTCTCTTTGATCCCTGCATTCCTATTTTGGTTTGACGGTAGGTGATTCATTTTTCATGAGCACGTCAGAAGCATTTGATCATACTAGAAGTGAGATATCATAGCATTAGTACAGTATACAAGCAGCCAGTGCCACTATATACCACATTATCTTTGATCTAGATGGTCTGATGTGTGGTTGACACACATCAGAGAGAATTACTAGCGCGTCGTTGATTCATCAATAGGCTCAAAGCGCAAGGATGTTACACCATAACCCCTCTTGAAAAGATCCCCTTTTTGCATTTGGATTGAGAATTTCAACACGCCGTGAAATGAAAAAGATCTTCAGGTTCATGTGTTAACTTGCCGCTTAACAAAGCTGTAGGGCTTTGCTCCTCTTTTCAAAGAGACGAGCGCGAGGCGCCAAAGTCAGCCCTTTCACACGCCGCTGGAGGAAGAAAGTGAGCTGAAACAACACGATTTGTGTTTTCTAACCAGAGACGAGCCGTGCGCTCGAGCAGAACGCTGGTGTCTGCCGCCCCGTTTGAAGGTAAAGCGGCATTAGCAGCACCAAAGGAGATTTGAAACATCCTCCTGATTGTCTGACAACTACCCCACCATTAATACTCAGTTCTACTGGTTTGGCTTTTGTGTAATTAATGAGCCATGCTGCTTTGTCTCCACCCTCCTCTCACCAGGTGTCTGGGTTCAGATCAATTTACGAGAGAGCACACACAATGTATTAACATTACTTAAAGGTGTAATATGTCACATTTTTCGGTTGTTGTTTGTAAACACACACAACAGGGAGAGAGTAAGCAGCGATGGTGGAGAGAGCTATAGAGTGACTAAAGAGAGGGAGCAGCATTAGTGAGAACAAAGCACTGAATCAGAGAAATAAAACGTTATTTTCTGATTGTTTCACGGCGGTTACGTTCTAAAGCACAAATAAACACACCCACATCTCCGCACAGCTCCGCAAAAGCCTGCGGGAAAGTGATGATTGAGAGGGATTATTTTTGTATCAGTCTATACATTGTATTTTTAGAAAATCCTTGCATATTATATACCTTCAAAGCTTTTAGCTGCTGTCAGATTATATCGTTGTTATACAGTGTTATTATAATACATCATAATACATTATCTTCATGCACAATGATGCACTTTCTGACCTTGTTTATGATATATTTTTGATGATTTGATTAATTGAACTAAGATTAACATTTACTCAGGACAAGTACTGTACTTAAAGGGCCAGTGTGTAGGATTTAGCGGCATCTAGCTGTGAGGTTGCAGATTGCAACCAACTTAAACTTCTCCCGTGTGCCAAGCGTGTAGGAGAACTACGGTCCTCACACATGTTTCTAGTGGTGACCCTTTCCATTTTCGAGCAGCTACAACATTAAAATGCTGCTGACTGATTGGCTGATGCATCAGTATAAACAATCTAACAATGTCCCATATAATAATATATCAGTCAAAGGGGCCTTTTTTTCTGCAGAATGAGTACTTTTACTTTCATACTATAAAGTTTGCTGAATAATAATTCTTCATCTTAATTCATTGTGATTTTCAGTGCAGGCATTTGGAAATATTCTTGATTTCTTGTGCATCATTTTGTATGTGGACATTTTTTGATCACTACTTGAACAATGTTTTGCTGCACATCATAAGCTTGAGCATCATTAAGCAAAAAATACATTTATCATTTTAGTTCTTTATCAAGTATATAATATCCTTCTCCATTTGATAGCATTATTAATTGAATACCAGTATTTCCAGACTAATTATCTGGCAAAATTAGGGTCCAAGTTATAATTAAAAAGTGTTCAGTGTGAGATTGAAAAAAAAATCCCTTTACTCATGCTAATGTCCCTATACTGAAATATACAGCATCCTCCCATCACCACAGAGCTTAAATGAAAAGGATCATCAAGGTCTGTGGTCACAATGCGTTTGCAGGCATCACACTCTCAGTGGTCATTATGACCACGGGTGGCCAGCCAGCGATGTGGGGAGCGCCAAGGCTCTATATACAGTGCTTATGGACCCAGGGCCAGAAATAACAGGCCCACACTAAATAATCACCCCTTTCACTCCCTACTACCATGACATCACCACAACCACAGGCGGCGTGAGGGGGGAACAGCAGTGTAGTGGCTCTGAGAGACAGAGGGACGGAGAAAGTCACTGTCTGCCTCTCTGCTGCTGTCTTCAGGACTGTATTTGTCTATGTACAAATTGCAAATTGCTGAGAACACAATCTGTATCATCATCAAGCTAAATCAACACGGCCGTTAACCTTAGGCTTGCAGATGTAAAGGGAAGGGTGGAGGAGACCAACGCAGACTTGATAAAACAGACAGGTCAGAAACTTCCCCTGATGTGCTGATTGCATACAATATAAACTCTGAGACATATGTGGAGCCACAATCACAGACCAGGCCAAGACAGAAAAACTCCCTCCTGCATAAAAGCTTCAGGAAAGTAAAGACCACTACTAATGCAGTGTTGAACGCTTTGCAATCAGACAAATAAAGGGGCAATCTAGCACACAATCAAACTAGAGATTTAGCCTGCTCTCCTGCCAACAGCTAGGGACCTCCTCTTTCTGAACAAGGGATGCACTATTGACTATACCCCCCCTCTCTCTGTCTCTCTCTCCAGTCTTCCCTCTCTGCCAGTCTGAAAGGCGTGATGCCAACCTTTTCCACCATTGGGCATGCTGCCCTGCCCTTTATGCAAATGCATTGCCGCAATCCCTAACTCACAACCCCCACTGTCTCACCCTCCACGTCTGTGCACACCCCCCTTACGGCCTCCTGTCTATATATCCTCTTTTTTTTTTATCTTTATACGTTTCCATTTAAATTAGCCAAGTAACTGAGCTTAAGCCATAGCCATAAGTTATTAATTAAACCCTGATGATCTGAGGTCCTGCCCGTATGGCTCTTGAATGAAGCGAAAAGCTCGGCGCGCAGCCTGTGGGCCTGTACTTTGTTTGGTGCCCTCCGTGGGCAGAGAGCGCTAACCAGGGGCGAATATTTGACAGAGGTGTGGTTGTATGTGTCTGTACGAGCCCTGATAAAGAAGGACATCTCCTGGCAAAAATAATAGAATAAAGACAAAGAACAGGAGGGAGGGCAGGGAAGAGGGAAAAGGAAAGTAAGAATACAAGAATAGCGGGAGAATTTCCTGCAATTAGTCACTGCAAAAGCATTTAATTTACATTCTTCGAAGCATGTTTAGAAACATATTAAAGGGGACATATCACGCTGATTTTCAGGTTCATACTTGTATTTTGGGTTTCTGCTAGAACACGTTTACATGCTTTAATGTTAAAAAAACACATTATTTTTATCAAATTGTCTGTCTGAATACCTGTATTCACCCTCTGTCTGAAACGCTCCATTTTAGCCACTGTCTCTTTAAGACCCCCTCCTGAAAAAGCCCAGTCTGCTCTTATTGGCTTGTGAGAAAAATATGGTGCACCTTTTTAAAGGTAGTTTTCAAGCTGTGGGTGATATACTGTATTCTAATGAGCCTGCATGTGACTTTGGAAGGGTAGTCAAATCTGAATGGCTAGTTGAATCGGATAGACTGTATAAATTATGGACCTAGTCTCCGCGACGTCACCCATAGATTTCTGAAGAGCCTTTGTGAAAATCAAAGTGGTTGGCTCTGGCCTTCGCCATCTCGGCAATGACAACACAGCCTAACCAAAGAGTATAGAAGCCAAGAGACAAAACTCCCATGTGTTTTTGACAACAGCTGCTGCTTTCAGTCCAAAATGGCGAAAGCTTAGCTTTGTTGCTGGGTGCTGTTGTTGCAATGGAAAAAACAATTGACTTTCACTTCATTGCAATATAAATTCTTTGGCCTAACTTCCGGCTAATCCAAAAATGGGCAAATAGGTGGAGCTGAGGCAGGACCGGGTGACGCAGCAGAGCAGACAGCTAGCAGCTAGCAACCTGGTATGGTGGCCACCCCCTCGATTATGCCTAACTTTAAGCTTTAATATAATTTAAACGGGTGAGTTATATACAAATTCGCCCCCCGTGCAGTTGTATAAAGCTATAGAGACCAAAACTGTTTTTTGTACCAGACTGTAAACCTGTTTTATTGCTGGTGTAAAGTTGGGCATTTTAACATGGGGATCTATGGAGATTGACTCGCTTCTGGAGCCAGCCTCAAGTGGCCATTTGAGGAACTGCAGTTTTTGGCACTTCTGCGTTGGCTACATTTCTCAGCAACGGAGGTTGATGCTGGGTTGAATCAAAAAATTGACTGGGTTGTCTTATTTCACAGTTTGTGGGTTGGTAGCCACTCCAGATATCAAATGTATATGCACAAGCACTGACAGAGTTTTTCATGATATGTCCCCTTTAAGCGATGCTCCCTTTAACTACGACACACGTCACATAATAGCAAAACAAATGTCAAGATCTGATTTGTGCAGAAAAAAAGGACAAGGTGGGTTCAAAATCAAATAAACAAAACACCCATAATCCATTATTAGGGCCAGTGAAAGTGCTGAACTAAAACATAATGAGTTGGTAATAAACTTACTGCTAGCTTAAATGAGAACGAAGGGGTTAATAATGAGACTGAAGAGAAAGTCAATCATGGCTGCCACTGACAGGCGGGTTTCACAAGCTGGCACCGGGGCAGAATAAACAGGAGAGGCTAATAAATTAGTAGTAAACAGAGAAAGACTGGAAGGACCTAAATAAAGACAGAGTTGAGAGAATTGAATTTGGGACGGAAGAGTTAAATCTATAAAGAAGTGTGGAGGCTAATGAATGGGAGTATAAAAGGAGAGCGCGAGGACAGTGATAGGGTTAACAAAGTGGGCCAGGGGCTGAAGGAAGAGCCCTGCTAATGCTGTTAAAGCAGAGCTTCCGCTTCTGCCGTAGGGCGAGCGCCGAGCCGCACAAACAGGGCGCAGGGTCCACACAAGCTGGACGCATTCAAGCCCACACACACACCACAGGAAAGGAGCTCGGCCTAAGACAAACACTGCACGACCAGACACACATACACAAATATACACAAACACCACTGTCTCCTTATATGCCCCGAGTATACCAGGACATGTGGTCTGTTACACTTATTCTTCCAAGTGTGGAACAAAAATGGCCACAAAGTCAATCTATAAGCATTTGAAACGTCATAAAGAAAATGCAAAGTAGTAATCTGATATGTGAGCAGGTCTCCCCTTGCTGAGGACAATCTCGATCTCCGTGGCAACAAATGGAATTTTCTTTTTCCAGATAAACAAACAAAGACGTCTAAACCCATAACAGTCTAGACCAACAACGCCACACCGCAACAATCTCCAAATATAAACTACAAGCTTTATTTCCCAAGCCTCCACACAATGGCTGCTCTAATCTTCCGGAGAGGGGATAGACAAATAAACAAAACCAAACAGGTTGGTAGACGGAGAATTAAGACTTTAACACCCTTTCCTCTTTTCGGTGAATGCCACTACACACACACACACACACACACATCCCTTTCCCCTCTTCCTATGCGGACTTCCTTGTCTGAAGTTACAGTAATAAAGTGTTCAAAACCCGACGTGGTGCCAGTAAGTGACGGAGGGCAGCAATGAAAGACGAGAGGTTACGGAGGGTGAGGGAGGCCAAACAAAGGATAGGTGTGAAGCTAAAAAGCTAAAAGCATCATCCACACAGACGTCTAGTTTTTTAGTTTACAAATGCTTCTGATCACACTGATGAATGCACCATCAATAGAAATAAGACTCTGTGTTTCAAACATATCTATTTTTACACATAATTAGTTAATAAGATCAAGCGCATAGCACGCAAGCAAGTTGTATTTTGGTTGTCTTGCCAGTTTGTACTCATAAATAAATCGTTGGGTTAAAAAATGACCCACTGTGGGTCAATATAGCACCAACTGCATTTACATTTATCACAGTCCCTGTAACATCCAACATCATAGCACTACTTTGAGAGGTCACATATCTTTGCAAATGAAATAAAGTATTGACTGAGTTAATCTTTGCATGTAAACTATTAAAATCGATACAGTGTTTTTGAGAATCAATACAGTATCAAAAAACATAACATCGTGATACTCGATATCATCGGGCTACGCTTGGGTTCTTTATAGTTACTAACTGTTATACTCTACCATCGCTCTTTTTTTTTTTTTTTTTTAGCTTTTATGCCTTTATCGATAGTGACAGTGATAGTTCTGAAAGGAGGAGAGAGAGGGGAGGACATGCAGCAAAGGGCCACAGGTCGGTTTCGAACCCCGGGCCGCTGTTGCAAGGACTCAGCCACGGTACATGGGGCGCCCGCTCCACCAGGCGAGCTACAGCAGCGCCCCACCATCGCTCTTTTTAAACTTACACGTCACCATTTGTTACTGATACTTAACAATATGTTTATCCCTTATAATTTTGGATGTCATATGCACAATACTTTTTACAACTAACAATACATTTGTGACAATTGCAGAAAACATGGAACGGTTAGGATACAAAAACAGGGTAATTTCTTTACAGTTACAGAAAAAAGACATATTTAGTAAAATGGGGATTATTAGCAAGGTTACAATTTTAGAATACGTTTTTAAATAAAAAACAATATACCACCATGCACATGTGCACACATTACAACGCTTCACGACACAAAATCTCACGCAATGGCCTCTAACGTTAGTGAAAAAATGATTTCACTGGGTGGAAATTTTGCCATTATTTTGTAAGCAGAAAGGGGGGAACAACATCACAGTACAGTGTAAGTTATCACAAAGCAGGATGATTTGAACTTTCCAGTTTATCAAGATTATATCTTTTTGCCGAGGGGCGTAAAAAGACAGTTGATAGGAAATGAGCAAACTGCTTCGAATTTTCTGGTCCAACAAACATAAAACAGAACAAACAGAATACAGAAATAAGCATGTAGGTTAATTTAATTTAATCTATATGGGTACTGCTGCTGCTCCAAGTTAAAATCCGGTAACACTAATGTGCCAAATGGTTTCAGTCCTTGGATGGTGACAGCATTTTCACAGCTGGAAGGCAGAACTTGCACTTACTGTGATGTTTGTTCCCCTTTTCTGCTTTACATGCAAAATAATGGCGAAATTTCAGCATATTTGGTATTGAGGTAATCCAAAAGTAACAAAAAGTAATCAAGTTACATTACTTTAATATTGTGATACTTGGATTAGGTTACTCACTACATTTTTTAGTAAAAAGTAATTTTTTTTGGAATACAATTTTTAAGGTAACCTTCCCAACCCTGTGTCGAATACTGAGTAAAAATAAATATTTTGGTTTGGGTAAATAACCCATGAGTAATATAAAAAAATAACACTACCACTGTGTCAAAACATATGGAAGAGTATTAGGGCCAGGCATAAGAAAAAAAATGAGAGGAGAAAGATGTTTTTTTAATTTTGCATTTCAAGAATAAAGTTGAAATGTTGAGAATAGTCGAAATTTCAGTAAATGTGCTAATGCTAGTTTGATTTATTCACAAAAATTTGACGTTTATTCTCGCCATTTCGTCTTTATTCTCGAAATGGTACCATATTTGAACTTGCAACATTTGGACTTTATTCTCAACATTTGGACTTTATTCCCAAATTGTATTTCAACTTTATTCTCAAAATCCAAAATAAAAAAATCTTCCTCCTCTCATTTTCTTCCTTTATGCCTGGCCCTAATAATCTTTCGTAGAACTACCCATTGGTACTGGGTAAAGTCATCCCAGTAGTGCGTCGGTACTACAGGTTTTTCTTTATTGTACACATGCATCAGGAGACTGTTTCTAACACTGAACTCATGGTAGAATGCCGCGATTACATTACTTAACCTTTAGATGCAATTACGTCCTCAGCATCAATAAATTAACGACAATAATAAAATGCTAAGAAGAGAAATATCAGGATATATTAGAGCGTAATTAGCTTCTATCAGGTCAAACCCAATCGCAGAGAAAAATAGAAAGTGTGTATGTGTGTCTCATTCATGGGTGGTGGAAGGAGGGAGGGAAATGAATGAGGCCTTTTCTTACAGCAGGGTCCAGATCAGAGCTCCTAACTATGGGATTTGGTGCTGTTGCCTTTCTCCCCCGGGAGGGAGTAATTAGGTTAGGGAGGACAACTGCCGCATTGTTTTAACAGAGGAGGGATTGTGCAGGCCAAAGTCCCACCAGCAACATGCTTCCCTCACAACAAAAATGCCAAACGGATTCTGCGGCGCTCGGACACACATCCACACACACAGACAGACGGGTTTCCTCTGTTAAGTTTTTCACAGACTGAGAAAAAGCTGTCTTTTTAATGCAGCGAAGGCTTCGGTACTGTGTATCCTATGAAATGTCAAATATAGTCCAACAGTGTCAGATGTCCTCTTGTGTTGTTGCAGTTGTGGGATTCTGGCTCTTTGCGGGACTCTTTAGTGCAACTGCGTCTACACTCCCTCCTGTATCCAGAGGCTTGGCAACGCACACCGCTCCTAACTAGTATAATATGGTTATGATGCATTTTGCATTCCTTCCAATCCCCTAGGAAACACAATACGCCTATATCGTCTGTTTTAATCATGGTCTGCTTCCAAGGAAAGTAAAAGGAGAATACAAACAGCCTCGGCTATAAAGAGGCTTTCTCAAATATACTTCAAGTTCGTTTAAACACATCCTCCGCTGATTGATAGAGAGTAAATCAAACAAATCATGCTGCAAGAAAAAATAAAAGGGCATGGAGTGCTCCCCAGTCTACTGTATTTACAATACACAGACTATGGCCTCTTTCATTCCCGCCTGGTTCCTTTCCCTCTCCCTTCTTTTTTTCTGTTCGCTTTGTTTCTTTTTATAATCTTTCTGTCCAGCCCAATCACACAGCAGTTCATGAAATAGTCACAAAATGTAATGTATTGATTTGTGTACATAGACACAAATTTTAAATTTTTTCCGTGATGGTCAGCACAAAATACATTTTTATGTAATCCTCATAATTGTGTACCGGGAAGAATAGAGAATAGAAAATAGAAAAGAGCAGCGAACGCCGCATATGGAGGAGGCCGGGGTGGATACGTGGGTAAAAAAACACAGTACTTTCGCCCAGGAGACCGGTGTTCATGTCCCGAGTAAAAACACAAGTCAAAGTTGTTTTATTTGTCACGGATCTTCCGTACTTAAGTTACGGCACTTCTGGAGTTATTTTAACCCAAACCGCAATCTTTTCCTAAACCTAACTAAGTCGTTTTTATCAAGTAACTTCCGTACTTAAGTTACGCCACTTCCGGTGTTATTTAAACTCAAACTCAAGTAGTTTTGTTGCCTAAGCCTAACCAAGTCGATCTTCTCCTGAGCCTAACTAAGTAGTTTTGTTGCCTAAGCCTAACCAAGTCGATCTTTTCCTAAGCCTAACTAAGTAGTTTTGTTGCCTAAGCCTAACCAAGTCGATCTTTTCCTAAGCCTAACTAAGTAGTTTGTGGCCT
Organism: Sebastolobus alascanus; assembly: GCA_916701645.2. Taxonomy (NCBI): domain Eukaryota; kingdom Metazoa; phylum Chordata; class Actinopteri; order Perciformes; family Sebastidae; genus Sebastolobus; species Sebastolobus alascanus. The sequence continues at coordinate 1,276,904 of CAKAOJ020000103.1, read as the reverse complement.
AAACCTAACCAAGTCGATCTATTCCTAAACCTAACTGAGTAGTTTTATTTTGAAAAGACTGGAGCGGAAATTGACACGTGCGTCACATGTTGCTGGACATTTGTAGGAAAACATACTAAAAATACGTTGTTGAAAGTCGTGCTGAGCGTCACGAAAAAGCGAAATTTGTGTCTGTGAACACAAATGCCGTGAGACTGTGTTGTTTTGTCCTTCTGAAGTGAAAAATATTCTGCAGTTGTTTCACTCCTCTACACCACTGTCAAGGCCTTCAGCTCCTCCAAGTATTAATAAACAAAAAAACGGCACCATAATATGCACCTCTGCATACCCGCCCACACCATCCCTATTCATCATAGATCTCTGCAGCCTGGCTGCAATATACAGTCAATTTGTGGGCCCCATATGAGTCCTAACTCTAGCTGGGAAATACTTTTATTCAGGTGTGCAGATGGCGAGGAAAAACAAGGCAGAGGGATAAAAAAATAACAAAATGAATAGTGTGTGAATTGGTATGCGACTCTATAACAGACAGGCCCATAAGGCCTACAAGAGTCTTTCCCTCCACCGCAACTTGCCACAGGTGGCGGAGATGATTGCGCTCTATTCCAGATGATGACCATAATGAGACCAGTTTGAGTTTCACGGGGCTTTTTCTCAAGACGTCGGTGCGCACTGAAGAGACTGACAGCCGCTTGACACATCAGAGAGCCGACTGCTTTAGGGTCCGCTTGCTCGAGAGAAAAAAAAGCGCAGCCACAAAAGAGGAGCGGCGCACACGGTTTCTCCATTACGGTTGCAGGCGATCACATCACAACAAGGGCTCCTATAAGAATTTTTATTCAGGGATCACGCTAGACGTCTTAATAACAGGAGTGCAGCGTGGATGTGAATTTATAAACTGTCATGAAGAGGAGCAGAGATTGTCCCGCTCCGAGAGCTCACGGAATTAAATCGGGCCCATCTGTGTTTTATATTTTAGCAGTGACATGAAATCCTCATCCTGCGCTGAATTTTCCAGTCAAATATACAACTTTCCATGTAACGCACACTAATCCTGCAGCTATTTCTCTGAGTCTAAACAGAGCAGAAAGTTTATATCACAGAGTACGGCGCAGCTGTAGTTGGGATAGTAGTTACGGGCTGGCTGGGCCAAAAGGAGAAGCCACAGAGTTGTGTTTGAGTCTAACCCTGAGCTCTGCTTGGCCTCGGCCTCCTTTACTCTACTACTCTGACCCTTGCTTTTTTTTTTCTCAGCAAGGGTCTATTTGACTCTACTGTACTCTGCTCAACTGTCAAGGGGTTCTCGAGCAGCCTAAGGCCTGCAGCACCAGCCAGCAAACACAAGTCACAAGAAGCATAGAGCACGCACTCATACCCGACACATACACAGACACTGTCGACAGAAACAGAGTCAGTTAATAACACACAAACTCCCGCCCTCCAGCTCTGTTTGCTCACAGCTGCCAGGCCTCCTCAGAGTTCATCTGAGGTAAAGATATGTTATGTTATGCAACCAAGTATAGATTTTCCACCCTTGGCCCCGTGCCAACTTCCTGCTCCGGAGAGCAAGCTCGAGCCCTTTGTTCCCCGGGGTGACAGCTATTCCTTGCAGGACGGGGTGGCCGAATTAGATACACAGACAGACACGGAGAGGGAAGGTAACAGGAAGAAATGAAAGGGAACACAAGCAAGTGAGAAAGCAAGCAAGGAAAAGAAAAAAGAAGGAAAGCACGCAGCTTTGTCATCCTATCATATTGTTGTCTGTGATGCGTTGTCTGTAACTAAAAACCCCCCGTCCCCATGTCTTTTTCCCCAGCTCTTGAAATCAGGTCACAACTGTTTTCATTACTGTTTGACTTGCAGGTTCATAAGCCTCCAAGCGTCAATGTTCCTCCACCCACCCCCAAGACAGGAAAAGACTTTCCCTCCAACATTAACCCAATAAATGCCTATTAAGCCCAATCACAACCTTTAAGCCATGTTCCCGGAGAAAGAGTATAAAAGCAGATCTCGAATGTTGACGCTAAGTTTAAGTCATGGATATAATCAATGCTGGGCTCATAATCTTATCTGCTAAATAGCCGATGTGGATTATAGAACTGCATTGTCACTGTTTTCATGGATCAACATATCCTACTTGGAGCTATTTTGCCTCTGCTACAGCATGAGGTAATGCAGCGTGATGATGAAAGAAAGCCTTGGAAAATTTGAGGTACAATCAACGAGCCAATCAATGCCTCTTTATCCCTCCTCTACTTAAAGGAAAGCCATAGAAGCGGTGAAAAGATGATGAATGCTATGACATCATCAAGTGGCGTCACCGCATGATGTCATCCCTTGACGAGTGAACAATCCCCAACACCACCGCCATTTCCCAATTAACTGCAGCCTGATGAAGTCTTTGTCCTTTGTGTCCAAATGACTGTAATTGGCTCTCCAGGCTTCACCAGGTGTGCAGAGATGTTTGTATTTGCCTGGTAATAAAGTGATGGATGGAGGGATGGAGAGTACTTCAACTGATTTTAAAAATACAAATTACTATTTCAATTAAAAAAAAAGAGAAGAAATCTACCTACTGAGTCAGCTGTAACATCTCAACACTAATGGCTAATTTCCACAGCACGGTTTGGCTCAACTCGACTCCATACTCTACTCACTTTTGGTACCAGGTGCTTTTTTCAATTTCGTTTTCCACTGCAGATAATAGCTACCCCGTCAATGTAGGCGGAACTCTTAGCTGACCGTCATAGCGACACCGCGTGAAACTGCCATGACATCATCTTCTCGCTGGATCCTTTCATTGGCAACCAACCAGAGGAACGTCTGCACTATGTCAACATGCTGCCAATTGCCATTTAAAAAAAAATTTGGGTAGAGTGAATAAAAAAACGTTTGATGTTAGCTTTGCAATTTAAAAATGGCGAGTTTGTGCAGGATGTCTCGTGCCTCTGACCAATCAGTGAGTTTGCAGTGTTTTAACTCCACCTTCTAGTATCGGCTCAGCTCGCTTGGAACCTTGACCAAGGTGGTACCAAAAAAGTACCGGGTAGCCTACTATATATTGGCCAATGGAAAACCAAAAAAGAACGGTTCCAAGCCAGTCAAGTTGAGCCGTGCCATGCCGTACCACGCTGTAATATGCGGCATAAATGCTGTGATGTAAAGTGTGTGTAAACTTGTTAGAAAGCGAGCAGAAAAGTCTAAACAGTTAGCTAACACTAACAGATACTGGCTGAAACTGTTAGCTAAAAGTAATAGAGTTCAGAACAGTTCAAATAATTAGGTAAATGATAACAAATAAACACTCAACAGTTAGCTAAAAATAACTGATAAATGGTTTAATAGTTAGCTAAAAGTCATAGATACAGTTGAAACAGTTAGCTAAAAGTAATGGACAAATGATAGAAATAGTTAGCTAAACATTATGGATACAGTTGAAACAGTTAGCTAAAAGTATACAGTTAAAATAGTTAAAAGTAATGGATAGACAGTTGAAACTGTAGCTAAAAGTAATGGATAAATGGTTGAAATAGTTAGCTAAATGTAAGGGATAAACAGTTGAAACAGCTAAAAGTAATGGATAAACAGTTGAAACAGTAAGTTCAAAGTGATGGATAAATGATAAGAAGAGTTAGCTAAAAGTAATGAATAAACAGTTGAAACAGTTAGTTAAAAGTAATGGATAGCCAAAATGATAGAAATATTTAGCAAACTCTTTACTTGCAGGTTCTGTTGAAGAACAGTCCAAGATGAAGCTTTTATGGAACTTTATGTGGGCTAGCGTTCTTCTCTTAGCGTGTCTTTTTACACTCTTAACTACTGCAAGCAACTTAGGGAACAATACTATTTTCCAAATGTTACTGTCTTTTACTGTCTTATAAATAGTTAGCTAAAAGTAGTAAATGATTGAAATGTTCATCTTCTGCCACTCCAAGTGGTAGGCTAGTAGGATACAACACACAGACCTAAACATCGAAGAAAAAGTTAATAATACTGGTATTTACTTGAGTTCATCTGACAGTGCCGTAGGCAAACCAGAACCACTGTCATATATCACATACACACACACTCTCTGTTGCTGTAACACAGTCGTAGCTACTGGGTGTGATATTTTTATCTGAAAGAATGCACACCTGTGCCTCCTGATTAAATATGTGCAGGTGCGTTATGCATGAGGCAAACAAAATGGTATACATAGTTAGGCTTGAATTCAAACAGACACACTGTATACTCCAAATGTACAGAGGATTTGTTTCTGAATGGGTAGACCTATTGTGGCTACAGCTCCTGTCTTATTCACAAGATGATAATGTGTATGCGTGTGCCATGTTTGTGTGAATGCCTGCCTCTGCCTTTCTTCTTTTATTTGTTGGATAGTGAGTGCATGTTTGAAAGACTGACTAAGACGGAAAGTCAGCCTGGGGAAGTTTGTGAAGAGGAGGCTGCAGTCAAACACAGAGAGAGAGAAACGGTGCTCAGATTTCATCCAGATTAATCTGAGCTTTGTAATGAGGGGTCTACTGTATATATTTAGCCAGTGCAGTGAGATGTAGGTCAGACAGGCAGGCAGGACAGGCCAAACAACATGCCCACACTGAAGTGACCTTGAGTGGGGCCGTCAATGATCCACAACAACAACTCTATCTATTTCTGTTGACCTGTGACAGACTGATACAATGGCTTTGCACGCACCGCGTTTTTCCCGGTCACAAGTGTGAGCCCTTAACGTTCCTCTTCGTGGAACACAAAAGATCTTGGAAATTCAAAATCATACAGCTCATCTCCTTCGGAAACGTTACTTGTTGATTAAAAAGAAAGTGCAGAGAATGAATTACTTGTCAACATTCGCTCAGTGTGTTGATACTGGCATTAGTTCAAATCTATTCAATGCAAGAACAAAGCACACTCAGACACATTTCTCAGTCTGTCTTCTGCAGCACTAGACACGGAACAAAACTAACTAAACACTGCGGAATATACCACAATTATTCATTTTACAATCCGCAACATGACTTTATTGACTGAAATCCCTTACAGCAGTGACAGTTTTTGCTACTGGCCTCACACTAGTGCCACTCCATTCAAAAATGTATTTGCTTAGTGTCACTTCTCCTAGATGTGGAGCTTCAATGTGCAGAATGATGCATGTGCCTGTTTTCACATTCATCGGTAGGTGGAAAGTTTCTCTGTCTGCTCACTTTACAGCAAATCTCAGCTTAAAGCTGTAGTAGGCAGGTTGGAGCAAATATGATTAAAATGTATATTTATATTTTTTTAAAACGGTCACTAGATCCTGAAGGTAGTGCATGAGACAGGTAATCTGAAAAAAAATCATGTGCCTCTGTGTCCTACTGTGTCCTCCGGTGCTCCTAATGGCATCTGCAAGATTTCACAGATTGGAGGAAAACAACCAATCAGAGCCGAGCTGGAGCCTTCCCGTCTCTGAGCAGCTTTCAATCACTTGCAAACTCCGATCAAACGGTCAAACTAGGCAGCACTGGTCAAATACGAATCAATATTCTGTTACTGTAATGCCTATTTCTCTCCTCAAATGTTTGAAGCATATTGTAGTGTACTCTTTAGTTGTAAAATGAGAAAGTTTGTGACCCGGCAGCCATGTTGAGATCGGTTGAGGAAATACCAAGCACCGCCCACCAGCCGAAGCAAACTTTCTCATTTTACAGCTAAACAGTACACTACAAGATGTTCATATTTGATCAGTGCTGCCTAGTTTGACTGTTTGATCGGAGTTTGCGAGTGATTGACAGCTGCCTCGGCTGAATGAACAGCCAATAGGAATGCTCTCTCTCTGAAATGACCTGTGATTGGCCAAAGTCTCCCATCACGAGCTAGATTTTTTAAAACCTGAAAACAGAACCATGAGCAGGTGCAGAATTCTAGTTTTCTCTAAGAACACTTGAATTACAATATGCTGAAAGGTCATTATGGAATTTTTGCCCACTGATGCCAAAAAATATTCTGCCTACTGCCACTTTAATGCACTAGTCTAGTGCCAATCTGGGAGCCAATCGTGCTTCAATATTAATATGCAACTTGGGGGAGAGGGAGTAGGTGTAATCATAAGAGTTTTTAACATCATGTTGGATATCTATTTCGGATTCTAAGCACAGCTGGCAGGAAAGCCATTACTACTAGAACATAGTTAAGAGATATACCTACAGTGGACAACTGGATTGACATTATTCATGATATCTTCAGGATGGAACAAATTACTTTTTCTATTAGAATGCACAAGTTTTTGAAAAGATCAAAGTTGGATTGTGTACATTACACCTGTGTGGCCATCATTTGTTTAAGGTGAATTGCTGTCTTTATCTCATTCTTATTTATTTTGTTCTGCCCTTTTTTGTAAAGGGATTTTAGTATCATGACGGCACACCCCAACATTCTGGTTCCATTTCTTAAGTTTGGGCTTCAGGTTTGTATTTCATTTTTTATTTTTATACAAGGCTGTCAACGTTAACGTGGTAATAACACGTTAACGCAGATTCGTTTTAACGGCACTGATTTCTTTAACGCATTAACGCAACTTGCAATTTTTAGGTTGTAGAGATTATACTAGCTTGTCACAAAGCAGTCAAAATAACGCTCCAAATTTACGCTAAATTTTGGCGAGAGAAAACTTGCATGGCCATATTCAAAGGGGTCCCTTGACCTCTGACCTCAAGATATGTGAATGAAAATGGGTTCTATGGGTACCCACGAGTCTCCCCTTTACAGACATGCCCACTTTATGATAATCACATGCAGTTTGGGGCAAGTCATACTCAAGTCAGCACAATGACACACTGACAGCTGTTGTTTCCTGTTGGGCTTGAGATTACCATGTTATGATTTGAGCATATTTCTTATGCTAAATGCAGTACCTATGAGGGTTTCTGGACAGTATTTGTCATTGTTTTGTGTTGTTAATTTATTTCCACTAATAAATATATACATACATTTGCATAAAGCAAGCATATTTGCCCACTCCCATGTTGATAAGAGTATTAAATACTTGACAAATCTTCCTTTAAGGTACATTTTGAACAGATAAAAAAAATGTATGATTCATTTGCGATTAATTGCAATTAACTATGGACAAAAATGCGATTATTCGCGATTAAATATTTTTGACAATTGACAGCCCTATTTCATACCTTTTTTCATTTACTTTATTTGTCCTTATTTGCCTCTGTATTATCTATGTTCATTCAGTATTATTACCTTCTTCTACAACTGTGTTGTACAGAAGGCTCGAATGGATAAGGCAATTAAGCCCTATGTGAATGACCACATAGTTTGTATGGACCTTGGTATAGCTCAATAAAAACTGAATTTAAAAAAAAAAAAGATCACCAAGGTTATTAACTTTTTTTATGGAACACCATATCAGGCACAAATTATTATTCAAAGCAGAGTATTTTTTATAGGTCTAACCATTCTGGAGGGCGTATTTAAATTACTACAACAGACTCGTCAATCCTAAATGATACGCCACTATGCAGTTCAAAGGTTTTGCCTTTAAAGCCCACTCCAGTGTAAGCCAAGCGTGACAGAAATATGGCGGCTGAAATGTGACATAACGCCGATACTCTCACAGATATAAGATCTATTCAAAGCAAAGTGAAGCCCAGGAGGAGGAGGTGGAGGAGGGTAAAGAAATCCAAGGTGCCACACCCTCTCTCATACAAACACTGTCGATTTCTCACTCTCTTTCTCTGTCTCATTCTTTCACACACACAAACACCACTTGATTGTCACCACAAACACCTTACCCTCAATTGCCCTGTCAGATTGGTTGTCACAACGTCGCAAATACCCACATAATGGCTGCACTGTTATTTAGAGTTATGACTCGGAAATCAGAGGAAAAGAACACGCTGTACTGATGTCTAAAGCTCAGCTATGACAAAGCTCTCAAATATTCCCCCATAAATTTATGTTTTCTGCTCATGGTCCGTTCTGGTAAAGGCCCACTTTGTCTTGGTGGTTTCAAAATTCATACACTCTACACTCTTAGAAATAAGGGTTCCAAAAGGGTTCTTCCTGAAGGGCTGAGGTTCTACCCAGAACCATTTGCTTCTGAAGAACCTTTTTGTGAAGAAAGGGGCTGTGTCCGAAATCACTCACTCATTCACTACTCCCCACTCACTATCTAGGGACTTCTATATAGAGGACTAAATAGTGAGCTCATCTGCAAAATGAAAAAACACTTTCAGACACAACTCAAGTCATTTTCTCTGCGCCGTTAATTACGTCATTGCTGTCGCACAATTAAAATGTGCCAGATCAACATTGGGTGGTGTTGATCTGGCCCATTATAAATACTGACATACCTGTACATTTCTGTAATAAATACATACTGTAAGCAATTTTGTTGAGTTGCCTCTTAGCGAAATGCTCTGAGTGAATTTAAGTTCCCCTGGTAAGCAGTGATGCAGCGTATATGTCTAGGGCTTTTATTGTGAAAGGTAAGAAGAAAAGGATTAAAGCGGTATGCACTGCTGTTGACAATGTGGGGGCAATAAGTGTATTTTCCGAAATTAATAAATACAAAGTATTTTGTGGCTATTTCTGTTGTGATGCTGCTTTGCTCACATTAAACAGATTATTTTTGCGCCACAACTCATGGATTTGTCTCAACTGCGCTGCTCTCGTCTGCGATTTTTTTCCTCAGTGCAATACATGATGTTATATAATGCCTGGTTAGTGACCATCGGTTGTACACTACTTTTCACGGTGCATTGCGGGATACATACCACTATATAGGGTATAATAATTGGGGGCGGCAGTAGCTCAGTCCATAGGGACTTGGCTTTGAAACCGGAGGGTCGCCGGTTCAAGTCCCCGCATGGACCAAGTACTGAGTGTGAACTGGTAGCTGGAGAGATGCCAGTTTGCCTCTTGGGCACTGCCGAGGTGCCCTTGAGCAAGGCACCAAACCCCCGCCTGTCAGGGGCAGCCCCCTCGCTCTGACATCTCTCCATCAAATGCATGTATATAGGTCCTGTTTGTGCATGGGTGTGGATTCGGGCCTGTGTATATATGTATCTGTAAATAATAGAGTGAAAAATTGAATTTCCCCTCGGGGATTAATAAAGTGCCTTTCTGCTTCTTCTTCTTCTAATTCTCACTATACATTCAGAATCACTATATAGTGGACTAGTGAGTTCGCCATTTTGTAGTGAGTGATTTCAGATACAGCCAGGGTTTTTCAAGGTTTCTTTGTAAGAATATAGGTTCCATTAAGAACCCTTGTCATCCAAAGAACCCTTTTTGGAAGAAAGAGTTCTTCAAGGATTGTTGAAAGCATGGGTCTTAAAAGATCTTCCCAGCCCACACCCCGAAAAACTGTGATTGTGAACCATAATTTTTGTGGGTTGTCATGAGGAACCCTGGGTGGGTTCTAGATGAATCCCATGGAATAAAGAAGGGTTCTCGGTAGAAGCCCCCGGTTGGGTTCTAGATGAAACCCATGGAACATAAAAGGTTACCCGGTAGAAGCCCTTGGCTGGGTTCTAGATGAAACCCTTGGAATAAAGAAGGGTTCTCGGTAGAAGCCCCTGGGTGGGTTCTAGATGAAACCCATGGAATATAAAAGGGTACCCGGTAGAAGCCCCTGGGTGGGTTCTAGATGAAACCCATGGAATATAAAAGGGTACCCGGTAGAAGCCCTTGGGTGGGTTCTAGATGAAACCCTTGGAATAAAGAAGGGTTCTTTGTAGAAGCCCCTTGGTGGGTCCTAGATGAAACCCATGTTATATAAAGGGGTACTCAGTAGAAGCCCCTGGGCGGGTTCTAGATGAAACCCTTGGAATAAAGAAGGGTTCTTTGTAGAAGCCCCTGGGTGGGTTATAGATGAAACCCATGGAATATAAAAGGGTACTCGGTAGAAGCCCCTGGGAGGGTTCTCGATGAAACCCTTGGAATATAAAAAGGTACCCAGTAGAACCCCCTGGGTGGGTTCGAGATGAAACCCTTGGAATAAAGAATGGTTCTCTGTAGAACCTATCATAAAGGGTTCTGAGTGGAACCTTTCACAAATGGTTCTAGGTATAACCCTTTATGTTGGGTTAAGGTGGAACCTTTATAAAAGGTTCAACCAGGAACCAAAAAGGGTTCTCCTATGGGGACAAGCCGAAGAACCTTATATGATTTTAGTTAGCATTTTTATTTCTAAGAGTGTATCTCCCCCTGCCTTTTCCCCTTTCTCTGCTCTCACATTGTACACTAAGTATTTTGTGTTCCTCTGTATATTCTAGCTCAATTATGTAATTTAGCACCCGTGTGTGTGTATTCAGTAGCCATGGCAACAGCACAACATATCGGCGACCACAGAACCGCATTGGGGCCGCGGGCACTGCCAGGGTTGTGCCAGAGATTAATCCATGCCAGAGGTGACATGAGCGAAGGAATAGTGAGGCGGGTGGAGACAACATGACACACACATGCAAAATCACACACACACACAGGCAGACGTGTACACACTGACAGACACACTAGCGTATTACTCTCTCCTCTCACTCCTTCCTTTTAAAACACAAGCGCACACACTGGATATCCTCCCATTCTTCTTGGCTGGAGCCTCCCATGGCAATAGCAGTAGGAATCCATTCTCCACGGATGCTGGGACAGCTGTGCTGATATTGAATGAGACACACTTGGTTCTGCCTCTCCCTGTATGCAGCTCGAGATAAAAAACTACATGCTACTTAATTCAAATCTATATCACCGGCTGCCAAAATGCGCCCAGCTCATCCCGTCTTTGTCCTCGCCACCAAAGACAGCTCTGAATTTCTTTGCAAAAATTGCTGAAAATTCACTGCTGCTGACGCATGGTGGCCCCCAGTCACCAGCTGACAATTAACACAGAAAATGTATATCACTGACAAAGGCATTAATCACAGAAACCTTCATAAGCCTCTTAGCTATATGCTTATAATGCAAATAATCCACAATGTGCTACCAATTTTGAAGCTCTGGGATGTCTTAGCAGGGCTACCTCCTTGTTTTAGGCTGCTGGTGCCAGGGCAGAAATACACAAAAATGCCACCTGAAATGAGCCAAGCCAGAGTTCAATGTGTAAAATACTTCTTTGAATAATGGTGGTTTTGCGGTGGATTGGCCTGTAACTGTGTGGTATGGATGAATAAGTAAAAGGAACACGGTGTCCCAGGCAAGCGTCTGGCATCATGACCTCCTGGTGTCCAGTGATGAGGGGAAAAGATCCGGCGCTGCCTGCGCAGCACAAAACAGCAGAGCGGCCAATCGGGGACTCCGATTTCACCCCGTACTCTCTGCCTGTCTTCCCTTCTTACACGTGCGCACACACAACTCAGTTACAAGAGAGCACAATAGATCAGCGCTACCTGTCAATCAAGTGTACTACGAGTTCATTCTTCTGTCTGGTGTCCAAAAGCAGAGTGCTTTACTGGCTGCCGGGTCACTTTTATCAACACAAACTAAACGTCTTTTTGCTGTCTGGCATCAGGGAGTTACACTGGAGCTGTATATATAGAATTAAGACAGTTAAACTTTGAACCAAAACCCGCAGTGATAGCATCATTCAATATCTGAGAAATGCAATACAGGCAATAAGACCAACTCTTAAGTTCTTGCGATGGGATTTTTGTGCTTTGCTTTTAACACAAAACCACAGCGATTGGCTTGAAAAGGATTTTGTTAAAGGATAAAGGTCTTTGCACATCAAGTCCCTATATTTTGTACGCGTTTTTTTAAATTTGTCATCTGATAAAAAAAGGTACGCACAGAAAGAGTCCGATGCATTTTATTATTCTATTCGTTGCAAATTTTCGCAGTACGAGACAAAACTGAATGAATTATGTGGGTGCGATGGATAGCGCTAGTCCCAAAGGGGCTAATGAATGTATGACATTAGCAAGAAGCTATCATTAGCTGCCTAGATCACAATGACTACCTTCTAATCTTTCCTACATCCTTTGTTTTGTGACCATCCCCGATTCCAAGCTGTTCTGCGATCACCTGCCACCATCTATCATTAAATCCTGCATCTCCGTATTTTTTTTATTTCTTTATCATAAAATGCTTTGTGCTGGGAGAGGAAGTGACGTTTGCACGGACGGTGGCTCTGAGTGGTCAAACAACCCTCTTTTGCCCTTTGACAGATGGCAAAAACACAGAAAATCGAACCTGTTCCGAAAACTTAAATGAAAGTTTCAGAGTCGGTGTGTAAACGTGATTGACACAACATGAGGTCGTATTTATTTTTAAACATGCGACAATTTTGGAAAAAAAATACGGACTTGGTGTGCAAAGGCCTTAAAGGTGAGACACAAACTGGAATCCCGGCTAATCCAGCGATAACCACTCACAGGCCTAATTGGCATGAAAAGGTTTTGGGTGCACCTCCGCCTGTACCCTTAGTGCACATGCATGTCTACATGCATGCACACGTGTGTGTCTTTAATTCTGAAAAATCCAACATTTTCTGTTTATTCAGACTGTGGTTCCATCCGATTTTTAATCCTCTGAACAGCTGTTCCAACTCATTTTGCAGGCCTTGGGAAGAGACAGAGGGGGGCTGATGGGAGGGGAGGGACTGCATGTGTGGGACTACAACCTCATCATCAAATTACGTGTAAATGTAAAGTTAATGCTTCAAAGTCCAGGTATTGATTACATTCATTTAATCAGATTTTCACATAAAACAAACTAGCTCATGCCCTGATATTTTCAGTGAAAACACGGCTCTCTGATAACGACTAATAAAGAGCGGCGGTGACGTAAGAACAACATAATACATCGTCTTGGCGCAACACCCAGCGAAATAAATCATGCGCGCTGAGATGATATGGCGACCTCAAAGCGGAGGTGACTTCTGACGGACACAGAGAAAAACACATGTTTAATATAGCTCTTTAAAGAGACCGAGAATAAAGTGTCCGATAATTGACCTATACACATCTAAGCAAACTGGAACATGCAGCTGCGTGAGAAAAACGTAAGGCTTGAAGAAAAAAGCGCAGTTTGCGCCGATGCAATAAAAATTGAATTTCAAAATAAAGGCTGGTATTTTAAAATGAATGCAGAACTTTTTTTTTCAGTAAATTCAAACACCATGTAAAATATAACTTAATATTTGTAATGTAATACATCTATCTCTGGATGTGATATTTTCCTTTGCACACATTAAAACACAAGGTGGTCGGAGTCTATTTTCAACAACAAAAATCGCTCGGGTTAAACCATAACACAGACAATAAAATGCAACTTTTCATGGAGGGTGCAAAATAAAAATGTTTTTTGCACGAGCCTGTAATAACTCCATATGCACGTCATCAGCGTGAGCGGCCCTGCAGGAGTAGCTCACAAAAAACATTTCTCAAGATGGAATATATAAAAACACAAACACCTAATGCGGAATAAATAGGGACTAAATAGGACTTACCACTAAGGCATTGTTTAGAAGGTGAGTAGGGTAATACTTTAGTGTTGAGAGGGTGTTAAGAGGCGAGGAGAGCAGGGGTCAGCGTCCAGGCGGGCAGAGGGGGAGGGGGGGGGCAGAGGGAAGGAATCAGTTAAAATGTCGCACCAGTGAAAACAGTCTGAGATTAAAACATCACGAGCTGCATAGTAGAACTACTGAACACATTTAAAAATGCAGTGAAACAAGAAAAGAGTTTTTTTTAAGGTTGCAGATTTATGCTGCGTCATTGTGGCCTGCAAGGGCACGGACACTTTGGAGTTGAAGAAAGCAACAAAAACGGACAAATAAAGTCAAATAAATAGGATAATTGAAAATTACAAAAGAAAATTATGTCAGAAAATTGTAATATATGCGTTAGAGGCTTCGAATGTATTTTAAAAAATGAATGGGAAATTAAAAATATGAGACAGTGACGTGAAACTGGCTCCCATTTCTCTTTACAAACCTATATGTTACATTAAAAATGCCTAAATATAGATGTGATTTTTATCCCTGAATTATAATGAACATGAAAAACACACCAGAAGTCTCACACACTCTCACACACACACACATTTGCTTCCATAACGCACTGTCCGTCCGTCACATCCCAGCAGCAAGGCTTTTTCTTTTTATCACAGTTAATAATTCATTCGATTGTTTACAATTGTTGCCATATCCGAGGTCCAAGCTCGAATTTTTAATTATTAACAGCAATTAAATAAACAAAATGTGCCTCTCTGTCTGCAGACGGAGCTGCAAGGGAATGCTGCGAGCGTGTGTGTGTGTGTGTGTGTGTGTGGGTGAGTGTGTGAGTGGAGAGAGAGAGAGATGGTGTTTTTGCACGGAGATGGAAGTTGTTTCTTCTCTGCACATAAGGTACAACATGTTTAAGAAATGACAAGAATGACAAGAATATTATTTCCCTGCATATGCCAATAACACACTGCAAGTTGCCATCATGTGCAACATGTGTACTGCATTACACTGTATGAACTTCTGCTGTCAATTAGTCTGAACTGAGGGAAATTGATGTAGCTGAAAAAAAGCTGATTTTGTTCAGAGATGATCTGCTGTGAAAGAAATTTTGTATCAATTACAGATAAAGTCATCATCTCTAAAAAAAAAAAAAAAAAGGCCTGTGTGGACAACTCAGAGCTGAGAGCTGTTTTTAAAATGAAATCTACAAGTAAGCCATTTTACACACACACACACACACGCACACACATACACACAAACACACACACATACCCTCTTCTATAAGCATAATTTAACAATCTGTTTCTATTTTCTGCCTAAGTCACTTTCACCCTCTTGAGTCTTGAGTCAACACACTAAGTAGCCTATAATAGTTCCCTCAATAAAATGAAGAATTAAGGGAAAATAATAGTAAAAGTCTCCTTTCCCTCTCTGGTGTCAGCGACATTATGATCCTGATGTTTTTAAATGGAAAGCAGACAGGACTTGTGCCCGCACGAGAGGAGCCGAGAACATCCTCTGGTAGCAGTCGTCCTGTCAACTCTTTTAATAAAAGCACTGTAAAAATCAGGACTGAATTACACATCAAACAGTGCACTGTCAGACGAAGCCAATGAGGGATAAACAAGTCTGCTTTATAAGAGTTGAGACTTCCAGCAGCTGTGTGTAACGTGGGCAGGTCGCTGCCACCGGTTGGCTTCATAAAGGAAACCTTAAAAATCTTGAAAAGAGAGGTTTTGTCTGAGTTTTTTGAAATTTAGGATTTTATTTAGAGGACTACTGACAAGTGTATAAAAGATGTAGCTTAATAGTGTGAGAGGGATTGTTAGATTTTTACATTCTGAAATGTAACATAGCTGTACGGCTGTGCTTTGCATAAAGCTGCACCAACGCTGCAAGAAAAGGTTCTGCAAGCAGCGTTATATTTTTCTGTTAACTCTCTCTTTCTGCTGTAAATGTGGTATTTTTTGGCTGATAGTAATTATAGAAAAATTAAGCATTTTTTATATTATTAAAGCAGAGCAAATAAAAACAGTTAAAGTATGAAAAGCAATTAAAATTGGTCAAAATGTAACATATATTTCAGATGCCTCACACCTGAAGAGACTCATTTCACCACATTGTATCACACTAAAAATAAAAAACAGCTACTCAATAATCATTGGAGGGAATTTTCCTACACAACAACAACAGCAACAAAGTAACAAATGGCCTGTTTAAATGTGATGTTGGAGAAATCATTTCTAAAAACTGGCAGCACTTTTTAAATATGAACAGCTTGGAAAAGTGTTTAAGATGTTAGAGGAAGCAATTTTATTTTGAAAAAACGGTGACATTTTGTAAAGTTTGTCCAAATTAACTGTAACAGCTTCTATACTCAGTTCATGGGGTTAAAAAAGACAGTAAAATGAAGAGACAGAGGCTGAAATATAAAATCAATGTAGTTCCTGTTTAACTATGTGAGCACGTGTTGCATTCAAGTGCAAAAACTTGTAAACTAGTGCAGCAAAGATCCAGAGGAAATACTATCAGAAGATGCAGATTGTCTTCACAGTTTACAATCACACACACACACACACACACACACACCAGCTCCAATGTCTCGCCTCTCCCGGTCTGAGCTCCACATGAAAGCAGCTCCTAAAGGCGGCGGTGTGCGCCCTGCTCTCCTGCAACTCCTCTCCCCGGGCCAAAAAAAAACCCATCGAACACTTGGAAAAAATCTTTACAGCAGTAACATTAAACTCCACATTCTGTCTATCCCTCATGCTTTCACCCCCTCCTTTTCCTCCTCCTGCAGACTCACCCTCCTACTTTTTTTTTATATGAAATACATTTCGGGAGAAGCGCCATTTTCTCTCCAAAACCATGTGCGATGGAAAAGTTCCCCGCGGCAGAAACGCGCTCGGAGACGGGACGAGCGTCGCGGAGTTGAAGGGAAGTTTCAGAGCGAGTCATGGAGCAGAAAGACGCTCCGACACATCACATATAAACACATGTTAAATAAGACGCAGAGGCAATAATAAAAAAAAACACCCGGCTTCCCCCCCGATACAAGGCACCCAAACAATGAAAGAAGAGAAGAGCGTTTACCTGTGTCAAGCAGTACGGAGAGTACATGGTTATTTTTAGAGAGGAGGACTGGAGAGCTTATTTAAGTTGGATGGAAGCTCGGTATGGTGCTGCATTGCAATCGCTCGCCGTCCTGTTTCTCTCACTCCATGCTGCTGCAGCTTACAGTAACCCCGCCTAGAAAGTGAAAGCTTGCACAAACTTTCAGGGGAAAAAACTTTGTCTCCCTCCCCTCTCTCCTCTCGCACGACTTTTTTATCTCTCTCAAAGAATCCTCCAAAAAGGCGGCATTTTATCTACTTCCGCGCACAGATTCATCAAAATGCTGCTGTTGCTGCTGGCACAACTTTTCACTTTTCAAATCTTTCTTTTGATTATTAATATCCGATGGCTGTCTGACCCGCTGCGCGTGAGCCTACGGGCTTTTAACCCGCGCGCCCCCACAGCACATCTTTTACATGGTATGATATGCTTTAGTTGCGTTTAATGACCCGTCCACTCCATGTTTATGGAATTGGAAATAGTGTTCAGAGGGTGGATTAGAGTCGTTAGTTACACTGTTGTTACATTTTGACTCGAAGGGAACACGTAAACGCATCATCAGAATAGATCAGAGTGGTGGAACAGCTGCAAGGCAAAAAAAAGGAATATATATATAGATCTAGATATAGATCTATATCTATATAGATATATATAGATACACATTAGGGCTGTCAATCGATTAATCACATCTTATACGTCCATACAAACTATGTGGTCATTCTCATAGGGCTTGAATGCCTTATCCATCCGAGTCTACAACACAGTTGTAGAAGAAAGCAGTAATACTGAATTAACATAGATAATACAGAAGCAAATAGGGACAAATAAAGTAAAAAAAAAAGAGGTATGAAATGGGGCTGTCAATTGATTAAAATATTTAATCGCGATTATTATATTATATATTATATCTGTTCAAAATGTACCTTAACGCAAAACTATGACAAATATTGTCCAGAACCTCTCACAGGTACTGCATTTAGCATAACAAAATATGCTCAAATCATAACATGGCAAACTCAAGCCCAACTGGCAACAACAGCTGTCAGTGTGCTGACTTGAATATGACTTGCCCCAAACTGCATGTGATTATCATAAAGTGGGCATGTCTGTAAAGGGGAGAACCCATTTTCATTCACATATCTTGAGGTCAGAGGTCAAAGGACCCCTTTGAAAATGGCCATGCCAGTTTTTCCTCAACAACATTTAGCGTAAGTTTGGAGCGTTATTTATCATCCTTTGCGACAAGCTAGTATAATCTCTACAACCTAAAAATCGCAAGTTGCGTTAATGCGTTAAAGAAATTAGTGGCGTTAAAACAAATCTGCGTTAACGTGTTATTATCACATTAACCTTGACAGCCCTAATTTGTAATTACAATGTTGTTACATTTTTACTTGAAGGGAACACGTAAACGCATCATCATAATAGATCAGAATGGTGGAACAGCTGGGATAAAAAGGGGATAAGCTTATATATATATATATATACAGTATATATATATAGATATATATATATATAGCAAGACCTGTGGAAACTTTTTTTTGTGAGCGACATGGACATGTGAACACCTCTGATTTGGGTTTGCTAATAATGCATATAAATAATTCATGCAACTTACATAACTCTGTAAGTTGCATGAATAATATTCTGTCACAGAGGATTAAGTCTCGTGCATTAAAAGCTAAAGTTTGCACCGGATTATATACTTAAATTCATTTGCAGGCGTCTGAATCAACGCATTATCTTGTCGGCTGTAAAGTTAAGACTATTTATTTACTGAACCATGTTTGACCCAGACTGGAAGCCACAACTGCAGTTTAAAAACCAGCAAAGTGAGACCAGGCCAAACAGACGCAGCAGCATGCACTATGAA
The DNA here is from genome assembly GCA_916701645.2 of Sebastolobus alascanus. Classification (NCBI taxonomy): domain Eukaryota; kingdom Metazoa; phylum Chordata; class Actinopteri; order Perciformes; family Sebastidae; genus Sebastolobus; species Sebastolobus alascanus. The sequence goes on along the minus strand of CAKAOJ020000103.1, from coordinate 1,258,488 downwards.
GTGTATAAGACAGACATATAATCACAGCCTCTGAGCGGTATCAAGATGCTAAATTGTGCTAAATTGGGGTGTGTGAAGAAACAGACACTCTGCGTCACATAAACAAACAGGAGTGAGTGATACACATATCACATAAAAGTCATGAAATAAAGTTTCTTGACTTGGTTCCAGAGTGTGGTACAGTGGGAATTTGGGCGCGAGTGAAATCATTGTGAAGAAGCGGAGCTGAGATTTTGGGCCCTTGACATCGGAGTCCCGCAGATTTATGAGGCCTACTGCTTGTGCATGTCTACCGCAAGCCTCTGCAGGCGAAACAAAAGGGATCTGGGCGCTGTGTGGCCAATTACTGCATGTGGCCAGATAGGCGAGCCAGAGACGCAGGCGGGCGGGAGGAGGGAGAAAGTGTGTGGTCAGGACGCCACAAAACTGTAACCTCCTGGCCTCGCCACCACACAAGGTTAGAATACCAGCATTCCTCTCTGTGAATATGACACACAACGAGTATGAAACACACATGGACACACCCTTTAACACACACACCTTTTTGGTTCCTCTTCAGGCAGGTGTACTCACTTCATGCCTGCTAAGTCTTTGTTCTCAGCTCTGTTTTGCAGCAGTCATTAAAAGCACAGCGAGTGCAAAAGGTTGCAGCGAGCGGTTAGACGGGGATCAACCCCCCCTTTCCTTTATAGAGTCGACTCGCATGCAACACACGCAAACACTCCTCTGCCGTGGCTCCTTAAATGAGCCACACATTTAGTGGTCTGTGTGAGTAAATCTCTCATTAAGTAACACATGGTAGAGCCATATGCTACGGTTGGTGGGTCTGCTGCGGCTCAGCTTTTTCACACGCTTTGAATATACATATTTACCACTGCTCCAGAGTGGCCGGCGCTGCGATGACTTCACCCATCAGCTCGGAGCTGTCGTATATGCAGTCGCGTTTAAAAAACGGAGGCTCTCGCTAATAAATGATCAGAGTGTCATTTATTACTGTGTCGACTACTTCAGGGAAGCTTTAGGTCTGCAAAACAGGTTGTTCCGGGGTGACAGTAACCGCACATTTGCCTGATGATCACACACACACACACACACACACACACACACACACACACACACACACACACACACACACAGTATGATAGCACAACCAGTGGTGATACCACACCTGGAGACGGGACGCAGCACACTGTAGATAAGCTAAAAAAGTCTGGTTGTGCCGTTGTGGCTGAGCAGATGTCAGCTCTGGTGGCCCACAGTTTACACGCAGCGCACATGCAGGCTCTGCTTAAAGAAGTGGTTCCCAACCTGGGGGATAAATCAGAATACTCCTTCTTACCAAGTCATTTCTGCATGTAACTTAACTCTTTAAAGACTTATGTTCTAGTAAATCAATTAGTTTAAAGTGTTTTCTGGTCGCAATTTCTTGTTTTTTTTGGAGTATTGCGATTGTTAGGCTTTTTTTTCCATTTCTAGATTGACTTTAGCGTCTATTTCCTATCCAACAAACACGACATTAACCAGGAGATCCGTGTTTGAGACCGCTATTTACCAGTGTCTTGTTTTGTAAGTTAGGTTAGTGACGTTTGACGATTGTCACGAGACGATGTCATGTTTTGTATTGACGTTTGTTACATATTTTCTGTAGTTGTGTTACGTTGTTTCCGTACGTATTTTACTTAGTTTACTTACTTATTTTAAGCCCAACCATGACATCGGTGGTTTTCTTGCTGCGGACATTTGTGTGGCATACAAATGACATTCGAAAAAGCTCATGACAAGACTCATGACACCTAGAATGTCTGTGTAATGTCGTGGTATTAATATACCTTTCCGTGAGAATGGGTTGGTAAAATGGAACTCATTTGTAAAACTATAAAAGTGCACTCAGTAGAGTGCAGATCTGCACCAGGTGTGTCTCCCTATGCCCTCCCAAACAAAGAAGAGTTGATTCTCACTCAATTGTCCCTTGCGGCTCCCTTAAGCTGCCCGCACATGATTAGCGGTAAAATCACTCTGCGCTGGCTGTGCCATTGTTTTCCAATGGGGAGAGTGGTGCCGCCCGATTAGGCAGAAGTGCTACCCTTGGCGTGGCGCACCACCGAAATTGCCACCAAGCCCGGCGCTCAGAGTTCAAATTATTTCAACTTTGACCTTGGTTGCTGCTGACCTTTCAAGGCGTAACCAATGAGATAACAGCTGCAGCTGTTGTTGTTGCAGAGAAACAGTGAATGGTGTTCCTTGCGCATTTTTTGTTGACATATTATATCCGTGTTGCGCTTTGCATTTGCAAGGCTCTGCACCCTACATCGCTGTGAGCGAAGAGCAAATTTCTTATCATGTGAAGGCACATTACAGTCAAGATGGCAAAAACAAGGATTTATTCATCTTATATCATGCCTAACTTTAGTGGATCATAACATATTGGGTATGGAATTAACCTGCAGATGCTCCGGTTCACAATGAGAACAAACTTTTCTAATGATGTTAGTTTTGAGCCACGACAAAGGCCAAAATCTGGCCTGCAACAGATTAGACAAGGCTTGTTTTTAGCCTAGCCGATTGTCATTAACGCCTTTTGCTACTAAAGCAGTTGTTGATCACTTCTGGCTCCTACCGGCCGGTTAAAGCTAGGGTCGGTAATGTTGAGAAACTATCAAGAGTACGCTAGATTAAAAAAATTATCCAACCGAAAAACCTAGCCCAGTGTTGCCAACTCTCAATGAAAGTAGCTAGCAGCACTAGATCCAAAAGTCCCTAAATCTAGAGAGAAAGTCGCCAAGTCGGCAGCACTTCCAGCCCGTCCCTCCAGGCCTCTCTCCAAAGCCACTCCCCCAAAATTATCATTATGAACATAAACATATCATAATGAACGTAAACAACGAACATGGCCATTGTTAGTGCTCACAGTTGTTAAGCTAGTAGCTTGTGGAAAACTCCAGTGACGCGTAATGAGTGGACGGGCAGAGTACGCACAGGTTGGCAGGCAGGTAGTCTGGATTTTTTTATGTTTTTTTTTGTCTGAGCATTTGATTTATTGATTGCTGTCGGGATGTAATGAGAATTTCAACAAATATAACGAAAACGTTTTGAAGAACACTACCAACTCTAGCTTTAAGAGGAGTGAGGAATTAGCAGTCAATGACGGTATAAAACAGTCAATAAAATATGTTTTTCAAAAAGTGTGAATCACCGCAACCACGAGAGGTACTTGTGCATACAGTCATAAATGAGCACAACAAATATTAGGCTGATGGGTCCAGTAGTATGAAAGATTAGCTGTGGACAGCAAACACGACCGAACGCATGATCTCCCCACAAGCTTATGCCTAAAAAAACCCAAATATTCTTACCTAATGTCCTTTGAGGGCCTTATTGTGTGACTTTCTATAACATTGGTGAATTTACTACGTCTTTTTGCAAATGGAAGAGCTCAGTATCACGTCTGTTTTTATATTTGAAGAGCTCGTTGACCTTATGCATACCAGGAAGTGTTGCTGGCGTCCTCTGATTGTCGAGGGTGAGAGCCTGTATATGTGTGGTGCTGTTTGTCTATATGAACTCTGCCTGATGAAGCACTGAGGACCAAAACGTCAATAAATTCAGTACAAGTGATACCGGACAGTGTGCAGGATAATTTGTTTCCTTTCCATTTCAAGAATTTTATATCACACCTAATTTCTCTTCATTCCAGAGCAGCAACCTGTCTTGTTTCAAAACACAGACAATAATTTCTAGCAAGTTCTTGAAACAAGTTGATTTCTATTGGAAACATTGAAAATCTCATTGCGGATTTTGTCATGGAGGCTTTTAGGACTCAATTATAAACAGAAATGACTTGATACGATGGATATTTTGGATACTTATTGGCCTCTCAAAATCTTTCTTATCTGACAAAGAAATCTGCTCATAACTCACACCCACACTGCAACCACACGCAAGTAGACATCTCTTCATTTTAAGGGGTCACAATCCAAAAAGGTTGAGGCTTAAAGAACTGAGCAAAGGCACTGCCACATCTTACTTTTTAGGATCCTACCACTTCCAAAACAGGGTGTCAAATTCCTATTTTACGTTCACTTTTAATATACTCTTTTGAAAGCGATTGCACCCTCAGGAACCCTGACGTGTAAGCCAAGAGCGCACACACACAGAAACAAAGAGAGAAAGAAGGGAGCCGTGATGCACTTTATACAAAACTAACGCCCCAAGCAGCAGACCTCCTGGTGAGAAGCTGGAGGTGGACACCCTCCTGTGGATGTTCTTGAACTCGCTGCCCCTGGAATCCAATCCAGCCCCAGTGACGCTCCTCCCCCTCTCGAGAAACTCTTCTCTACCAGCCGCGCTACTCAATTACAGCCATAATGGTTCATTTCTGCACCCCGAGACACACGATACACTGTAGCAACCCAGATTCTGTGTGAGACTTGGCGAAAGTCTTAACTCTGGGAAACAAAGAGTGTAGCCTAGAAAACTGGCTTCCACCTCATTAACAATCACATTTTCAGTCATCCAACCCCCCCCCCCCCCCCCCCCTCCCTTTCTCCTCTCACTCTCCCCATCCCCACTCCTTTGTTTTTATTACCATTCTATATCACTATGTCCATCGTTGTAAATCCAATGCGTTCGCTGGGAGGATTTTTCTTCTTTTCTTTTCTTTTTTTTTTTTTTTAGAAAAGCTGCTCACTTTCTTTAACTTTGTATTCCTTTTGGTTTCATACGACTAGGCAGGCTGCACATTATCCTCATAATTTTCACTCCCATGAGGCGAGGGCGCTTCGGTGAGGTTGCAAAGGCCCCCCATTTTTTTTTCTTAAATGTGCGTGTGGAAATAATGATTGTAATGGTTTGCAGCTGAGTAGAGGGAGCTGTGAATGACATTATGATTGTGGTGCAATTACCGAGAGCATGAAAACAGACTGTCAGTCATAGTAATGAGTAATGACTCAAATAACACATTTAAGACAACACATAATAATAATAATAATAATAATAATAATAATAATAATAATAATAATAATATTATTATTATTATTATTATTATTATTATTATTATTATTAAAAGAAAAAAGTAATAATGATAATAAAATAATAAATAAAATAAATAGTAATACAAGAAATAAATCACTAAAGGAAAATACTAATATTGATGATGATAATAAAATAACAAGTAATAAATACATTTAAATAAAAAATATAATAATAATAATAATAATAATAATAATAATAATAATAATAATAATAATAATAAAAGAAAAAAGATAATTAAAAGGAAAATGAAAAAATAAAAAGCAATAATGACAATAAAGTGATAAAGGGGAAAAATGTATAAATAAAAATTAAAAATTATGATGATAATAAAATAAGAAAAATAATAAATAAAATAAAAAATAAAATATAATATTAATAATAATAATGATAAAAGAAAACAATAATTAAAAAGAAAATTAAAAATTAAAAAATAACAATAATGACAATAAAAGACAAAAATAATAAATAAAATAAAAATAAAGATATAATAATAATAATAATAATAATAATAATAATAATAATAATAACAATAATAATAATGATAATAATAATAGATGCATACCCTGTATGAATCTGATACTACAAAGCATTCAGGCATCCCAGGACCTCTGGAGGGTTCTTCGTTCAACAGAAAGGTTTCGGTTGCCTGAAATGTAACACAACAGTCATTTATTCATTAGTTGACTCTGTCCCTTTATGTGCAGGGAATCTAAAAACACACAGAAAAACTGGCTGCAAAGCTGTAAATGCAGATTTTGGATGTGAGAATCCTCCTCATCCAGCTGCTTCTTATATTGACCTATTTATTAATCATCCTCAAGTCCCACCACAAGATAACTACTTGAGAACTTTACATTCTACACACACACAGTTCACGATGTGTGCTGCCTGCCTGAACCCATATGCTGTGCAGGCCCGAGGCCCGGCCCTGCCAGTCACCACCACTTGAATGGGGAGCAAAGTGTTTAGCTGCCTGCCGTACTCCGCACACAATACTCCAGCACAATGGCATTTCCTGTCCCTGCTATTTCACCTGCATGGTCACTTTTCTGTGCAGCGCGCACTGATTCAGCACAAATCATTCACACACACACTCGTACGGACACGGTCACATACTAAACACCCGCACATACAGAGGCCATACATCTGCCTCACATATTCACACATACAAGCCCTTAGCCACAAGCCCTACATTGCATTCGCTGATAGATTCAGCTAAAGTATTTATTCTAAGTGTTTGTTTCCATTCAGTGCGGTTCATTTGTATGCCGTGGGACGCGCCGGCAGAGACTTGGGCTCTGAATAAGCATCCATTGCAGTTCTGCTGTCAATTGAGGCAGCCAGGCCAGACAACATGGATGGGAGGGAACCACAGACTGAGGATCTGGATCAGGGATGGGAGAGCTGGCCCGTGGCTGTTACTTTTTAGTCCAAACTGGTACAAATTGGTTTCCGCCAGGCTAAATTTGAATGTCTGTTTTGGATATCGACTAAACCTGTTATAGGCAAGGGCTAAAAATTGCTATAGGTTGATGAAAATAACTCGGAAGGAAGTTTAAGACCAGGAGTTTAGTCGCTGGATAGAGGAGAAGAAATAATCCCATTTTCCAGAACTTCTCGTCTCTCGACATACCTTAAGCAGAAACAAACACGGACCCAAAACAGGATCAAACATTGCTCGTAGCCAGCTACGAAACGTAAAGTTATGCTATTTAAACTGGCATGTGAGGTAAACAATCTTTTAGGGGATTCAAACAGACTTTAGGTAACTTAAACATTTGCACATGCACACACGGTGACACGGGATTGCACTTGGGAGAAATGCATGCGCAGACACATGCATAAACACACAGCACTATAATAAGTCCCAGACTTGGGCTAACCAAGCTGCGGCTGGAGACACAGGCTATTCATATCCTTCAGAATGAGAGGTTACAGCTCGAGTCTTTTCCCTTTTTCACTGTTAACACAGGAAGGGCACCTGCGTGTGTGATTTCACTCCACCTCTGCGGGCCGATTGATTAACATAAGATCAACATTGGTTTTGTTTAGCATTGCCTCGCTCGTGAGTTTAGCGAGGGCCACGTGGAGCGTTCACTAAAAAAAAAGTTAGAATTCAAAGTCATCCAAGTGACTAAGAAAACACTCCTCCTGGCGTTCAGCCTCAGCATCCAACCTCTGGCCTGTCATCATTAATATGTGGGGAAACACTGGAGGAAAACCATTTGAAACCATTTGTCCCACTAAATGGTGCCCTTGTCAAGCTCTCTGGGCTTTCTGTTGAGCTCTTAAACTGCCCGGTCCGGCTGAAGGATATATTTTACTCTGTTGATAATCACAGAGTAGCACAGAACGAGGCGCGCTGGTAGTTCTACTTGACTATTTCTGACAGGTTTGAGTAATTTAAAGTTGAAAAATGATTTGTGCTGCGCAGACATAATAAACGAAAGGATAAAAACATGGGTCTGCTAATGAATTAGGCGTATCTTTGTCCATATCTTTGTTTGGGACTGATTGTTTGATGTAGCTCCCTGCAGCACTGGCCCATTTCCCCCCCCAGTTTTTATGGAGCATGGTATCAATTATATATGTGTGTTTTTCTATATACAGTATATACATGCAGCATATGCCCAATCCATATGGCCGGCCTAGAGCTAGAATAGGCGCAGAGCCTCATGTAATTAACACTTAAAAAGCTCTAGAAATCATTTGATGTTTGGGACTTTTTTTGGTGGCCGAGACAGAGTGTAATACAGCACTGAAATGGTTGTCAGATTTTATCAATGGAGAGCGCAGACAATGTCCTTATGACTTTAAACAAAGTGGGAAAGAGAATAAGGAAATTTCAGAGCCCAGGCCAAAGAACAGAAGAGAACATTACGTTTTCTCGGTCAAGTCTCCGTATTATGTATGTGTGATGTATTAAAGAGATTGTTCAATGATTTGGGGGAAATTCAACTTGGTGTTTTCTTTCCGCAAGTGAGCTGATAATATATAAATCTCATGTGCACGAGAATAAACTAGCCTCATTTGTGACCGAAGAACTCTGTATTTTACTCCGTGATCCAGTCACATAGTGTTCCCAATACAAACCCCCCAAAAACCCTGTTGTTTTTTTACCTGTTATTCAGCCACAGGTTACATGTTCAAAGGTATTTAAGGTATTTTGGAGACAGTAGAAGTCTATAATTAATATTTTTTATATGAACAATGGATCAAATTATTAAGTTACCCCCATTACACCTGTAATTAAAATGTGTTTCGGGTGACTGGATTGCAATCTGTTAGCGCTTGACCACATGACAGTACAGGTGTAAATTCACCCAAAATGCATTGAGGACGGATTGTGATGCGATCGGCCAAACCACCTCCGGAATTGGTCAGGGACGCATTCTGACCACATTGAACACAAGTATAAATGCAATTGCGTTTTCAATCCACATAGGCAACGAAAAATGATGTGGGCGGAAATACGTAATTGCGCATGACTGTTCCAAACCAGCGAGGAAGCAGCCATTAGCCAGTTAGTGAGCTAAGATACTAGCAAGAAAGCTTGTCAAAATGGATATTCGAGACACTCGTGGAGGGAGTCAAGACGAGACCAAGTGTCTGCTTTCAATTTGCTCCGGCAAAAGTAGGCTATACAAGCGAAACTTGTCAATTCATATCGCCAATTCATATATAAATTTTTTTGGGACCGGTGCAAACGAGAAGAAGATGTGACGTTCGGTTGTTTGAGCTGGACAGAGCGATCGGATCTCAATGTGGACACAGCAGACACATATTAACACCAGGTGTAATGTAATCAGATTAAATCATATCTAGATAAGCCAGGTGTAAAGGGGGTCTGTGTAATGTAAAAGAGGTCGGTCTTAGTGATGAACCCACGTAGAATTATCCTTCAGCTCTACAGAGCATTATAGAGTCTTTCATCTTGTTGTTTTAATTTTCTGGCCTGAAACTTTACTGTTATGGTTCATTTTCACAGCTTGCATCATGTTTTCAACCATACCGGGCAGGTGTTTGCAGCAGAAAAACTCTCAAAAACCACCCTACACTATCTGCACAGCTCCAAACATTAAGCAAAGTTAGCGACCAGCTGGTGAACATAGTGGAGCTTTTAGCAGCTAAAGAGCAGTTGGTGGAGACCAAAAGAGAGCTGTGGACTTGCAGTCATCAGGTGGTAAGAAATACGACTCCAAATGAATGCTAATGTTGCTCCGTAACTGCTGGATGTGTAAATTAGAAACTGTCTGCTGACAAATTCATCATATCAACTTAAAAGGTGATCATAAGTCAGTGTTTTGTTCACAGCTTGTTTCCGTTGCCCCCGAGTGGCCAAAAAAAAACAGTTATTTCAGATTTAAAGACGTAAAATGTTGCTAGGTAACAAGGTTTTGATTTTAACTTTAGTTTTTATTGATGTTTTTCAAGGTTATACACATATCAACAACATATGGGCATGTACACAGTCAGACCCACAAACAAAGGGAACAATACATACAGGACTCGTGTTTGGGTGTTACAATTCTATTAGTCCATACATTCTCATGTCATTTCCAACTCAATCAGTTGTCCTTTCTGCCGCCTTCGTCGCTGTTTTGGTTTTTGAATAATGTCCATTTCTCCCACTTGTCTTCCATCTGTGTTTCTTGCAGTCTTAATCAATGTGTCAGCTTCTCCATTATGTATATCTCCTCTATTACCCCCATCCACTGCTCTTGTGTAGGGGGTTCCACTCTACCCCACTTCCTTGTGATAGCTTTCTTACTAGCTATTAACAATATCTTGACCAGATATCTATCACTTATTCATACGTTTCCATCAGTAGAATTCAAATTACACAGGTAGAGTGTCATGTAATTCATAGTGATATCATATCCAAGTATCTTTTGTAACGTGTTGTGAACCACCTTCCAAAACAGTAATAAATTCTCTCCAACATGGTAGATTTCTGTTCAAATATTTACTCTTGACCTTCGGCGTGATGAAAAATCTGATTAAATTTTTCCAAGAGAATTCCCTCCATATCCGTGAATTGGTGGATGTTTGATGCATTTTCCACATGTTTCCCAAATCCTCATCTGAAATGTTTGTGTTAAATTCTGACTCCCATCTTTCTTTTATATATTTAGTTGAATGTTTACTTGCTGACAGTTTTTGATATAGTGCTGATATAATTCAAATTTTTGTTCCTTTGTTTGAACTGATTATAATCTGAATCACTCTATTCACTTCCACGGAGGGATCTATTTTTTATCTCCTTCTTATAACAGTCCCTTAGTTGCAGGTATCTATAAAATTCCCGCTTATCTAAATCATATTTATCTTTCATATTCTGGAAACTCTCCAGCTCCCCATCTTTCTGTTAAGTGCACCATGCTGTGACTCCTTTGTTTACCCACTGTTTGAATCCTTTATCTTATCCAGCTGGTTTAAAATTACTATCAAATGCCACCCATGTTGGCATATTTATTTCTTTCTTCACCCTGTAATATTTTATTATTCTGAACCATAATTCCAGAGTAAACCCTGTAATTGAATCTATACAAGTTTTAACTTTCTTGTACGCGTCTTTATCTCCGATGATGGTCTGAACAGGATATCCTCCACACTCTTTTTCCGTTTCCTTCCACTTTAGTGTATTCTGACTTGCACCAACATACAATATATCTTAGCTGGGCAGCATAAAAGTACTCTTTCAGTTTTGGGAGACCCATGCCCCCTTTATCTTTTGGTAGCTGGAGAGTTTCATACCTAACTCTAGGTTTTTTGCCTCCCCAGATAAACCTTGATATGGTCCTGTAAGGTTTTGATTTTAATTGTAACATTCAAATTGGTAATACTATCTGATTACATCTCAGACTAACATATGAAGTCCTAAAATCACTTCAAGAAGTGTAGTACAGAAAGTACGGACCTGGAGTCAGGAGTTGTTTAGCTAGCTTCACTTAAAGACTAGAAGCAGAGGGAAACAGCTAGCTTGGCTCTGTCCAAGTGTGAAAAACATGATTCCCCCCAAATTAATTAACTAACTAACCTCTAAAGTTGTTTATTAAACCCGTACATGAGCATAAATGTAAAAAGGCATGATGGTGCCAAACCCGGCAAACTCACTGTCACAGAGAGACCTAGGATGGCTGCACCAAGAAATAGTTGTACCTCCCCCTAAACACAGCTAGTCATTGGTTGGTAGGCATCTTAGGACAGAGCCAGGCTAGCTGTTTCCTCTGTCTCCAGTCTTTATGCTAAGCTAGACTAAGCTCAATCTTGGAAAGAAAGCAGATAGCGGAATTTCTGAAAATCGTGTAAATTCTAATGCTGCGTTCCAGACATCTCGGAACACGAAGATTTCTGACAGCCTTCTAGAAAAAATACAATGGAATACCACTCAAAGTCGGAGTTCCTGTACTTGTGAACTCCAAATCCATCTACCCCGACTTCACGAAGAAGCAGTTGTCTGATGTCACACTGGAATGTGCACATTGTAAATAGTAAACCATCAACTACAAGGCAACGTTAAGTACATTTGCCTGTATTTCGGTTATTTAAAATAATTAGCCGGTTAGACTGTTATCAGGTTATTAAATGGGAGTTATCAGTGATTATAAGCCTCATAGATATGGGTCAGAAGGGGCCTGCTACACCCACTAGTAGATTTTATCATCTCTTCACATGGGCGATCACCGAAAGAAGGAATAAAAGAAGATGACAGTGACCTCTAGCAACCGTAATAATTATGACAGGAGCAGATTCAGAAGTCAGGCGCTGTGCAAAATGTAAGGTTTAATTCAGTTTTACAATGTGTTAGAACGTGTTGCTTTTAAGTTTTGCTTAACTTTTACAGCGTAGTAGGTGTAGCACGCCCCTACTGACCCACATCTATGAGGCTTATAACAACTCACATTTAATGAGCAGATGCAGCGGGTGCAGCAACACATACTATCATATAGTAAAACGTTCTGCACGTAAATTGATGTCAAAATATGTCGCCGTAAAATAAAATGTGTAATGGCGTCTGTTACCTCATGCGTCATTTTTCCTCCTCTGTTTCGTATATATATGCAAGGAGGCTGCACTGGTTTCAATTGTGTGCACACTATTGGAAATTTCAAATGGGAAATTCCGACCTCTGACTTTGACTGGAACGCAGCATTAGCACTGAAGGTTGTTAAACCCGTCGATTGACCAATGTACTCTCACAGGCGTGCAAAGAGGCCTACTGAGCATCCTATTGCGTGAGTCTGAACATGAATGTTGATCTCTACAGTACCTCAGCTGCACTCTGCATCTCTTTGATGGATATACAATTGAATACAATCAGATTCAGATCTAAAGGGGGGTTCTCAAATTGGCTGTGTTTCATGGCAGTGGATATATTAGAGCACATATACATATGGCCCACCTTCCCCACCTTCTCTCTCATTCTCTTGATCATACACAGACACACACCAGCACAAAACCACCTGTGTTTCTATGTTTCTGGATGCACAACAATCCCTGAGAGGCAGGTATCCTCACAATCACAGATTATTCCACTGCAGCATCCTAATCATTTGCAGCATTGTCTGTGTGAGCTCAACAGTTTCTAGAGCATCGGAGACTTTTCACTACTTCTGCAAAACACAACTGACATCCTAACCAGTCCCACTTCATTCAGCCTTAATTGTATCCTCATTCTTCACCTGGTAACAAGCTAACAAACCTGTGCGGATGTGGCAAGCACATCAAAGAGAGGGAGGGATGGGAGGGGGAACTTGTTTGTAGAAAAAAATGTGTGGGGGAATATGAAAGGGGAAATTTACGTTGTGTGAGTCCAAGCCAGCGCCACCTCAGGGAGAAATGCTGGAAAAATGTGATATTTTACACCTGCATCTCAGGAGGTGAGGAATGAGACAGGGAGCAGGGGAGGCGGTAATTAGAGGAGTGTGCGTGCATGTGTGTGTGTGTGTGTGTGTGTTTATAAAGGATTTTTAGTATGTTTCTGGGGCTTGCCACTGGTTCTTTTTCAGCATTCAATTTGGTACGATGCATTCGATGCCAGATTATTAAAAATGCTAAACCTGGTTACGAATGCTAAAAAGAAAAAAAAAGTGTTGAAAATTTAAACAAATATGCTAATATTGTTACAGTGATAAATAGCTGGCAAGCTCTGTTTAATGAATAATGCTATTGGCTCTAATTCCTCATTAAGGCCCTAAAGACGAGAGCGAAGACAGAAAATACATGTATTGTTGTTGTGTGTGTGTGTGGTTTTTTTTCCAAATTAAACTCAGAAGGCAGAAGATACCAACACCTTCCCAAATTAAGTAGATTCAAATTACTCGGTTACACAGCTGGTGTGCAGTCTGGGGTGTCTTGTGAAACCAATTAATGTGAGGGTTAAGTCTTGATAAAGTAATTGAGGCAGGGTTAGAAATGAGATGGAAGAGTTAGGAGCGTAATGTGATCAGCGAGCTTGATGAGACGCTGCAAAAAAAAATCCATCTCAAATTGTGAGCGTTGTAGTTTTGTTATAACAAGTTATTAAAGGAATCTGTCAGTGTTGTTTCTAAAGTAAACTATTCTGATCTGGGGTCTGAAGTCAAATTATCCTCACACCTTATGTGTCTGCATTCAAGATATAGTCACTTGTTTAAAGAAAACTTTAAAGGCCTTTACACAGCGGGGGCATGACCAATAAATGACACGAAAATGCAAGATACTCGCAGCGATGCAAATTTTCGACAGTTGCAATAATTTTTCAAAAAAAACAATTTGAATATATTCACACAGTCAGAGGCCAAAATCGGGATCCTATAGAGTGCTACAGGAATGAGTCCTACAACCTGGAAATGAGTTCGCATTTTAGCACTTCCGGTTCCCTCATCTGGAAGTCAATGGGTTTTTTGAATAGGTTTTTAGTTAGATGCCTGAAATAAGGTCTGTGGTTAACAAAAGCTTTAGAGATTTTAAGGTTTTGTTCTAAGATATAAAATACATCAGTAAATATCCTACTCATGAATTTTGAAGCCTTTATGTCTCTTTAAAAATGGCGGTTGCTAACAAGTGGCTTAAGGAGAGTACTAAATGTCATTACACTGACTCGTCCGCCTTTACAGCCTCGTTGTTTATACTAACGCTCATGCCGGTGTAGTTCGTTTATAGCCTAACATTAGCTTTTTACTTCTGGCGATTACATTTACACTTCAAAATCATAAAAGTGGTGTTCATTTTTGAAGATTGTCTTGCTGAACAAAACGTGTAAGTATCATAAACGTTTGTTTGCCACAGAGCTTATTTTCTGCAGTAATCCAAAAAACAATGGAAAAATCCCATTTTCTTTTTATCAAGGGAACCAGGGCGATGCTAACTTCCTGGTTGGCCTACAAAAATACGTCATCCCTGCAGCACTGTATTGACAGAGAACAGTGTCTGTCAGTCTGTCTGAGGTAAATTGTTGTATAGCCTAAACAACTGTAAACTATTTTAGTTTCCTTTTAGCGAAATGCTCTGAATGAATTTTCCTCTGGTAAACAGGTACGAGGTGTATATGTCTGGGGCTTTTATTGTGAAAGGTAAGAACAGAGTGGATCCGGTCTGTACTTCCTTTGTCAAGGTTGAAATGAGTAATAAAGTTTGCCGTCTTGGTTCAGACTAGGAGCCTCCGAGTTGTTGTACACTATAGTGTACATATTGAATATGTGTAACATCGCTTTTTCACCCCGTACTATTCACGTTCTGTGTGAAAGTATTCATGACAAAGACAACAAAACAAAAAAAACTGGGAAATTCTGACCTCTGACTTTGACTGGAACATGTTGTTGTACAATATAGTGTACTATGTACTGAATATGTCTGTTCCGCACAACGTGATTGGTTGATGCCTCTATTGGCAGTGCGAAAGATCAGAAAAATCGACTTTGTTATGAAAAAAAATTGTCGCTTTTTCATCGCGTAATATTCGCTTTCTGTGTGAAAGTACTCATGACAAAAACAACAGTTTGAAAAAATATATTGACCTATGAATTAATCGCACGAAATAAAGACGCCCCCAGTGTGTAAAGGCCTTTAAACTGTATTGGGAACAGGTGAGATTACTCACTCCGTTTTTTTTTCTATTGACTTTTGTTCATTTTCAATACTCACTTAAACAAGTCATAAAGACGGGCTGCAAAAGGCACCCCGCTGCTTTCATCTGGCACAAAGTGCTCTCCACTAACAAGTTCATCACAGTATACTTTTGATCTAAAATTACCATTCATCATTTCAAGAGTAAATGCTCCATTAGAAGAGGTATCACTCAGAAAAACAGCTATCTGTTCCTGTCAGAGTCTGTTTTAATTGCTAAAATACTTTATTTTACGAATGTTTCACAGTGACCCTGAAGAGGGCTGACATGGAATATTGGCAAATAAACTACCTATAAACTTTTATGTTTTTGTTGGCCTGTACCTTGTAAATCATTAAGCATTTGTCCTCGTTTACTCATAATGATTTAAAAGAAGAGTCATTACAGACACCCGGCACTCATTAACCTGAAATGAAAGGGGTACTCCACTGATCTTACTACACTCATCGTGGAGAGTAATACTCTGCATGTGAACACAGTTATATAATGTCTTTCCAAAGCCTGAGAAAATGACCCAGATGATGTCACGGTGATGTCATCAGGGTTATCTTAGAAGAAGAAGAAACCTTTATTTGTAATAGTACATACAGGTACATACATGAAATTTGACCTCTGCATTTAACCCATCCTAAGTATTTTTAGGAGCAGTGGGCTGCTGCAAGCGCCAAGGGAGCATCTTGGGGTTTAGTGTCTCGCTCAAGGACACTTCGACATGCAGTCTGTAGGAGCCGGGGATCAAACCGCCAACCTTGTGGTTAAAGGACGACCCGCTCTACCCACTGAGCTACAGAATTAAGGCTTGTATTCACATATTTAACAGAAAGCCTGTGCTACAAACTTTGGCCATGGAGTTTGAAAGATGAAGGTATTCAAAAAGCAGGAAAGATTTAATAATCAATGCTATAAAGTTGCATTGTGGGAATCGTAGGATCCAGCTTTTGCGAAGCTCGACTTGTCAGAGGGAATGAAAGTCAGGATATCTCGACTTCTGCTGCTTCGATTTTGACCATTCTTATTTCAATCCGTCTCTCATAAGTCCCCTACCTTTACACAAGTGCAACACTAAATCACTGGATTGCCCCTTTCAGTCTGTTTTTTCTGCATCTACCAGTTTCTTAGCTTTTAAAGAGATACATGCAAACAATTCAGGTCCATGACTATTTGAATGTCAAAAGTGACACGTTTTTGTCATCAGGGTTATCTTGAATTAAGATTTGACTTCACATATTTGACAGAAAGCCTGTGTTACGAACTTGGGCCATGGACTTTGAAAGATGAGGGCATTCAACAAGCAGGAAAGATTAATTGAACGATGCTATTGAGTTGCATCATCAGAATTGTAGGATCCAACTTTTCTGAAGCTCGATTTTGACCATTCTTAATTCAATCAGTCTCTCAGAAGTCCCCAAATGTTATGCAAGTGCAATATTAAATCACTGGAGTGCCCCTTTAAGTCTGTTTTTTTTCTGCCTCTACCAGTGTCTTGGCTTTTAAAGAGATACACACAAACAATTCAGGCCCACGACTTTGATTGTTAACAGTGGCACTTTTTTCTTTCTTTTTCTTTTGATTCACATGATCACGCCTCATGATGTGTCCTTGATAGCCACTCTGCTCAACCGTGCAACAATAGCTATACAACAGCTTAAAAACCAATCAACCTGACGAACCCATTCTGAGCTCACTATCCTAATATTTACGCTGTTCGAGCGTATATCAGAGTTTCCATCTTTTAAACTACAAGCACAAGCTTACACGCCACATAAGCTATCGCGGCCTGCATGAAGCCTTATTTATTTTTCCAGGGAAATGTCAAGGCCAGGGCAAACATAAAAGCATATTATTCTGTATACAGTGAGGGATGACATCACTGGCAGCGACAGCCAAGAGGGAGATCACACGAGACTGGGAAACCGCTTGTCTGATCATCATGTGGCGAGCTGCACACACACACACACACACACACACACACACACACACACACACACACACACACACATAGTGCGGGATACAATTACCCCAACTGTTTACACAGCACTGCATGATTACTGTATTTGTTTGTTATGCCGCTATACTGTACACCACACATATGCTGATCATGAGAGTGCAGTGGAGACTTTTGATATATATTTAAAACTAATACGACTAATAATTTTGGACCAAACATGTTTCCAGATTCATGATGGTGGCTCACATTTCCTCTTTGCTTTCCAACATATTTGGGGAAATCAATAACCTGTTGTGCCACAGATACAGATCGTCTCTGCAGAGAAGTGGAGTTTAAGTGTTTATTTAGATGGAGCACCAGCCTTGGGGGGGCGAAGCTAACAGAACCCTGACACTGATTGACAGATGCCTCCAGTGCATTCTGAGTAAAGTAACATGCAACTGAAATATCTGGCACGATTTCAAAATATAGCCTTCCCTTTAAAAAAAAAGAGGTGAGTTGCTGCTATAAGTGGGAGAATAAGAAGTGGAGATAATCCCATGTGAGGCCTGTCCTGAATTCTGTAACATTTTTACTGATGAGCTTCTTGGGCAGCTGCCATGTCAGCGAGGATGCTGGTAAACAAATAATTATTCATACTATTAATCTTCCATATTCATGTGCAAATAAGATCCCCCTTTCCTGGTATCTGAGCAGCTTCAAGGTTGTATGTGGGAGGTTCCCCTAACTATTGCCTGACTTGACTCATTTCATGCCAAAAAAAGGATCTATCTAAGGGTCAAGGATGTGTGAGCTTATATATCATAATAAAACAGACTTCTTATTACTAATTTTAAAACCTACAAGAGCTGCATTCAAATTCAAATGTTTTCACAACCTCACAGGGAATACATTTGATTTACATTTGCATTTATACACTGTTAGGGGCAAATGGGGATAAACAGGAAATATATATATTTTTTTTTCTTATGGAAAGTACTCAGCCAATTCAAATTATAAGGAAGCCACAAATAAAATCTCAAATGTTGTTGAAGAAAAGGTATGAATCATCTCAAACCTTTTGCTTTGTGATGTCACAGGACTTCTATGTCAAATAAATCACCTGCGTAATGAAGGAATTGCTCTAAAACCGCTGTGCGTAATTACGCACAAATCAAATAGGCACATAATTGAATGCTGGCGCAGTGAAAAAGTTCCATCCTCTTATAGCCAAGTTTCCAAACTCTGCTAAACTTTGCCTTTATGTTGGGGTTCGGGCTCCTTCGCGTGTCACAATGTAACCTTTCACAATAAACTACTATGGCGCCTCTTGAGTAGCTGCTTACACTGTATGATATGCGATAACGCGTATCTTATATGTGGCTATAAATAGTCGACAGGCAGGCCCACATCAGAGACCACTGCAGTGAGGGGAGTCATGTTCTCCATGTGCGGGCAGAAGGCAGTGGGCATCGGGTGGTGAACTGAGAGGGCTGGACACTGATTTGGCCAGAAACACATTTTGGCAACATGTTGTGCAACTATAAAAAATAAGGTATATTATGTTTTCCTAACACAACATCATTTCAAATAAACATGCAACATTCGTCCTAATTTAAAAATAACTATAATAACTGACAGAAAACATACACAGGTAGGTGGAAGGACTTGGCACACTCTTTGGTTGACTGTTACGCATTAGCAAGTAAACAGTAAGAATTATGAGTGGGTAACTCAGCCCACTGAACTTTAAAGTTATTCCTGCGTATCATTAAATCTATAAAGGACTAAATGAATCTGAAAGCTGACTGCATAAATGAGCAAATTATTGGTTTACATAGCACGTACCATTGTGGTGTAGGGAGATGTGCCAACACTCTCAAAGACCCATTTTCCACTCTGAAAAGTTCGGCTTCCAAAAAAAAAAAAAAAAAACTGTGTGGGAGAGAGAAAACTGCTCGGTTTCTTGTTCAGCTGGGCCTTATACCGGAAGCAAAAGAGCCCTAATACACGGCCTGCTGCCCGGTAAACATTTTTTTGGTAATTTGTAGTCAACTCCTCTCAGTCAAGGCAAAGGAGGACAGAGTAATCCAAGCCGTCTGCTTCCCGACTTCTCCACGCAAGGTGTTTATGCTCGGTTTGATATTTCCATGAAAACCGTCGGGCTCGCCTGTCAGTGCTGCTCTCCCTCCAGCCTGTCCCGGTACCGTAATGTCCACCCGAATCGCCGCGCTCCGCGCCACCGACACAGTCACCGTCGGAGCCCCGCGAGTGACAGAGCAGGAGTCTGGCTGTGCACCGACAGTAAGTAGCTTGCACCCTCTGCTTACGCGCTCACCACAATCAGCTGTTGCTCCTGCAAGAGGGGACGATCGCCGCGCGCTTTCACCCCTCGTGCATGCTCCGGCTTTGCTGATATGAAAATGTCCCCTCCTCGGTGCCGGGTCCTCCCCCCCACCGCCACCTGTTCCTCAGCGTCCGGACAAAGTTGCGGAGAGGACGGCTGCAAAACTCACCATGTGGCAGCGCGGATGTCGCGACATCAGAGTAGCGGGACCTGGTAGGACTGCCTCTCGGCTACACACAATAACAATGAGGTGAAATGTGTGTGAGACAACGAGCAGCCAAAATTAAGAAACGCTAGGAGTGAAAACACAGCGTGGCAGCACGTGAGGACGTGCGGGGTCCTGCTGCGGCCGCGGCCGGAGGAGCGGAGCGGCAGGGCTGCTGAATTATTAATAACCGGAGCGGTTCACAGTCTGTCGTGTTCAGTGAGTAACCAGGGCGGCAGCTGGGGGTTTAGAGGAATTAAATACGGGCTCAGAGTAAACCATGGACGCAGGGGATTAGTGGCTCTCACCGGCAAAAGTGTAGGGGCAGCTCGGGGCCGACGGAGAGGGCGGGAGGGAGCGGGAGCGACGGGGGAGCAGCCGCGGCGCAGGTTATCAGAAACCCAAGTATTTTCTGAATGTGATACAGGGAGACAGGAAGCTGTGAACGTCGTTTTGAAAACTTTATAAATGCAGGGAGACATACACGTAGACCCGTGTGTTCAGTTTGCAAAATATGACCTCCAAAAATTCAAACAAAAACTGTCTAATTTGATTTTTATTGTATTTTTAAGGAGGATAAACGGAACCTAGGCGGGTTAAAGCTCTGCTACCCAGGGTTGATTTAATTCTCATGGCAATTTATTGGCCAGACCTATATCCTATTACAGTATGTCATGCCTGTGGTGGGAATATATGAGACATTTCAACTGTTAACTGTCGCGTGTCTTGCCTTATTTTAGAAATGTGTAACACCTTTGTATTTACGCACAGCCACTAGACCGCAGCAGGCCTCATAGTTCCCAATCACATCCACAGCCTAACTATAAAAAGTTGTCTGTTTTTCAGACGAACCTCTGTTTATTTGGCTATGAATAAAGCAGTGAGACAGAGCAGGGGCATGACTCCTGGCTGAACACAATATTTATTCACCACAAATATCAAATTCAGATGGAATGTCAGCATGCAATAGAGAGATGGCCTGGTTATGAATAAATTACCAAAGTTTTGACCTTTTATGGGAAACGAAGTACTTCGCGGAAGTGCGCAACTGCAGACGTCACTGCAAATAAAACGATGAGCGCCGTCAAAATGGATTCCACCTGCCACCAGTTTAGTCTGTGTTGGTTCAACTTGATCACTTTACAAGCAGACAAATGAGAAGCTTCTGGACTCAGAGTTGTTCCTAGAGAGGCTCATTGAGGGAGAAGAAGCCTCAGTTTTCTTCACAAATAACATTAAATGCAAAGCTTCATGAAATACCTACTTTTTAGATTTACTTTGGAATAAAAAAACATTGTAGTTTAATATTTAGAATGTGGGGAAGCAGGAGAAGTTTTAATGGCCTATAATAATTTTGTCAATAGAACGACATAGCCTTCAGATCTATTTTTTAAATGTTCTATTTTGAAAATCTAGACTAAAATATCAGTATAAATGTCCAACAAGCAGGCACATTTGACCCTTATTTTAACCGAAACCGTTGTTAATTAACGCCTAATTAATTTGATCAGCGTTCTTGTCACAGTCTTTTAATTTAACACACCAGGCTCCGTTTTATATTTATAACATTTAATATTCGTCGTTTCTGTAAATTAATTTAAAGGAAACACAAAACATGCGACTTTCCACAGTTTTTAAACGGTGTACAGCTCACAATAAAATACAAAACACAAAGAATTACATGACAAATAATTTGTTTAGGCCTCAAGTATTTGATTTATATAGGCTAAACCTAATTAGGCTGTGTGACAGTGGGGATAAATGTAGAGGTCATATTTTTGGGACTTTAAATGTAGGAAATAGTTATTAGTAAAAAAATAAATAATTAATTAAAATTAAAATTAAATAAAATTAAAAAGCATCAGGATAAATCTGTTCAATTTATTTTATTTTATTATACATTTTTTAGTTATCAGCTAACTAATTCAAGGCCCAGATTCTGTCAGATTTCCAACTAAAGCATTTCTAAATACGTCTGATAAATTATTTAGGCAGCAGTAGAATTGAATGTGTGTAATAAGTGTGTGTGGCCTCTTAAAGTGAGCTGCCTGCAGGAGCAGAGGGAAAGTCTTACACTGCCTGTTTCAACTGTCTTCAGGCCTGTACGATCACAATGACTTATTAAAGTGCGTCAGATTTTTATTCATTTATTTATGTTTTTGGAATGGTGCACCACGAACTCATATCATATTCTTACATATTCTTTCATTATTCTTCTTAAAAATATTTAGCCAACCTGCGCAATCTTTGAACAGACGAGGGATTTCTGTTTTAACTCGAAGGATGGTAAATATTGTGTGTAAATGTAATGCGAGATAAACGTTCATTAAAACGTGTGTAAGATACAACTGCATCTTATTACTCTGATATAAAGTCGTCTAGTTCTATTGGTTCATTTTAGTAATGACTTGACCTGATGCTTGACCTTAACATTGCTGGCTTTATCCTACTTTTATTTCTTTAAACTTCCTTGAACAAATACGGCCTGTTTAGGTCCTGAATGCATCACTGCGTTGTATTAATCTGCTTAGAGTCGTTTAAATGCTCGGAATTTGAATGTCTGTTTATTTTAGTGGAGAAAATAGGCCCGTTTTTTAAACGTGATTTATAATTAATTTTAACATATAACTCTTTTAGAAATGGCCGTTAAGTTCTTAACAGAACAACAATATTTGTTTTTACGGACACATTTGGTACAGTAACTGTATGAAGATCAAGGCGTCACATCAGTGACCCCAAACTAGGCCACAGCTCTGATAGCGTCTCCAAAACCTTTAAACCCGCTTATATCGCCCAGATATGCGGGGACAAGTTGAACAACCGCTGATCACTGATATCATTAGGCTGTTATAGATCTGAATATTTTGCACTCCATACCTCTCCATACATTCTGCAGTGTATATTGGCCCCAAACTGCAGCTCGCGCTCATTCGCAGACTCCTTTTCTTCGGTCCCTCCTATATACCGTCTCTCCCTGGAGGTTTACACACACTGGGAGACAAAAGTTCCACTAGGCAACGGCCTGCCGAGGAATGCTGACCTTGGCACGGCCAGTGGAACCGGTCCGACTCACGGCCATTCTCTCGTTTCTTTGGGTTTCAATTAAGACGCATTTGACCTGCGCCAACTTCCAAGAGGTGCCACGGTGGTTCGAGGCGCGCTGGAGCCCTGTGGGAGCCCTGTAGGAGCCCTGTAGGCTTTAGCTATAGGAACAGGCTGCTGGAAGTGCTGCAGGCCTATGATGAAGAGTAGAAACTTACAGCAACGTTAACAGGACAACACGGGAGGTTAGAGAAAATGTAGACTTAGTTTATAGGACAATGTAACAAGATGTAAAGAATAACATGATGTATAATGACAAACAGCAAACAAGAAATGCCATCAAGTGCATTAAGGTTACCATAAACTAAGTGTGGGAGGACACTGCATGCCCCTGATATTGTAATATGATTATATAATGATAATTAACAGGATGAAAATCACGTTAGAATATTGAGATAAAGTCAAATAAGTAGTAGTTGAAGTGTTGAGGTCTTTTACTGAAGTAAAAACAGCATTACCACACAATAAAAATACTCCATACAAGTAAAAATCCTATTAACAATTTTACTTAAGTAAAAATACACAGCGAATGTACTTCATGTAGTATCAAAAGTAAAAGTACTACATAGGCCCCTATATCATTAGGTTATTAATAATAATGCATTAAAAAGTGTATTTTAATGTTCTATCTGGTTGAGGTGGAGAACATATTAGCTATATGGGGAGATTAATAAATAACAATACATATATTTTTATTTTGTTTGTAAAATCTTGAAAGTAACTACAACTGTAACCGTCAGATAAATGTAGTAAAAAGTACCGCATTTCCCTTTTAAACATAGTTTATTAAAAGTATAAAGTAATGATGCACCGATACAGGATCAGAAATCGGGGCCGATACAGATTCAAATAGCTGGATCGGGTATCATGACAATGGAGCTGATCTATTCAATTCAGTTCTATGTTTAAATACTATATACATTATATACTGGAATTTGAATTCCTGTTTAAGTTTTGACTAATTTGTTGCTGCATTAAAAAGGTTTACACTTCAATTGTAATTCCTGTTAATTTTGAAGATGCTGGTGTATGATTTATTATTTTAAGAATAAATAACAATTCAGTAAATGTATATCTATGAATTTATTTGTTACATTTTGTTTTACAAAGTTAGGAAAGCAATGTTTAAGTCAAGCCTGATGTTGCCTTACACATAAAAGAATGATCCCAGTCACTTCCACACAGTGAGGCATACAGCTTATTAATTAAACACTGGTATCGGATCGGTACTCGGTATCGGAGTCCAGGTATTGGTTTTGGTATCAGATCATGCATCCCTATAAATATAAAGTATCTTAAAATAAAGTGCAATACCTCAAAATTGTAGTACTTGACTAAAGACACATAGTTAACTTCCACCAGTGAAAATGAGGTCAAAGTAAGTTGCCATTACTACAGAAGACCTACTGTATGATGAGATAGTAAGATAACGTGTCCAGTCTTACAGAATCTGACATTTAGGGTTGATTGGTGAGTTGATTCACTCCTGATGAAATGCTATAGTAAGGTGCCAGAGGAAAAACAACAAAACAAAAGCACACAACCAAAAAAGCAAGATTTCCCCTGATGAGAGAACGAATGCTTTGAAAGCTTTTATTTTGTAAATGCTTGCACTGGACCTACCGTAGCAGAGCTTTCAAAAAATAAAAGACAGATAAAAATAGAATAGGAACTGCATGAGGGCCACATTTTAACAGACAGAAATATTAAGTTTATTATATAGTTTATAGAGCTGTCAATTGATTAAAATATTTAATCATGAATAATCACGTGATTGTCCATAGTTAATCACCATTAATCGCAAATTTATCACATTTTTTATCTGTTCAAAATGTACCTTAAAGGGAAATTTGTCAAGCATTTAATACTCTTATCAACATGAGTGGGCAAATATGCTGCTTTATGCAAATGTATATATTTATTATTGGAAATCAATTAACAACACAAAACAATGACAAATATTGTCCAGAAACCTTCACTGATACTGCATTTAGCAAAATAAATGTATGCTCAAATCATAACATGGCAAACTCAAGACCAACAGGCAACAACAGCTGTCAGTCTTACTGTCTGTCTGACTTGCCCCAAACTGCATGTGATTATCATAAAGTGGGCATGTCTGTAAAGGGGAGACTCGTGGGTACCCATAGAACCCATTTTCATTCACATATCTTGAGGTCAGAGGTCAAGGGACCCCTTTGTAAATGACCATGACAGTTTTCATTGCCAAAATTTAGCGTAAGTTTGGAGCGTTATTTATCTTATTTATCTTCGCAACAAGCTAGTATGACATGGTTAGTACCAATGGATTCCTTAGGTTTTCTAGTTTCATGTGATACCAGAATCTTCACTCTAGCTTTAAAGCTGAGTTTGCTACCACCTAAAAATCACAAGTTGCGTTAATGCATTAAAGAAATTAGTGGCATTAAAACAAATTTGCATTAAGGCGTTATCGCATTAACTTTGACAGCCCTAATATATATATATGTTTATTATATCAAAGATGTGGTTCTGTTTGTCTAGTTAATTATTTTGTACTTTCTAAATCTTTTTCTAAAAGCTCTGGAGATAGGTAGAGCCTTTGATATTAAAATGGATCACTCTTTACTGACACGACTTATCAAATAACTTGTGATGTTGAAACGCAGTATTTCCATATCTCACAGCGTATAGACTGATTCATCTGAGAAAGTAAGTGAATCCCGATGGGCCTTTGAAATACAGGTTGAAGCTTAATTAGGAGCAGTGCTTAATTACCAAAAGACCCCTGAGAAAGTGTGCTGGCCCTTTGTACATCAAGGTAGGAAAACACTGTTTAAAGTCACTTACTTCAAATATAGACGTGTTTACTCGTTGGAGAACAAAGTTTTTTTTGATTGATTGATAATAAATCTTAGGAGAAACAACCACTTTCTGAAGGAAAACCAAATTTTATTTCATTAGAAAAAATAGATCTTGCACTCCATTTTTATCAGAGTACAATTTCCTCACATGCACTCACTTGCATTAGCATAAGCTAGCGTGGTTGCTAAACACAAACACACACAACAAAAACATATGCACCTGCAGGCTGAGCGCTGAGATTAACAACACCTTATGGAGGAGGATGATTGGTGGAGCCTCGGGCCCTGCGAACCGCCGATTGGCTCGGCAGAAGACCAGGCTAACTGATGCTGAGCGGAGTGTGTGTGTGTGTGTGTGTGATCTCTCAGGGTATCCCAACACTCCCCTGCCCTTATCAGGCAGCTCCACGGCACCGCTAGAGGAGTGCTGCTCTCGGGAGGGCAGGGCTACCAGCGCGGTGCTTATCTTCTACCGGCAAGGAGGGTTTATAGGTCTGATTAACTCGCTGCTTGTATGTGTTGTGTGTAGGAGAAAAGAAGAGAGTGTATTATTGTGTGTTGTAGACTAATGTGTGTGTGTTTGGATGTGAGAAAGGTGTTGGTGAAGCACACAGTGAAAAGATGACACACATCCTCTTGTTCCTTCAACGAGTCGTAGCTCTTCAGAGCATACTTGCCAACCTTGACACCTCAAAAGTAGGATTTCAAAACCAAAGCGGGGGGTCTGGGGGTCCTCTCCCAGAAAAATTTGAGTTTCAGAGACTCAAGAATGAAAATAACAAAATAATAAGTAGACTGCAACAGCATTTTTATGCTAAATAGGCCTACTTTTAATTTTACTTTTAATTCTCAGGAAACATAACTGAATAATTGGCCCCTCTGGTGTGAACTTGTGTGAATCTCTGGTATTAACTAATATTCATCAGTTTTCATTCATTCATTTTTGCTTCTGGTTTAGTATTTCTTTCCATTTCTCTCTCCTTCTCTCATACACTGAAAGCCCTCTCAGACACAACGCGACAATGGCACCACTGCGCTCTGCAACACGTTATTTCCAATGGCCTGCGCCACGAAGGCTTGCTGTGATGGTACATGTCCACAGGGGCATTTTTTTATCACGAGGGATCACCTCGCTTCCCAGGATTGGACGCTTGATGAGCTGCCACCAGACACAAGGCACTAGGCACCTGATTGGACGAATGCTTTCCCTCATGGGCTGCTGCTCCCAGCTTTCCAACCGGAACCAACATGGCGGCTTGTTTGGAAACTTTCTTCTCTTATATCACAAAAATAGGTTTTTTTTACATTTTATGCGAGAAATAAGCCATGCAGTTGCTGAATCTGTCTTTATTTTGGATCGACAACAGTTAGTTTAAAAGTTCCTCGAAGTTTCCAGAGGCGGCGAGTTGCGTCGGACGCCCCTGATTTGCATAAAGTAGCCTAGACCTCAACTTTATGCAAATGAGGAGCGGCCAACATGACGCCCCGTCTCTCAAATCGCGCCGCAATAATACCAGAATGCATTGCTGCTTACATAGACAATGAATGGGAAGCGTGGAAAAGTCGGAGGCTGTGGACATGTACCATGATGCTGGGATGTGCGGCGAGCGCAGCTCAAACCGTGCCGCGGTGTCGCGAGTAGCTGTCCTCCACCAAGACATTTGGTGTAGCTCTATTGTCATCTGGTTGGAAACAGCAGGGCTTATATACACTGTACAGTGCCAGAAACAGGTTGAGATAATGAAAAGGAAAAAAAGGTGTGAAAAATTGCCATAAATCAGGAGAAATGCGGGAGAATTGTGACACCAGGAGGAAACCGGGAGAGGGCAATGAAAAACGGGAGTCTCCCGGGAAAATCGGGAGGATTGGCAAATATGCTTCAGAGGCACCCAGGAAGTAAAAGAAAAGCTCTGTCGTGAGCGAGGGGGTGTTGAGCGTAAAAGCAAACTGGTTGTGATGCATTACAAAGCTCCAAACTTTAAAAAAACAAAAATCTCCCTCCTTTGTAAAATCTATATCAAATTGCACCATTCATCATCGTGATGATTGGAGCAGAGCAGAGTGGAGCTCAGCGATATGATTCGTTCTGGTTTGGGTCCAGCCGGTACTACCAGAGTGTCATCGTCGGCAGGGGGGGAGGGAGACGAGGGGGAGGCGGTAAAGAGAAGAGTATGGTCACCCCCCCCTTCTCTCCCACCCCATTGGAGAAAACAGGGCCGCTATAATCTCTTTTCCTGGCTCTCCATGAAAGAGAGAGGAAGAGCCACCAGAGCCTCGGTCCGCTCAGATCTGCTGCCCCTCACCCCTGCTGTCTATCTCCTATCTCCTCGTTCCCCTCTTTCTCTCTGCCTGTCTGTCCCTCTCTTGTTCCTGCTCTTCATCCTCTGCTTTACTTGCTCTTCCAGAATCTCCCCGTAGTCATCGTTCGTGCATTTGCTTTGCTCAGCGGGTATCAGTTCTCACACCTCCAGTTATCTACAGCATGGGCCTGCACGTCTCTTTTGTGTTCCTGTCTTTAGTCATTTTTCTAGGGATGATGGCAATGCCAGTCTGTCATTCCGTCGGTCGGTTGGTCCACCACTTTGGTCCAGACTGACATATCTCAACAACTACTAGATGGGTTGCCATGAAATCCGGGACATTCATGGTCCCCAGAGGATGAATCCTACCGACTCAACCCTGTCTCCTACAATACGTTCCCATACAACTAAACTGCATTCTCAATTAAATTTCAATGGAAACATATATTCTCCCGCATTATGGTTGCAGTTTTAGGCCTAGTCCACACGTACACGGGTATTTTTGTAAACAGCGTTTCCCTCCCTCGTTCTCAAAAAAAATCCCGTCCACACAAGCACGGTTTTAAAAAAAATGTTGCATTGGATAAGTAGCAGTGACCTCCGTAGCGCATTCTGATGCCTCTGTTCCTCAATATAGAGAACGAATAACTGTACATTTATGTGTAAACATGAAAAAAGTCCTGTTAGCAGGTTGTTTGGCCACATCTGCCGTTAATGGTTGTATTTATGCCGCTGTTGCACGACATGCCGTCTCATTAGTGACGCTTCACAAAGGAGATAACGGTGCACACTCTGACGTGAAAAGCTGAGAACTCAGTTGTCCCTGTCTACACGTCAACACTGAAAATGGAGTTTCTGAAAATATTCACCCTGGTCGGAGTTTTCCAAAAGCCCCGTTTTCAGTGACGTTAAACGCCGTTTGGGTCTGGATGAAAGGCCAAAACGCATAGAAAAAGCTCTATTTAAAAAATACCTGTGTACATATGGACAAGGCCCGCTTGCAAAATTACGCCGTACACACTACGTACACTACGTCGTACAATTGACAAAGGGCAAACGTTCTTCTGTTTGGTTGCTGTTGAAATTATTCAGCGAACCATTACATTACATTAGATAAGATGGGGTTCCACACAAAATTTATAGATTGGGTGAAAGTGCTATATCTAAATCCAAAGTCAAGAGTGAGGGTGAATGGGTGTTGCTCCCAGTTTTTTAAATTGAAGGGGGGAGTTAGACAGGGGGACAGTTTGAGTCCCCTGCTCTTCGATTTATGCTTAGAGCTGCTTGCTGAAACCATTAGGCAAGAGGATTATATAGAGGGTATAAAAGATGATACTGTAGGGGGGTGGAACAGAAAATTTCATAATTTGCGGATGATGTCATGCTTTATGTGAGCAATCCTATTTCCTCAGTGCCTCGCCTAATGCAAGTTTTAAAGGAATATGGAGTAATATCTGGTTATAAAATAAATTATTCAAAATCGGAAGCAATGACGCTGTCAGGTACATGGCCTTCGCAACTAGATGATCAGGTCAGGTTTCATTGGTCTAGGGAGGGCTTCAGATACCTGGATATTGTCATTACCCCCTCCATTTCAACACTGTATGAAGCCAATTACGGAAAGCTACTGAAGGGGATACAGGCAGATATGCGTAGATGGGAGATTCTCCCTCTATCTCTTGTTGGTAGAATTGAAACTGTCTGAATGAATGTTTTGCCCCGACTGCTTTTTTTTATTTCAATCGTTGCCAGTAGGAGTCCCTGGGGTGGAATTTAAAGCTTTAGACAAATGGATATCGAGATTTGTGTGGCAAAATAAGAAACCTAGAGTTAGACTCAAGACACTGTTATTACCAAAACAAAAAGGGGGCCTTAATTTGCCCAACATTAAGTACTATTGCTAGGCGGCGCAGCTGAGGACCCTGATAGCATGGAAATGATTCAACGAGTGTCCCGTTGAAGATGATGTCACGGCAGTTTCACGCTCCGTCGCTACAGTGATGGGTACTATCCGCAGTGGAAACACAATATAGAGAAAAGGACCTGGTACCAAAAGTGAGTCGAGTCGAGCAGAGCCGTACCATGCAGCGGAAACACGGCTTTAGTCATTGTTCACCAGCCTCTTTCCAACGCTTTCATTGATATTTGATGCAGCACGAGATTTCAAGCAAAGCCCTCAAAGTACAAAATGTTCCCATCTCGTTTCCCAAATTTTCAATCCCCGCTCCCCTTTTCCTTTACCACTTCCTCCCATGCCCGCCTCTCATTGCGCTCCCTCTTTCACACCTCTGAGGGGGGGGTGGAGGGGGGTATCATTTTATGGATCCCTGCCATTCAGTCTGGTCCTCCTCCCCTCCCTCCGTCTGCCTCCATTTCCCATACTCTTCCATCACGTTTTCCTGACTCTCCCTATCCTTCCTCCTCCCTGTTTCCTCCTTCCTTTCCTCCCTCCATCCTCACTCACCCTCCCCCCTTCTTTTTTTTGATGGGTGGAGTCTCCTCTGTGGTGCCATTTTCTGTTTGGTAGTACATACAAGGGAACATGAATATTCATGACTAATCCACTCTGCGCCCTCCACCCCCAAACCACCACCACCATCACCACCACCACCCCCCCAACTCGGCCCTGCCGTCGAAGGCAACACTTGGTAGTGGCACATGGCGAGACAGCTGTTGCGAACCAAGCCAGGCATCTGTGCAGCCGGAGCATACGAGGAAAAGAGGGAACGAGGGAGAAAGCAAGCAAGAGATCGCACTGTTAGAAACAGATAAAGAGGACGGAGATAAAGAGATAAAGAGACAGATATATGTAGAGATAGAGTCGGGATGGTATGGAGCGGGCAGTGGTTGGGGGGCATCTGGGTAAAGAAGAGCCAGACAGACAGAAGGAACGGGGCGGTGGTGAGGTCATCTGGGTGAAAAGGAAGGGGACGAGCCAGACGGAGGAAAATGGGCACTGATGGGAGGGTCTGTCTGGGGATGGAGAGGGAGACAGACTGAAAAAATATGGGAGAGAGTGAGACAGAGAGGGAGGGAGGGAGAGGGGGGCATCTGAACATAAAAGACAAAAACCTGTAAAGAGACAGCGAGAGCGAGGGGAGGATGGAGGGATGTCACACCTGACTTTAATGCTTGTGTAGAATAAAAAAAATGATTCTCCTCAAGTGGTCCCAAGATAAATCTGAGGTGTCACAAGCAGCATCGTAGCCAGGAACTTAGAAATACAGAGGTCAGAGGTCACGAGTCTAAAGTCTCAAACAGGATTCCAGCCACCTAAGAAACATCTGACAAGCTACTAACCAAACTCAATACAAATTTCTAGGTATTTAAAAAACATATACAGTATATTATTTATTAATTAA
This sequence comes from Sebastolobus alascanus, assembly GCA_916701645.2. NCBI lineage: Eukaryota > Metazoa > Chordata > Actinopteri > Perciformes > Sebastidae > Sebastolobus > Sebastolobus alascanus. Next base: position 1,227,260 of record CAKAOJ020000103.1, on the reverse strand, counting down.
TTTGCTTACTTATTTATTGTATTTACTATTTATTCATTTTGAGATTGATTTTTATTTTCTGTTGTTTCAAAGCCTTCTTTACACTGCCAAGTAGATTTTTTTGTGCCTAAAACAAACAAAAAAAAGATATTTTGCCTAAAAAATATATCAGAATCAACTTTAAAAATCCAATGTGTATAATGTGTATGTAATCACAAAACGCAAACTCCCTCTTCAGCTCTTTCAACCCCTCAGATTCCCAGAAATACCACAAAGGACATGGTCACGCTAAATGGGTGGTGGTAGCTACAGTCCTGGTTACAAGATGATTACAGGGAAGAAAGAAAAAACATCTCTGTTACACAAAAATGTTCTTTTTTTCTGATGTTTCTCATTTAAAAATAAAAAATAAAATACTAAATACTATTCTCTCATCAGGCCAGTTAAAATCCTTCAAATGAAACAATTTGTGAATTAATTAATTGAATAAAAATTAATCTTTGGTTGAACTGCTCACACTGTGTTCTCTATATAAGACCAGGTATTAGTAGCTGATGCATGACAAAACATTTGGAAATCACTGGAAATTATCCACCAATACAACAACAAAAAGCTATTTTTTAGAAAAAAAGATTCACATTAATTTTCATCAGGACCTGTAACTTAAAGGGGCACTCAGACAGTTGCACAATGTCTTCGGTGGCAGGGAGGGAGGGAGCTTTATTTACCCTGAAGATGTCACAGTGATGCATCATGGTTATCTCGGCTTGGGCTGATTTTTTTTAAACAGAAAGTCTACATTACAAACCAGAGGTGTGAAGTTTGAAAGTAGTAAGCATTTAGGACACAGTGAGGGTTGAACAAAATATACTATCCAGTTGCATTATGGGAATTGTAGGATGGAGTATTTCTGGAGATTGACCCGTAGGGACTTCTGGATATCTGGGCCACTGCTGCCTCAATTTTAACAAGGGCTGTCAAAGTTAACACGATAATAACGCGTTAAAGCAAATTTTGTTTTGACACCACTAATTTCTTTAACACATTAATGCAATCGATCTTTTGGAGGTTGTAGTGGGCTCAGTTTTAAAGCTAGAGTAGTATATGCTGGTATCATGAAACTAGAAAACCCAAGGAATCCATTGGTACCAACCATGTCATACTAGCTTGTTGATAAGGAGGTTAAACGACGCTCCAAACTTGCGCTAAATTTTGCCGAGGAAAAACTGTCATGGCCATTTTCAAAGGGGTCCCTTGTCCTGAAAATGGGTTCTATGGGTACCCACGAGTCTCCCCTTTACAGACAAGCCCACTTTATGATAATCACAAGCAGTTTGGGGCAAGTCATAGTCAAGTCAGCACACTGACACACTGACAGCTGTTGTTGCTTGTTGGGCTAATTTTAACCATTCTTTTTGAAACCTGTCTCTTATAAGTTGCACAATTTAAGGAAGATGTGAAAGAAGAATGAAGAATGAAAGTGCAATGATAAATTGCTGGAGTACCCATTTAAATCAGTTTATTTTATAAGGCAACCTTAAAATGTGGATAATCTCAACTCTACAACTCTAAAACGGGTTCACGTCCCACGACATCCTTGCTTTTGTCTCAGAAGAAATTCAGCAATTCTATCAGGAGCAAAATCACACACAAAAAAGAAAAAAAAATCTTAAGAATTGAATGAGTTGTATGTCTAGAAAACTAAAATTCTGAAGATAATAATCCCAATGAAACCTGCCGACACCCCTCGGCTTTGTGTATGACGAGTGAGACACTTCAGACGGAGGGAATGCTCCTTTGCCAGCCATGCCCAGCCTGTGCCCCTCTCTCTGCCCCCTGTAGCACCCTGTAACCCCCCCACCCCTCCCCCCTGCTCACCATCTCCTGCATCCCTGCATGGGGCCCCAATGCTGGCTGCCATCCCTCCGTTACTCCCCCTCTCCCTCCCCCACCTCTCTCTCCTCACCCCCCTCCTCACCCCCACCCATGGCAGAGGGTCCAGCTCTGCCCTACATAGCGGCGAGCGCAGCAGGCTGGCGCTGAGAGGAACCCTCGGGTTTACAAACTGTGTCAGGCCTCGAGACGCCTCTGTGATCAACACCGAACGCCACATGAGGGTAAATAATAAAGCAACTGCTACCAAGAGATCGGAGTGATTGATGTTGTCAATATGTGAGATCTGGAATAAATGAGCTCTCTGATGTGATCCAAACTGTGGATGTTTGTGTCACAAAAAAGCTGAAGGTCAAAAGTGCAGAAGACAGCAGCTACAGCAATAGCTTTTTACAGTTAACACAAGTTGAACGCAGATGAGATGATTTGCAGTTATACTGGAAATTCAAGTCAAAACATAATCGTAATATATTACTCATAAAAATGTCTGAATCTGAAGTGAATGCACTACAGGTAAGGATTAATCAAATCAGGTTTAAAATAGTGCTGGTCATAAGAAAAAAAACACATATCCCTGTTGCCCCAGAAGTGTATCATGGCCTTAATAAATTCTGAATCATTTCCTCTAGTGGCAAAAACAGGTTTTAATTAAAAGCCCCCATCCTTTGGGATAAGGCCTAGATATCTTTGATGGAGTCAATCACCCAAATTATCTTGTGATTAGAATTTAGGAAGAAAAACTATTTGGAGGAAGTGTATCCGTATTGCTTGAAGACATTTGCCAAATGTTCAGCCCAGTCGCACAGCAGTTCGTGAAATAGTCACAAAATGTAATGTATTGATTTGTGTACATTTTTTTCGTGATGGTCAGCACGAAATCAATTCTTATGTAATCCATGTAATTGTGAACCGGGAAGTATAAAGAGCGGCCTAAACCTAACTAAGTAGTTCTTGTCACGTACCTTCCGTACTTAAGTTACAACACTTCCAGAGTTATTTTAACCTAAACCGAAATCTTTTCCTAAACCTAAGTAGTTTTTGTCACGTAACTTCTGACACCTCCAGAGTTATTTTAACCTAAACCGCAATCTTTTCCTAAACCTAAGTAGTTTTTGTCACGTAACTTCTGACACCTCCAGAGTTATTTTAACCCAAACCACGATTTTTTCCTAAACCCAACTAAGTAGTTTTTCGTCATGTAACTGCCATACTTAGGTTTCGCCACTTCCGGTGTTATTTAAACCCAAACCACGATATTTTCCTAAACCTAACTAAGTAGTTTTTGTCATGTAACTTCCAGCACTTCCAGAGTTATTTAACCCAAACATCGATCTTTTCCTAAACCTAAGTAGTTTTTGTCACGTAACTTCTGTACTTAAGTTACGCCACTTCTAGTGTTATTTTAATCCAAGTTGATCTTTCCCTAAACCTAACTAAGTAGATTTGTTGCCTAATCCTAACCAAGTCGATCTTTTCCTAAACCTAACTAAGTAGTTTTTCTGCCTAAGCCTAACCAGGTCGATCTCTTCCTAAGCCTAACTTAGTTGTTTTGTTTTGAAAAGACTGGAGCAGAAATTGACACGTGTCACATGTTGCTGGATATTCGTAAGAAAACGCACGGAAAAAATACGTTGTTGAAAGTCGTGTTGAGCATCACAAAAAAGGGAAATTCATCGCCGTGAGACTGTGTTGAAATGTAAATATATTGTAATATATATACCACCATCATCACTTCAATCACACATTTAAATAAGTGAACTGCATCAGAATCTCAGCAAAGAGGCTCAACTTGCTACAAGTAGACTCTTTGGCCTTAGGCACCAAACACCTTGAACACACACTTAGCAAGTGACTTGTCATTTCAGATGCACAGTGTGGAAACATGCAGCGTGCACAACATGTAAACATTATGCCACATTCTGCAGCAGCGGGACATTTCATCCAAAAAAAACAAGATGGAGAGCAGAAGAATGTGACAAAAAACAGACAGACGGATCGATGGATACAGAAAGAGGGAGAGACGGGGAGCATCCATCCTACCATCCACCATGACCTGGCAGAGAAGTCATAACACAGCTGCCACCTGAGCCCGGGGTCACTCTGCCTCTCCCACGCCATTCCACTCACTGCCACGCTGTCTCTCCCACGCCAGAATCCTCTTCCTGGGACTGCTGATAAATATATAAATATATAAAAACACACGGATGATGGAGTCACCAATCAGGAGCTATCTGTTACCAGGATGCTGCTGCGGTGTGAGTGATAGAGAGGGGGTGTGTATGTGTGGGTATATACTGTATGTATGCTCTGGTGTGTGTGTGTGTGTATGTGTGTGTGTGTGTGTGTGTGTTTGGGAGAGGGGGGCACAGTCAGAGAAATGCCACGGAGCCCTCTCCAAGCAGCTGTGCCTCTCGCCTAGCCAGTCCAACTGCTCCCCGCTGCTGCTGCCATGTGCAGGCTTTAACTGAGCCACCAACTCTGCACCCAACACACGAGCTTGAGTGTTTGCACACATTGTAGCGACTTGCACGGTGTGTGGTATATGGTCATATCTTCGCAGTGTCCTAACCGCTTTATGAGTCACGTCGTCAGTCAAAAGCAATAATGTCAATGGGCTGTGCTGTGTGCTGATATACATTTTCCAGGAGGCCCCGGGCCAAGCTCAGATGTGTGAGCCAGGTTACTGAAGGGCTTCCACTGCACACTGAAAACAAAGCTTGTTATGTCTACCCTTTTATCAATGTCTTATTTTTCTAATTTTCTCAGTTACAGCAGCTCAATAACTATACTATAAAATACTAAAATATACTGAAGGGCCGTCTCTAGCCATTTTGGTGGCCTAGGCGAAATTCGGATTTGGAGCCCCCCCCCCGCTCTAGGGTTAGGGTTCCACCCCCCAGAACCCTAACCCTAGACCCTTAAACCGCAACACACATTAGACATCACAATGGTTTTAAGATAAAAATTAAGATTTTTATTTTCATAAATAACTACATTTATTAGGGCCCGAGCACCGACAACGTCGGGCCAGCGAAGGCCCTATTGAAACTGAAGGAATTCTTATTATTCTTTTTCTTTTTCTTTTTCTTTTTCTTTTTCTTCTCTCAAATGAATCGCCTTTTTGAGGCCCTTGCCATGCTGGAAAAGTTGTTAAACTTGGCACATTTGAATATCCAACAATACAACAACAAAAAGCTATTTTTTAGAAAAAAAGATTCACATTAATTTTCATCAGGACCTGTAACTTAAAGGGGCACTCAGACAGTTGCACAATGTCTTCGGTGGCAGGGAGGGAGGGAGCTTTATTTACCCTGAAGATGTCACAGTGATGCATCATGGTTATCTCGGCTTGGGCTGATTTTTTTTAAACAGAAAGTCTACATTACAAACCAGAGGTGTGAAGTTTGAAAGAAGTAAGCATTTAGGACACAGTGAGGATTGAACAAAATATACTATCCAGTTGCATTATGGGAATTGTAGGATGGAGTATTTCTTGAGATTGACCCGTAGGGATTTCTGGATATCTGGGCCACTGCTGCTTCAATTTTAACAAGGGCTGTCAAAGTTAACACGATAATAACGCGTTAAAGCAAATTTTGTTTTGACACCACTAATTTCTTTAACACATTAATGCAATCGATCTTTTGGAGGTTGTAGTGGGCTCAGTTTTAAAGCTAGAGTAGTATATGCTGATATCATGAAACTAGAAAACCCAAGGAATCCATTGGTACCAACCATGTCATACTAGCTTGTTGATAAGGAGGTTAAACGACGCTCCAAACTTGCGCTAAATTTTGCCGAGGAAAAACTGTCATGGCCATTTTCAAAGGGGTCCCTTGACCTGAAAATGGGTTCTATGGGTACCCACGAGTCTCCCCTTTACAGACATGCCCACTTTATGATAATCACAAGCAGTTTGGGGCAAGTCATAGTCAAGTCAGCACACTGACACACTGACAGCTGTTGTTGCTTGTTGGGCTAATTTTAACCATTCTTTTTGAAACCTGTCTCTTATAAGTTGCACAATTTAAGGAAGATGTGAAAGAAGAATGAAGAATGAAAGTGCAATGATAAATTGCTGGAGTACCCATTTAAATCAGTTTATTTTATAAGGCAACCTTAAAATGTGGATAATCTCAACTCTACAACTCTAAAACGGGTTCACGTCCCACGACATCCTTGCTTTTGTCTCAGAAGAAATTCAGCAATTCTATCAGGAGCAAAATCACACACAAAAAAGAAAAAAAAATCTTAAGAATTGAATGAGTTGTATGTCTAGAAAACTAAAATTCTGAAGATAATAATCCCAATGAAACCTGCCGACACCCCTCGGCTTTGTGTATGACGAGTGAGACACTGCAGACGGAGGGAATGCTCCTTTGCCAGCCATGCCCAGCCTGTGCCCCTCTCTCTGCCCCCTGTAGCACCCTGTAACCCCCCCACCCCTCCCCCCTGCTCACCATCTCCTGCATCCCTGCATGGGGCCCCAATGCTGGCTGCCATCCCTCCGTTACTCCCCCTCTCCCTCCCCCACCTCTCTCTCCTCACCCCCACCCATGGCAGAGGGTCCAGCTCTGCCCTACATAGCGGCGAGCGCAGCAGGCTGGCGCTGAGAGGAACCCTCGGGTTTACAAACTGTGTCAGGCCTCGAGACGCCTCTGTGATCAACACCGAACGCCACATGAGGGTAAATAATAAAGCAACTGCTACCAAGAGATCGGAGTGATTGATGTTGTCAATATGTGAGATCTGGAATAAATGAGCTCTCTGATGTGATCCAAACTGTGGATGTTTGTGTCACAAAAAAGCTGAAGGTCAAAAGTGCAGAAGACAGCAGCTACAGCAATAGCTTTTTACAGTTAACACAAGTTGAACGCAGATGAAATGATTTGCAGTTATACTGGAAATTCAAGTCAAAACATAATCGTAATATATTACTCATAAAAATGTCTGAATCTGAAGTGAATGCACTACAGGTAAGGATTAATCAAATCAGGTTTAAAATAGTGCTGGTCATAAGAAAAAAAACACATATCCCTGTTGCCCCAGAAGTGTATCATGGCCTTAATAAATTCTGAATCATTTCCTCTAGTGGCAAAAACAGGTTTTAATTAAAAGCCCCCATCCTTTGGGATAAGGCCTAGATATCTTTGATGGAGTCAATCACCCAAATTATCTTGTGATTAGAATTTAGGAAGAAAAACTATTTGGAGGAAGTGTATCCGTATTGCTTGAAGACATTTGCCAAATGTTCAGCCCAGTCGCACAGCAGTTCGTGAAATAGTCACAAAATGTAATGTATTGATTTGTGTACATTTTTTTCGTGATGGTCAGCACGAAATCAATTCTTATGTAATCCATGTAATTGTGAACCGGGAAGTATAAAGAGCGGCCTAAACCTAACTAAGTAGTTCTTGTCACGTACCTTCCGTACTTAAGTTACAACACTTCCAGAGTTATTTTAACCTAAACCGAAATCTTTTCCTAAACCTAAGTAGTTTTTGTCACGTAACTTCTGACACCTCCAGAGTTATTTTAACCTAAACCGCAATCTTTTCCTAAACCTAAGTAGTTTTTGTCACGTAACTTCTGACACCTCCAGAGTTATTTTAACCCAAACCACGATTTTTTCCTAAACCCAACTAAGTAGTTTTTCGTCATGTAACTGCCATACTTAGGTTTCGCCACTTCCGGTGTTATTTAAACCCAAACCACGATATTTTCCTAAACCTAACTAAGTAGTTTTTGTCATGTAACTTCCAGCACTTCCAGAGTTATTTAACCCAAACATCGATCTTTTCCTAAACCTAAGTAGTTTTTGTCACGTAACTTCTGTACTTAAGTTACGCCACTTCTAGTGTTATTTTAATCCAAGTTGATCTTTCCCTAAACCCAACTAAGTAGATTTGTTGCCTAATCCTAACCAAGTCGATCTTTTCCTAAACCTAACTAAGTAGTTTTTCTGCCTAAGCCTAACCAGGTCGATCTCTTCCTAAGCCTAACTTAGTTGTTTTGTTTTGAAAAGACTGGAGCAGAAATTGACACGTGTCACATGTTGCTGGATATTCGTAAGAAAACGCACGGAAAAAATACGTTGTTGAAAGTCGTGTTGAGCATCACAAAAAAGGGAAATTCACCGCCGTGAGACTGTGTTGAAATGTAAATATATTGTAATATATATACCACCATCATCACTTCAATCACACATTTAAATAAGTGAACTGCATCAGAATCTCAGCAAGGAGGCTCAACTTGCTACAAGTAGACTCTTTGGTCTTAGGCACCAAACACCTTGAACACACACTTAGCAAGTGACTTGTCATTTCAGATGCACAGTGTGGAAACATGCAGCGTGCACAACATGTAAACATTATGCCACATTCTGCAGCAGCGGGACATTTCATCCAAAAAAAACAAGATGGAGAGCAGAAGAATGTGACAAAAAACAGACAGACGGATCGATGGATACAGAAAGAGGGAGAGACGGGGAGCATCCATCCTACCATCCACCATGACCTGGCAGAGAAGTCATAACACAGCTGCCACCTGAGCCCGGGGTCACTCTGCCTCTCCCACGCCATTCCACTCACTGCCACGCTGTCTCTCCCACGCCAGAATCCTCTTCCTGGGACTGCTGATAAATATATAAATATATAAAAACACACGGATGATGGAGTCACCAATCAGGAGCTATCTGTTACCAGGATGCTGCTGCGGTGTGAGTGATAGAGAGGGGGTGTGTATGTGTGGGTATATACTGTATGTATGCTCTGGTGTGTGTGTGTGTGTGTGTGTGTGTGTGTGTGTGTGTGTGTGTGTGTGTTTGGGAGAGGGGGGCACAGTCAGAGAAATGCCACGGAGCCCTCTCCAAGCAGCTGTGCCTCTCGCCTAGCCAGTCCAACTGCTCCCCGCTGCTGCTGCCATGTGCAGGCTTTAACTGAGCCACCAACTCTGCACCCAACACACGAGCTTGAGTGTTTGCACACATTGTAGCGACTTGCACGGTGTGTGGTATATGGTCATATCTTCGCAGTGTCCTAACCGCTTTATGAGTCACGTCGTCAGTCAAAAGCAATAATGTCAATGGGCTGTGCTGTGTGCTGATATACATTTTCCAGGAGGCCCCGGGCCAAGCTCAGATGTGTGAGCCAGGTTACTGAAGGGCTTCCACTGCACACTGAAAACAAAGCTTGTTATGTCTACCCTTTTATCAATGTCTTATTTTTCTAATTTTCTCAGTTACAGCAGCTCAATTACTATACTATAAAATACTAAAATATACTGAAGGGCCGTCTCTAGCCATTTTGGTGGCCTAGGCGAAATTCGGATTTGGAGCCCCCCCCCCGCTCTAGGGTTAGGGTTCCACCCCCCAGAACCCTAACCCTAGACCCTTAAACCGCAACACACATTAGACATCACAATGGTTTTAAGATAAAAATTAAGATTTTTATTTTCATAAATAACTACATTTATTATAATTGGTGTTTAAACAGTTTCACCTCAACGAGAGTCACATGCGTGAAAAGTGTATTTCTTTCTTTCTTTCTTTTTTTCTTTCTTTCTTTCTTTCTTTCTTTCTTTATTTGTTACCTCAATACAAAAAATGAGGAAGGGCGCCCACTGGTATTTTTTTATTATATCTATCTATATATATATATATATATATATATATGGGTCAAAATGACCATATTATAGTTAGTAGTTTTTGTTAATAATAAATATATGGTGTCTTCATAATAATTAGTTCAATCCTACACAAGAATTACTGGAGATTTGTAATGCTGCTTTGTAATTTTTATCAGCTTGTTAGTGCCACCTTTTTCATTTCACACAAACTACCCGTTTCTGGCTGTGATCAATGCACACTACTAGATTTCATTTTATTTATTTTTATTTTAATTGTTTATTTAAGATTGTGGGTAATTTTGTACATTAAAGATGACCTGCATTTTGTGCTTTTCCCCTTTCCTTTAGTGTGTTATATAGTTTTTTGTGCATGTAAAACGTCGGCAAAGTTACAAAGCCCAAAGTCCAGTTACTCTCCCCCTCAGAGACACTGCTCCTGAACTGCCTGAAACGCCTTGACTGCCTTTTCTTCCGTAACGTGGTGATGTCACCAAGTAATGCATTTGCATAATACCTGCCTATCGGCTAGTTTGGCCCTTAAAAAGTTAGTTAGAGCGGAGCTGGAGCTGAGTCCAAAGAGTTTGGCTCAGTTGACCAATCACAACAGAGTGGGCAAGCTGACCAATCAGAGCAGACTGGGCTTTTCATGAGGGGCGGGGCAAGAGCTCAAACACAGCGTTTCAGACAGGGTGAAAAGAGGTGCTGCAGCACAACCGGTTTGAGAAAAGTAAAGCGTTTTTTGAACATTAAAGCATTTAAACATGTTCTAGTAGAAACACAAAATACGTATGTAAAGTTTCACGAAAAGTATGAACCTGAAAATAAGCATAATAGGTCCTCTTTAAAGCTACTATGAGGAACTTTCATTTTGTTTTGATTTTGCTGGTCCCTCTGGACAAAAGTGGTAGTGTTTCTGAGCACCAGAGTCCCTTTAGAAAACCTCTCATTTTACTCCAGCATGGTCTGACAGTCTGCCCCGCCCAGTCCTGGTTCTGGTTCTCCCGTGCTTCCCTTCCCTCCAGCGAGCCCAGCAATACAGTCTTGGCTTACAGCAGTGTGGTGTCGGTGTTGGCTCCCAGCGGGGACTGGTTGAGCAGGGAACCGAAGCTCTGGCTGGAGGAGGAGCCACTGCTGCCGGGCGCGGAGCTCTCCGCCTCTTGTCGGAGCTCCGACTGCAGGTCGAGGCGGCAGCGAAGCCGGATCTGGGTCTGTCTGTGGCAGGCTGGTCGCTGCCGGAGGCCACGCTGGAGTCTGAGCTGAAAGAGTTTCTGATGAAGCGAGCTTGTGACCGGAAGGTCGCCGGTTCAATCCTCTGGACCGGCAGGATAAATTTGGGTGAGGAAAGTGAAAAAGCAGCGCTTGCCCCTCCCTCATTACCACTACTGAGGTGCCCTTGAGCAAGGCCCTTAACCCCAACTGCTCCAGTTAAAAGTTCCTCACAGTAACTTCAAGCAGGAGTTTGCAAGGTAGACAAATGTATCAAAGGTCAAAACGTTGTACTTTATAATTGTATGATAGTGATGATTTACACAATTGTTGTCCACAAAGGGCGGGTGGGAGCGGTGGTGGATGAGTCAAACAAACAGGACTTTCACCCAATGAGGCCACTTTTCCTGTCCCATGTGAAACCAAAAGTAAATGTTGAGTTTACGATTGTTACGTAACGCTATTACACTTGTTATGTAATGTTATGTAAGAAAGTCTGCTAAGGCGGGTTGTTATTTATTTAAGCTAGTTATGTTGTTATGGTTATTGCGTTACGATGGTACGTTACATTGTTACGTTACATTGATACATTATGTTGTTACATTATTATTTCAACACAAACCATGATCTTTTTTCTAACCTTAACCAAGTAGTTATTTTGCCTAACCCTAAATTGTTTCCCAACGTTAACAACGTGGCATTGCACGTTTCTGTAAGCACTATATGAGACTGATATGAAATGTATTGTTGGTTCAGAAATGTCATCATTTAGTGTGTCCTGTAGTTTGCCGGAACATTTTTTTCTGGCAATTTGGTTGGTAAAACAGTTATACAACGCAAAAGCTACAATGTAGCTGAGTGTTGATGCTGAGGACAACTGAGGTATGGGTCACAGTAAATATATACCTGACAGAGATAACAGATGAGGTGAATTAAAGGACATTTTGGTACCAACCATGTCATACTACCATGTCAGGAAGAAGGTTAAATAACCCTCCAAACTTTAGCTAAATTTGGCGAGGAAAAACTGGCATTGCCATTTTCAAAGGGGTCCCTTGACCTCTGATCTCAAGATATGTGAAAGAAAATGGGTTCTATGGGTACCAACGAGTCTCCCCTTTACAGACATGCCCACTTTATCATAATCACATGCAGTTTGGGGCAAGTCATAGTCAAGTCAGCACACTGACACACTGACAGCTGTTGTTGCTTGTTGGGCTTGAGTTTGCCATGTTATGATTTGAGCATATTTGTTATGCTAAATGCAGTACTTGTGAGGGTTTCTGGACAATATTTGTCATTGTTTTGTGTTGTTAATTGATTTCCAATAATAAATATATACATACATTTGCATAGAGCTTGATCATAAAATTGAAATGTTTTTGTTTTTGTCACAAAAAATATCTGAAAATAAAGATAGTCATGCATGCAAGGTTTAACACCTTCTCTTTGGTTGCCATGCGTTTCTATCCACGTGCACTAAAAAAGGACTGTTTATACTGATAAAAAAAAGAAAAATCCCTTCACCAAATAGTTTTCAGGAGCGTTCACGTCACCAGGCACAATGTTTCTCTTCTCCTCGCTGTGCGCATGCAAAACCAGAGGGAAATCTGTTGCTGATGAACATAATAAAAACAAACGAAAGTCATTTTCTTCTGTGGTATAAACAGTTAGTCATTTCACATGAGGACGGCATTATTGTGGATTTTATTTAGTCATGCCTATTATGGAAAATAAAAAGAAACGTCTGAGAGTAAAATTGGGTTTGCCCTTTTGTTTGGAGCTCTGAGCGCGATCCAATGGAACGGCAGATTTTATCTGATGCATCGTATCTATTTGATCGGCCCGCCTGTCTCTGGCTGTCCGCTCGCCAACATACGATGCTGTCTATGCTTATCTGTCTCTCTGCTTTTATTTCCGTCTCCGTGTCTGTCGGAGCTGTCTGTCTCTCCACCTCTCTGTCTGTCTGTCTCTACTGTCTGAGAGCAGACAGACCTGTATGTTTATGTATGGCTTCATTAACAGGCATTGACAGCTTGTGAAGGAGAGCGCCATTAACATCGCATGTATTCCCAAGTGGTGATCCTGCCGCGAATGCTCTGTGTTTTACATGCGTGGTGGGTGACCACAGTGAAGGAGGGGGGGGGGACGAGTGGCAATTACAGGGCCGGTTATAGTGTGATAGCCTGCTCGACGGGCCACGCTTGGCATGGATCCCTATTTTAAGGGAATTTAAAAGCACTAGACAAGGCCCTATTGTGTGACCCCATCTCTCTGCCTCCTCCTCCTCCTCCCTCCATCCATCCATCCATCGCTACCTTCCAGTCGTGATTCAACCCTGTTTTAATCTCGCCAGGCCTCAGCGGAGCCTAAAAGCACCGGGACTGGGCGCAATGCCTAGATGACCCCCGGTAATATGGAAATGGATGGAGCAACCCCACTCACAGTCCCTCACGGACCCACTCACACACACTAAAGGTGTTTACTTTATATACAGCCGGTCGACTTCACTTTCCATCAGAGCTGCTTCACCTGAAACATGTCTGCCAGCAGAGCAACACTTGACCCTCTTCGGAGCCCTTTTTGTCCCCTCTGCAGAAAGGCTGCTGTTATGTAAATGCACCATGATTCCCTCCCGCATGCTCACACCGCAGGTCAACAGCTCACACTGATCATCTCCGATGAAGTGCACCACTCAGAAAAGTTTGTCCGGTCAAACATGCACCACATAGACTCTATACTTTTGCACTCTGGCAGAACAGATCTGGTGCATGTTTGCATTAAAGGAATACTTCACCCACAAAATGACCATTTGTATAACAATTACTCACCCCGTGTTTCCTTGAATTCTTGAAGAAAACTGTTTTTCTTGCATGGATCCAATGTGGGCCACATTTAACAACAGAAAAACTATATCAAAACATCAGTTTACAAACTCTCACACAAGTCATGCAGTATAATCCTTGTCTCATTTATCCAGTCGTATGCTTCCCAAACACATGCATCTTTGCCAAAACCATTTAAAACACCTCAGACTCGCACGGAATCGCAGCGTGGATACGCAAGTGTGAGATGGTAGTGGTGGAAGTGTTTTAAAGGGCGGGTCCATCTGCGTTCTTTTCCGTTTTGTTTTTTTCAAATGGAAACGCCCACTCAGCCATGAGCAGAAGCAGTGACGTAGGTTACCACAGTAAGCTAATCAATAACGTTATGAATAATGTGAACGCTAGCACTAGCTGAGTCAAAGTTAGCTGTGCTACGTTCGTAAACAACTGAAAAGGTTAGTTCGGAATTTTTTGAGGTTGTATGTATACTCCCTTGTTTTGTGAGGTAAAATTACTGTTTTTGTGAATGTAGTCTGGTGGCTTTAAAAAGAGAGTGATATAACGGCTTCAGTTCCCCGTTGGAAAGGGCTGTCTGATGGCGAGGTAAAATGGCTGTGGACAGGAGAAGCAGAAAAACATATTTTAGCCACCAAAAAAGAATCAATATCAGTTTAAGTGTACGCTATATTTAGAATATTTTCATAGCTTTACCTCGCCATTAGACAGCCCTTTCTGACAGCGCACTGAAGTCGTTATATCGCTGTCTTCAAAGCCACCAGACTCCATCGACAAAAACAGTATCTTTACCTCGCAGAACGCGGGAGTTGCTGGTCTACCGCTGCCTCGATCGGTTAGTTTGTTTGTGTTATTGTGTGACTTTCGGATCTGAACTAACGTGGCGTCCACGGCAGTACATTGCTTCTCCAAACTGGGAGCATGCCGATACACTGACCATAAGGATGTATATACTGTATACTGTACATTGTACATGTAGCAGTGTCATCATGCAGAAACCTACGTCAGGTCACGTGGGAACAGGTTTTTAGAAGGGCTTGGAAAACAGCATTTTGACACTAAAACATACATACTTCGACTTAAACTTTAATGTTCGGATTTGAATACATAAGGAATACCACTGGGAAGCTATAGAATGATATTAAAACCTCAAAAAACTCAAAAATAATGGGCCTGCCCTTTATATAGTAAGATTTTGGCATGTGTTTTCATGCATGTGTCTAGGAAGTAGTTAGCATACGACTGGATCAATGAGTCTTGGATTATACTGAGAGTTTGAAAACTGATGTTTTGATATAGTTTTGCTGTTGTTAAAATGGCAGTAGGTAGTATATTTTTGGCACATGTTCTGAGAGATAACTAGACTTCTACACTTCCTCATGGCTCTGTTTTCAGGCTTTAAAAGATCTAGCCGGTGACGGTAGACTTTGACCAATCACAGGTCATTTCAGAGAGAGATTTCAACATGAATGCCGCATCACAAACTTTCTCATTTTACAGCTAAACCGTGCACTACAAGATGATTCTGAAAACATTTGAGGCAAGAAATAGGCATTAACGTTACATAATATTGATTAATATTTGATCAGCGCTGCCTAGTTTGACCGTTTGGTCGGAGTTCGTGAGTGATTGACAGCCGGCTCTCATAGACAGCAGATGGACAGCAGACCTCAGATCAGCTCTGACTGCTTGTTTTCCTCCGGTCTGCGAAATCTTGCAGATGACGTTAGTTAGAGCGGAGCTGGAGCTGAGTCCAAAGAGTTTGGCTCGGTTGACCATCACAACAGAGTGGGCAAGCTGACCAATCAGAGCAGACTGGGCTTTTCATGAGGGGCGGGGCAAGAGCTCAAACACAGCGTTTCAGACAGGGTGAAAAGAGGTGCTGCAGCACAACCGGTTTGAGAAAAGTAAAGCGTTTTTTGAACGTTAAAGCATTTAAACATGTTCTATTAGAAACCCAAAATACGTATGTAAAGTTTCACGAAAAGTATGAACCTGAAAATAAGCATAATAGGTCCTCTTTAAAGCTACTATGAGGAACTTTCATTTTGTTTTGATTTTGCTGGTCCCTCTGGACAAAAGTGGTAGTGTTTCTGAGCACCAGAGTCCCTTTAGAAAACCTCTCATTTTACTCCAGCATGGTCTGACAGTCTGCCCCGCCCAGTCCTGGTTCTGGTTCTCCCGTGCTTCCCTTCCCTCCAGCGAGCCCAGCAATACAGTCTTGGCTTACAGCAGTGTGGTGTCGGTGTTGGCTCCCAGCGGGGACTGGTTGAGCAGGGAACCGAAGCTCTGGCTGGAGGAGGAGCCACTGCTGCCGGGCGCGGAGCTCTCCGCCTCTTGTCGGAGCTCCGACTGCAGGTCGAGGCGGCAGCGAAGCCGGATCTGGGTCTGTCTGTGGCAGGCTGGTCGCTGCCGGAGGCCCCGCTGGAGTCTGAGCTGAAAGAGTTTCTGATGAAGCGAGCTTGTGACCGGAAGGTCGCCGGTTCAATCCTCTGGACCGGCAGGATAAATTTGGTTGAGGAAAGTGAAAAAGCAGCGCTTGCCCCTCCCTCATTACCACTACTGAGGTGCCCTTGAGCAAGGCCCTTAACCCCAACTGCTCCAGTTAAAAGTTCCTCACAGTAACTTCAAGCAGGAGTTTGCAAGGTAGACAAATGTATCAAAGGTCAAAACGTTGTACTTTATAATTGTATGATAGTGATGATTTACACAATTGTTGTCCACAAAGGGCGGGTGGGAGCGGTGGTGGATGAGTCAAACAAAAAGGACTTTCACCCAATGAGGCCACTTTTCCTGTCCCGTGTGAAACCAAAAGTAAATGTTGAGTTTACGATTGTTACGTAACGTTATTACACTTGTTATGTAATGTTATGTAAGAAAGTCTGCTAAGGCGGGTTGTTATTTATTTAAGCTAGTTATGTTGTTATGGTTATTGCGTTACGATGGTACGTTACATTGTTACGTTACATTGATACATTATGTTGTTACATTATTATTTCAACACAAACCATGATCTTTTTTCGAACCTTAACCAAGTAGTTATTTTGCCTAACCCTAAATTGTTTCCCAACGTTAACAACGTGGCATTGCACGTTTCTGTCAGCACTATATGAGACTGATATGAAATGTATTGTTGGTTCAGAAATGTCATCATTTAGTGTGTCCTGTAGTTTGCCGGAACATTTTTTTCTGGCAATTTGGTTGGTAAAACAGTTATACAACGCAAAAGCTACAATGTAGCTGAGTGTTGATGCTGAGGACAACTGAGGTATGGGTCACAGTAAATATATACCTGACAGAGATAACAGATGAGGTGAATTAAAGGACATTTCGGTACCAACCATGTCATACTACCATGTCAGGAAGAAGGTTAAATAACCCTCCAAACTTTAGCTAAATTTGGCGAGGAAAAACTGGCATTGCCATTTTCAAAGGGGTCCCTTGACCTCTGATCTCAAGATATGTGAAAGAAAATGGGTTCTATGGGTACCCACGAGTCTCCCCTTTACAGACATGCCCACTTTATCATAATCACATGCAGTTTGGGGCAAGTCATAGTCAAGTCAGCACACTGACACACTGACAGCTGTTGTTGCTTGTTGGGCTTGAGTTTGCCATGTTATGATTTGAGCATATTTGTTATGCTAAATGCAGTACTTGTGAGGGTTTCTGGACAATATTTGTCATTGTTTTGTGTTGTTAATTGATTTCCAATAATAAATATATACATACATTTGCATAGAGCTTGATCATAAAATTGAAATGTTTTTGTTTTTGTCACAAAAAATATCTGAAAATAAAGATAGTCGTGCATGCAAGGTTTAACACCTTCTCTTTGGTTGCCATGCGTTTCTATCCACGTGCACTAAAAAAGGACTGTTTATACTGATAAAAAAAAGAAAAATCCCTTCACCAAATAGTTTTCAGGAGCGTTCACGTCACCAGGCACAATGTTTCTCTTCTCCTCGCTGTGCGCATGCAAAACCAGAGGGAAATCTGTTGCTGATGAACATAATAAAAACAAACGAAAGTCATTTTCTTCTGTGGTATAAACAGTTAGTCATTTCACATGAGGACGGCATTATTGTGGATTTTATTTAGTCATGCCTATTATGGAAAATAAAAAGAAACGTCTGAGAGTAAAATTGGGTTTGCCCTTTTGTTTGGAGCTCTGAGCGCGATCCAATGGAACGGCAGATTTTATCTGATGCATCGTATCTATTTGATCGGCCCGCCTGTCTCTGGCTGTCCGCTCGCCAACATACGATGCTGTCTATGCTTATCTGTCTCTCTGCTTTTATTTCCGTCTCCGTGTCTGTCGGAGCTGTCTGTCTCTTCACCTCTCTGTCTGTCTGTCTCTACTGTCTGAGAGCAGACAGACCTGTATGTTTATGTATGGCTTCATTAACAGGCATTGACAGCTTGTGAAGGAGAGCGCCATTAACATCGCATGTATTCCCAAGTGGTGATCCTGCCGCGAATGCTCTGTGTTTTACATGCGTGGTGGGTGACCACAGTGAAGGAGGGGGGGGGGGACGAGTGGCAATTACAGGGCCGGTTATAGTGTGATAGCCTGCTCGACGGGCCACGCTTGGCATGGATCCCTATTTTAAGGGAATTTAAAAGCACTAGACAAGGCTCTATTGTGTGACCCCATCTCTCTGCCTCCTCCTCCTCCTCCCTCCATCCATCCATCCATCGCTACCTTCCAGTCGTGATTCAACCCTGTTTTAATCTCGCCAGGCCTCAGCGGAGCCTAAAAGCACCGGGACTGGGCGCAATGCCTAGATGACCCCCGGTAATATGGAAATGGATGGAGCAACCCCACTCACAGTCCCTCACGGACCCACTCACACACACTAAAGGTGTTTACTTTATATACAGCCGGTCGACTTCACTTTCCATCAGAGCTGCTTCACCTGAAACATGTCTGCCAGCAGAGCAACACTTGACCCTCTTCGGAGCCCTTTTTGTCCCCTCTGCAGAAAGGCTGCTGTTATGTAAATGCACCATGATTCCCTCCCGCATGCTCACACCGCAGGTCAACAGCTCACACTGATCATCTCCGATGAAGTGCACCACTCAGAAAAGTTTGTCCGGTCAAACATGCACCACATAGACTCTATACTTTTGCACTCTGGCAGAACAGATCTGGTGCATGTTTGCATTAAAGGAATACTTCACCCACAAAATGACCATTTGTATAACAATTACTCACCCCGTGTTTCCTTGAATTCTTGAAGAAAACTGTTTTTCTTGCATGGATCCAATGTGGGCCACATTTAACAACAGAAAAACTATATGAAAACATCAGTTTACAAACTCTCACACAAGTCATGCAGTATAATCCTTGTCTCATTTATCCAGTCGTATGCTTCCCAAACACATGCATCTTTGCCAAAACCATTTAAAACACCTCAGACTCGCACGGAATCGCAGCGTGGATACGCAAGTGTGAGATGGTAGTGGTGGAAGTGTTTTAAAGGGCGGGTCCATCTGCGTTCTTTTCCGTTTTGTTTTTTTCAAATGGAAACGCCCACTCAGCCATGAGCAGAAGCAGTGACGTAGGTTACCAAGCTAATCAATAACGTTATGAATAATGTGAACGCTAGCACTAGCTGAGTCAAAGTTAGCTGTGCTACGTTCGTAAACAACTGAAAAGGTTAGTTCGGAATTTTTTGAGGTTGTATGTATACTCCCTTGTTTTGTGAGGTAAAATTACTGTTTTTGTGAATGTAGTCTGGTGGCTTTAAAAAGAGAGTGATATAACGGCTTCAGTTGGAAGGGGCTGTCTGATGGCGAGGTAAAATGGCTGTGGACAGGAGAAGCAGCAAAACATATTTTAGCCACCAAAAAAGAATCAATATCAGTTTAAGTGTACGCTATATTTAGAATATTTTCATAGCTTTACCTCACCATTAGACAGCCCTTTCTGACAGCGCACTGAAGTCGTTATATCGCTGTCTTCAAAGCCACCAGACTCCATTGACAAAAACAGTATCTTTACCTCGCAGAACGCGGGAGTTGCTGGTCTACCGCTGCCTCGATCGGTTAGTTTGTTTGTGTTATTGTGTGACTTTCGGATCTGAACTAACGTGGCGTCCACGGCAGTACATTGCTTCTCCAAACTGGGAGCATGCCGATACACTGACCATAAGGATGTATATACTGTATACTGTACATTGTACATGTAGCAGTGTCATCATGCAGAAACCTACGTCAGGTCACGTGGGAACAGGTTTTTAGAAGGGCTTGGAAAACAGTATTTTGACACTAAAACATACATACTTCGACTTAAACTTTAATGTTCGGATTTGAATACATAAGGAATACCACTGGGAAGCTATAGAATGATATTAAAACCTCAAAAAACTCAAAAATAATGGGCCTGCCCTTTATATAGTAAGATTTTTTTTTTTTTTTTTTTTTTTTTTTTTTTTTTTTTTTTTTTTTTTTTTTTTTTTTTTTTTTTTTTTTTTTTTTTTTTTTTTTTTTTTTTTTTTTTTTTTTTTTTTTTTTTTTTTTTTTTTTTTTTTTTTTTTTTTTTTTTTTTTTTTTTTTTTTTTTTTTTAAAAAAAAAAAAAAAAAAAAAAAAAAAAAAAAAAAAAAAAAAAAAAAAAAAAAAAAAAAAAAAAAAAAAAAAAAAAAAAAAAAAAAAAAAAAAAAAAAAAAAAAAAAAAAAAAAAATTGAGTTGATGGCAACTCTGGGACAAGGTGCGAGTTTTGCACGGGGGGCAGTGCCAGCCTGCAGTACAACATAAACATGAACTTTCCTCTGTCTTTCCAATCTGTTTGATTTCTTCTTTATCTGTCGCACATTACTTCACACACACGATTTCCCACAAAACCTGTAAGTCACGCTGCAAAAGAAAGTGAGACGTCCCATAATTGTTACTCAGATCATGATTCATCATCCCCAAACACAAAAGAAACGTGCTGTCAAAGGTTAGCAAATCAGGAATGATCTGGAGTGTGTTTTCTTTCCCCTGTGCGGTGTTGTGTACAGATTTTCATTAAAGCTAAAAAATGACTTGGAAACACGCATGCTTAAAGAATGGCCACCATAATTAGAAAATGAGCCCGCAATCTAAAATAACCTGAGGGGGGAAAACAGAAACGTTTAATTTTCTTGTCTTTTCTAGTCAGGTCCATTAGCAGTGAGAGGGTATAATACAGGTTTGTTTGTAATTGTTTCAGTTCCAAATAGCCCAAAACACTAAGTTACTATGTGTGAAAATCTGGACACAATTTGTGGTTCCCTTGGAAAAAAAAAGAAGCGAGTGAGCGGGGGGAAGGAAAGGAGCTATTTTCAGTTTATAAAAGATTTGGTGGGAGCTGAAAGGCGTGGGTGACAACAATCTTTGACAGGTGTATGCTCTCTGGCTTGCTGTCTGCAGCCTTTGTGTTGGAGTTGAGGCCTCAGTGTGTGCAGAGTTGTGAGCTGCAGACTAAGTACTGAATAAAGACCAGGCAAGTGTGAAGTGAGACGCGGGTCCTCTGGCGCTCTCTGCTGACGGGTGTGGAGAATTACAAACGCTGGAAGAAAGGTTTAAAGCAGGGGGTGCGCCAGGATTTGTCTGCTCTGAGGTTGTCAAAATTAGATTTGCACATGAATAACTAAAATCATAATAACACGCTCACTGGATAATTTATAGTAAGTCTGTATATAATACTATTTAAATATATATGTGTATATATATATATGTATATATATATATGTATATATATATATATGTATATGTATATATATATATATATATATATATATATATATATATATATATAAATATATATATATATATATATATATATATATAAATATATATATGTATATATATATATATATATATATATATATATATATATGTGTATATATATATATGTATATATATATATGTATATATATATATATGTATATGTATATATATATATATGTTTTTTAGGGCTGTCAATCAATTAAAATATTTATTCGCAATTAATCGCATGATTGTCAATAGATAATCATGATTAATCGCACATTTTTATCTGTTCAAAATGTACCTTAAAGGGAGATTTGTCAAGTATTTAATACTCTTATCAACATGGGAGTCGGCAAATACGCTGCTTTATAAAAATGTATGTATATATTTATTATTTAAAATCAATTAACAACATAAAACAATGACAAATATTGCCCAGAAACCCTCACAGGTACTGCATTTAGCATAACAAATATGCTTAAATCATAACATGGTAAACTCAAGCCCAACAGGCAACAACAGCTGTCAGTGTGTCAGTGTGCTGACTTGACTATGACTTGCCCCAAATTGCATGTGATTATCATAAAGTGGGCATGTCTGTAGAGGGGAGAGTCGTGGGTACCCACAGAACCCATTTTCATTCACATATCTTGAGGTCAGAGGTCAAGGGACCCCTTTGAAAATGGCCATGACAGTTTTTCCTCGCCAAAATTCAGCATAAATTTCCTTAGGCAAGCTTGTATGACATGGTTGGTACCAATGGATTCCTTAGGTTTTCTAGTTTCATATGATGCCAATATTAGATTCCAGTGGTGGCTGCGTAGGATTGCATACGACTCGTGTTATCCAAACATTTCCAATAACTGAACAGAGCATTGTTAAGTCCAAAAGTCAACATTTATTGAAAACAGTTAAATGTAATCATTTACAAAATTCACAAAATGTTTTCATCCAACGAAATATTTTCTGTCCATATTTGTTGGCGTTTAGCCTTTCAGAAATCTCATTTTTGCTGCGGTCAAAATCCTATTTGCTTTCCCGCTGTATTAACAGGGCGATCTAACAGCAATTTAACAACATTAAATTTATTTAACCACAATAACAAAAAATCTATTTTGGCTCTAACACTATTAAACTAAATTAATTAAGTTGTTTAAAAAAAGAGATCATGTTATGTATCTCTATTCGCTTGGCAAATCCATCGAGACGTCATCACTTTACTTATGTTGTGAGTTCTATTTATTAAAGAAAGTTGATTTACTTGAACTCATTTAATACACTGAATCATCCTATTCAAATTGAGGATTTGTAATTTTTTTTTTTCGGGGGGGGGGGGCTCAGCTTTTCTTAGATACAATTAGTGGGGGCTTCAAGGAAAATAGGTTGGGAACCACTGGTTTTAAGTATTCGTGGTAACACTTTAAAACACATGCTTAACTAATATATAATCGATGCATGACTCAATGACTTATGATGATTTAATGCATGAAGGAATGTATCCAGAGATCCTGTTGCTCACCAGTAAGAAATTATCACGTCACTATGAATTTATGAGGTTAGATAACGCTTAATGGCTGTTGATTCAGTACTTCATACATTTATTTGTATGAGAAAAAATTATGAGACAAATCTGTGTAGATAAAGTTAACCCATTGTACTTCCCGCCAACAACACACTATCGTACCAACATGCACCACTGTGTCCTCATAACTCACCCAAGTCGTTTAGTGTTAGCAATGTCCATATGTGATAATTGTTACAGTGACTATACTGTATGTTCTGCTATACATGCCACTATTTACCCATCTGTTGTGTCATATTATGTCATGTTTCATCAATTAAGGCAACAATATTTGCATCTGACAACCAGTTTAATACAATTAAATATAAAAAATATATTTCATATTTCTATGAGAACAGGTACTGCTTTCAAAGAGGAGGTCGTGTTGCTGGAGGACAATGGTGGAACAGTGGAATACATCCAAGGTGGAAACGCAAGTGCCAGCCGGGCAGTTTGTTGTGTTGGAGTACAGAAAGCGTAGCTTAGTGTTATCTAAAATATCTTCAATGTCATGGCTGAATATTTAGATGATTTCAACAATGTCGATGAGGTCGTTGAATTCGATGGCCGCCCGTATTTATTTGATCCAGAGTATACGAATGTGAGCGGGACTTGGACACAATAACAAACAGACAGGATCAAGAGAAAGGTAAGAAAAACCTTTTATTTCTCTGTCGGGTCCTTTCCATAATGTTGTCAGACACTTATAATAATAATCTGACCCTGTCAGTGGCAAAAACAGCACTTGACATTACATTGACGCTGCTCACTTGCCCTCGCAGCTCTTTTCACAGCTGCTGGTTACAACGTTCTCCCTCAATACTAGAGTCATTTCAGAAATTGTCATTAGTTATGTATTAGTTGAGAATATGTTTTGTACCCTTATTATACAGAGTTATCAAATTTGTTCAGACACTAGTGAGTTCTGGAGGTTTTACTGTTTTTTCTTTCAGTTTTTTAAATGTTTTTATTCTGTATTGCAGGCCACCACTGGTTTTCATTCATTCATATGGTTTGAAAATCACCAACTTGCAGACATTGAAATCGCAGTTGCAGACTTTTCAAAACTGTCTGCATTTCAGCAGCATTATAATAACCAGGCTGCTCTCATCCACTATTTGTACTTATACTTACCAACAGTACTGTAATTCGTATATAACCCACGTAATCGTGAGCCACAATGTGCAGGGCTGCCTCTAAGGAAGTCAGGTGTGGTGGGATGAAATTAGACATTGGTGTTTACTCGCTGTGGAAGAAACATTCTTATTTAATTTTTTTAATTATATTATTCATTAATTTATTGAATATACTTTAATACATTTTATTATTATTTATTTGTTTATTTTATTTCTCTTTAATATTTTTTATATATTCTTATTTTAGTGTTTTCTTAGTCTTTTGTATGTTTGTATACTGATATAGCTACATGTATGTATTGTTTATGTTTCTTGAAAATCTAATAAAGAAAATGTAAAAAAACAGATTCTGCACTGCAGAGTCTTGCGCAGGCGTACTGATCCCTTGTGTTGCTGGATATTCATAGGAGAACGCACGAAAAATCGAAAAATAACTTTTCACAAGATATCATAAAAACCGTTGTATGAGGATATGTTGTAATAACACAACTTTGACAACACAATTACACAAAACGCAAATTTGAAGTCTTTGCAAGCTGATTTTCTGTCTGGAAAAAAAAGAAATATATGTTATAAAGTCTCCCAAACTATGTTTTGCACAAGCCTTTTGGCACTAACACTTGTGATTAGCAGTAAATGAGCTCAAACATGTAAAGGTACCAGTATGGTAGAGAGTTCAAACTGATCACAACTTATATATTCAGCCACCTGGAACAGACTTCCTCACTTGCCAAATACATGCCATGTTTAGCCCGGGCAAGCCTGGCTGCTCTGAGTGTGTGTGTGTGTGTGTGTTGTCAGGTCTGTTACTGTGGTGCTTGTTTGCTCCTCTGCTGTTGTGCAGCATGTGGCCCACAGATTAACGCTTTAAATGAGACTCTCTCCTGTTCTGAATGCCCCCTCTGTTTGCTTACAAGGCCCGGGTGAGACAGAGTGGAAGGATTTGAGAGGGGTTTTGTATCTCCTCCTGTTCAGAGGGGGGCATCCTATTATGAGTGAAAAGCTATAGGGAGGGCATGGTCACAAAGGGTTAAAACCTGAGAGTGTCTTTTTTTGGCATAATATGCAGAATTGGCTTTTTTTTTTTAAGACATGTGGAAAACGGCTCCAAACAGATTTTAGTGTAAGACAGGTGCCAGCTCTGCCATCTGCTTTCAGTTTTACCTCCCTCTCTGTCTGCTCTCTGACGATCCCCTCCTCTCCCTGCAATCCTGATTCATCCATCCATCTCTCTCTCTCTCCTTCTCCCCTTCCCACCAATCACATCAGTCTGACACCCTCCCCATCATGTGCTGGCACACACCCTTTAGGTACCTGGAAGAAATTCACAGTGGAGAGAAATCAAATCAAGGGAAATTCATTAACTTCAGGTATGACATCTTTGGAAAATATTGGGTATTAAATGTGCAAGTGTATGCATATACACAGATGGATGGATTAGGGACTGAGTGTAAATTATTAGGGAGGGAAGAGGGTTAGAAAAGGGGGAGGGTTATCTAGTTTTTCTTTTGGTTGAAGGAAGGAAAGAAGGAAGGAAGGAAACTTTTTTTGGGAGAGCAGGGGAGGTTGTTTTTTTCCTTTTTCTCATTCCGTGATTTAATATACTGTATATTTCAACATTCCCCTGAGATATATGTTATAAAAAGACACAAACACAGGACTTTCACCCATACACTGACAGTTTCAACCAACAGAATTACAGTTAAACTGCATAACATTGAACTTTGTTAATAAATTTAAAACAGATTAAAGTTATCCACAGGCTCCTCTATTCTAAACTAAGTAAAGTAAATCTATCCATCAGATATCACCATTATGTGCTCTTTTATTTTATTCTGATGTGATTATTGGTTTAAATAATTCAGATGATTTTCTAGGGTCAACCAGATCTGTAATTTTAGGTATTCTGAGATGAGAAAGAGTTTTTCACATAGCAATGCGGGGCAGGGTCGCAGGCAGAAAATAAAATACTCTTTACACAGGATATTATCAGACTTTTCATGTTTAAACAAGATTATTTTTATCATTTAACTTTGAAACACAGAAAAATGTTTTGGATGTTTGAGGGCCTTTCCTTGACAATGGATCTATTTTTTCATCCATTGACTTTATCTTTTTATTTCTATCTTTCTTTTATCTTTTGTATCTTTCCTCCTTGTTTAACTCCGTTTTAAAAATTGTAATTATTTTGTTTTTCCTTAATAATGTATATGTTCTTTTTTTTGTCATTGTTTCTCTATTACGTCTTTCCTCTTAATTTCTAAAACTAAAGATAAACCTGGTTGTAAATAGAATTTTTAACACAAAAATACAAGAAAAAGCCTTTTGGTACAAGCATGTTTCTTTTTTTTGGAAAAGATGCTATTTCAGTTGAAAAATATTAACTTTAATGGCCAACTAGATGACTTATGAAAATACATAAAAGTGAAAACACATTGTTGGCTCCTCTCTCCGCAGCTTCCCCATGAGAAACGGGGCCAAGCCTCATTTATAGTGCGGCGCCTGAGCCGTGTCGCTCGGGTTCAGAAATGCGGAGCTTTAACCTGGTGGTTTCTTCCTGGAATGAGGCCTCTGCTAATGAGCCCGTAAGGACAAAGGTGAGTTCTAAATGAGCAGAAAGAAGAGTAAACAAGCCAGGTGACAAATTGCAAATAAGCGAACAGCAAGTGGCCTAGATGGAGATTCTGTCCACGAATACAAACTTGCTCAGAAGAAAACCAGTGACTGTCAGCGTTGTAAAGAGTTGTTGAGGCTAGGAGTTTTTGTTTTTGAGACTCTTATAGCATGCAGGTGCTCTTTTCAAAGGCAGCCCTCTCCGCCAGCCACTTCTTGGCCGCCGTTGAATGTTGGGCTCCCAGGGTGTTTGTTTGGGTTCTTTTTTGTATGCTTAGTGTCTATGCCTGCTTGATACCTATTCCTCTTTTCTTCTGTTATTTAAGTGCACATTTTTTCAGAGAATACTTGTAAGGCTTTCCAAAAACATATAACCTGCTCACAAAGAGTGAAGGTCACTTTTTCCATTCACGAAAACTAAAAGAAAAGAAGCAACAGGAGACTTAGTCACAAGTTCCCAAGCCTTATATAGTCATGTAGCCGTCCTGAATGTACAGTTCCTTACTATAAATCTACATCTTACTGATTTCATGGCTCGTTCTTTGGACAATATTTTCCTCTACAACCAGCCAAGTAGCCAGGAAAAAATGTCGGCTTAGTATGTTTCTGCAAACCACGGATGTGTTGTATGTGGACGTTTTTGTATTTGTTCAAGTGACGTAATACA